>CM077819.1:12555000-13155000 GCA_039764185.1 Tamarix austromongolica
AATTGCAAAAAAAAAATCACTTGTTAGTTTATTGACAAGAAAAGGTCAATCGTAAATTCTTAAGTTCCCTCCAAGAGTTGTCCGTTCACCTCCGGTCTCCGTCGAACGTCGCTGAAAGTGTCGGGAGTGAGTACAGCTTCTTGCCGTCTCTTCTCAGAATTTCTCAGATTTTCTTCCGGTTCCTCTCGGCTTCTTTGTTTCTCTGTCTGATCCCACCTCTTTGTGAATCTCTCCTTCACTCCAGAAGCACGCGGCTGCGATTCTTTTCCGGTGACGGAGAAGAGGAACGTGCTCTGCAACCCAATCGAGTTTATTCTTATTCCGCCTGGACTTACATTTATTCGTGAATTTTAATAGAAGTATTATTCCGCCTTTCTTCTTCGCCTTGACTTATATTTATTCGTTTTGTTACCCGTTAGTTGATTCAATTTAGAAGTCCTATTCCTCCTCCTGTCCGCCTCCTTCTGGGTATGAGACCTGGCCGTGGACAATTTAACAAGAGTATTTGTTGTAATGTATCATACTACGACGATAAGTTAATTATGTCAATGTTTATAATTCATTAACTGATCTATAAATTGTGTACATATTTTCTTGAAGTGGAGGACACTGCTCTGCCGCAGCAGCCATGCCTATGCCCCCCCTCCAAATATTTTGTAGTTATTCCTTTATTTCTGTTCCATATCATGAATGGTATGGAAGGGTGAGCGGCACTAAGATACTATGTTCAAGAATTAATATCTTGTTACTCCCCTCCGCTCTATCTTTCTCAAATCTTTTCCTCTTTCTTCTCGGTGGGATTTCCATGTTTCTCCCCTCCTCTTTGTGGTAAGCATCAACAGGAATGCATACTATATAGATCTAGTTATGAGATTGCGGCTAAAAATTTCCTCTTATTTGACCCCATTTTGCTGAATAGAAAATAAATTGAAACGATCGATGCAGGTTGATATTTTAGGGCGCCTACTTCAATGTTTTGGACTTATTTATTTGAAAATACTATATAGATAGCTTTGAACTTTGGCAAAAAGTAACGTCATCTATCATATCATGAGCTGCCTGAAATCAATCATATATATATATATACCAAACAGTTGCCCCGTGATCTTGTTTCAGAAAGGGCCGTGGCAAGCGGTTGGCATGGTGGCTTCAACCGGGGGTTTTGTTTGTGGATTTAGGAAAATATGTATGTGAGGATGTTGCATATTTTTACTCTCGTAGTAGAGTCATGAATCTGATTATCATCGCCTTTCATTCAAAGGTGCTGAGCCGCTGAACGATGTACCGTACAATGCATGGCTTCCCCGTTCCCATTCCCAATCTTCTGTAAACGAGGCTTGCAACTTCCTTTCACTCGCCCCTGTTCGTTTCAATTTGAATCTTGCTTTTGTGGTAGTTTGTGTTTCACCATGTACATCTCGTAGATCCTCAGTACACTGTTACAAATGATGATTGGAATTGCATTTTTTTATTCATTAGGTGGATTATATGGACACTTCAGGCGGCAATTCCCTTCCTTCGGGGTCAGATGGGGTGAAGAGAAAAGTCTCATATTATTATGACCCGGAAATCGGAGATTATTATTACGGGTCAGGCCACCCAATGAAGCCACACCGTATTCGGATGACACATGCTCTTTTAGATAACTATGGTCTCCTCCGGCACATGCAAGTCCTAAAGCCTGTCCGAGCTAGCGATAAGGATATCTGTAATTTCCATGCTGATGATTACGTGTCATTCCTTAGAAACATTACCCCTGAAACACAGAAAATTCACTTGAGGCAGATGAAGCGGTTCAATTTAGGGAAAGACTGCCCTGTGTTTGACGGCCTCTACTCCTTCTGTCAAACTTCTGCTGGTGGTTCGATAGGAGGTGCGGTTAGGCTGAACGCTGGCCTCTGTGACATTGCAATAAACTGGGCTGGTGGTTTGCATCATGCAAAAAAGTGCACGGCATCCGGTTTCTGCTATATCAATGATGTTGTGTTGGCAATCTTGGAACTTTTGAAAGCACATGAGGTCTGTCAGTACTTCTTACATCACACACGCACACGCACTATATATACATATAGGGGATTTATAGATTTTTATGCAGCAAATATATTAGTATATGTCTTGTGCTTTCTCAGCGTAGGGTAGTCGGTTGCGGGGAAACATGACGATCTTTATTTTGAAATGTTACGAAAGATTTACGTACAGCTTCTGGTATCTTCTTTGTCGCAGCGTGTTCTCTATGTAGACATTGATATTCACCATGGCGATGGTGTAGAGGAGGCTTTTTACACTACGGACAGAGTCATGACCGTGTCATTTCATAAGTTTGGTCAATATTTTCCCGGTACGGGGGACCTACGCGATGTTGGCTTTTCAAGAGGGAAATATTACTCTTTAAATATCCCTCTCGATGATGGTATCGACGATGAGAGCTATCAGTCGCTTTTTAAGCCAATTATGGAAAAAGTTATGCAAGTGTTCAAGCCTGGCGCTGTCGTACTCCAATGTGGCGCGGATTCTTTATACGGAGACAGATTGGGCTGCTTCAACCTCACGGTAAAAGGCCATGCAGAATGCGTGAGATACATGAGATCTTTCAATGTTCCGCTATTGCTGTTAGGTGGGGGTGGGTATAGCCTTAGAAATGTAGCTCGATGCTGGTGTTACGAGGTATATATACTTACAGACGTGTTTGCTCTCTTTTATTCAAGTTTTTGTCCTGGAGCAACGGGCAGCGCGATATTGGGCATGCACGCTTGCTTGTTTCTCTAATTGGTGCGTCTTTGATTTTGGGACTTGCTGCTTGCTATCTGTTGTGCAGACTGCTGTTGCTCTTGGCCTTGAGGTTGACGACGAGATACCACAGCATCAGTATATTGAGTATTTTGGTCCTGACTATACACTCCATATGCCAGCAAGTAACATGAAAAATAAGAACCCTAGGCACAGGATGGATGTTATAAGAACAGTGATTCTTGGTTATCTGTCCCAGCTACAGCATGCACCGAGTGTCCCATTCCAAGAGCGTCCCCCAGAAACTGAGATCCCGGAGGCAAGTTCCTTTATTTATTCATTTATTTATTTTTATTTTTTATTTTTAAAAATTTTTATAATATATACGTGGCATCCTGTTTTCAGCAACAATCATGAATTATCGACAGTATGATGTGTGTGATATGTATGAACCCACTTGGTTCGTGCTTTGCCATAGTCCGATTCCAATGCTCCTTGAGAATGTGCTGCCTTCTGGGTGTACTATGATAGAGAGGAGCAATCTAGTTGCGTCTTTATTTTCTGAGAGGCGTGCATCAAGATGACCCATTTACTGATATTAGACCCACACCGAGCATGTCCACCTCGCTCCCCTCTTTGATGTAATCCGCTGTTTCAGACTTTTTGTACAATCAACGATGATATGGCTAGGCTCGGTTTGCGAACTACGACCCCCGCCCTCCAAGCCATCATCAGAGATCTCAAAGAAAACGCTAGCGGCAACACAACTGACTAGGAGAAATTTTGCAGGCATCATACCATTAATTTCACCCTCAAATAATTCTCTAATGCTGTTACGGAAATATGAATGTGCGCCTGTAATTCTTGTACACTTCATTCAATGGGTGCTGAGTATGCCCTTACATTCAGCCAATCTATTTTTACTTATAACCCCCCGTGTTTGGAAGTGCATGCGAGTAAAACTACTACTTACTGCATCGTGCATCCTTCAGGCTGATGAAGACCGGAAGGATCCAAATTTAAGATGGGATTCGGGAACAGAATCGGTCGATGACAACGAACGGTGAGTTAAGTGTTTGATTTCCTTGTCTATCTATTCCACTTTTCTTATCCCTTCTCGAGAAGCTGGGCTTTATGGCTCTCGAAGTTTA
The DNA here is from genome assembly GCA_039764185.1 of Tamarix austromongolica. Lineage (NCBI taxonomy): Eukaryota > Viridiplantae > Streptophyta > Magnoliopsida > Caryophyllales > Tamaricaceae > Tamarix > Tamarix austromongolica. Next base: position 12,558,879 of record CM077819.1, read on the forward strand.
ATATTTGATCATGTTGTATGTTGCACAGCATGCCTTTGCTTAGCAGGGTGAAGCGAGAAACACTGGATGTCAGTGCTAAAACTGAGCAGGCGGATGCCTCTATCAAAACTGAACCGGGAAATGCCTATATCAAAACTGAACCGGGAGATGCCTCGATCAAAACTGAGCCGGGGTATGCCTCGATCAAAACCGAGTCGGGAGACTCGACGCAGCCAACTCCTCAAGATATGGATATCGACCAATGACTCGGTGGCCTGTTTTTGGAACCGTATATAGAGCGCATTAATGTTTACTTATGGTGAATCTTCTCACTTTGTCTGCTTGACTGATCGGCTGATGAGAGATTTCTCCTTTTATAGAGTTAAATAAATACGAGTGCCGGTGGTATAAATATCTATCCCATTCGAGGCTAAGAAATATGCACTCGCTGTTTTGTACTTCCATTCAGCTTCTTTCATAAATTTAGATTTGATAAAAAAAAATACAATGTTATGTGAACTCTTTAATCAGTACATTTACTAGTAATTCCTTTCTGAGTTGAAACTTGATAGCTATTTTTACGCATTAAACGGGTGTGATTGATATATCTATCTAAGATCTCTTTAAAACCTTCTCCCGTCCGTTAATTGGTAGATAAAAATACTTTCGAGTACGTCGTTTATTTTAATAATAAGGCTATCATCATAAATTGTAATAATAGTAAATCCATAATGGGATATCTTGATAAAAACATATAAGTTAATTGGATTATTTTTAAATCATCTTTTTAAGAAGATATTCACTAAGACGACTATACCACATACCTTCAGATTATTTTAATCCATACAATGCTTTTCTTAATTTTATAGAAAGTATTTCTTGAGACTTCAATTTATGAGATTTAGAAAATTTAAGTCCCTCAAAAACTTTCATAGAGATATCTGTATCAAGATGCAGTCATAACATCCGTATGACGCATCTCTAGTATTTGAAAAACAACTAAACTATTTAAGAATCTTAATGTTATTGCATCAATAACTAGGGAGTATGTCTCCTCATAATCTTTCTCTCGGGCTAAACGTCTTGCCTTGTATATTACAATTTTATTTTTCTCATTTCTTGTGTGTACGAACACCATTTTTAGCCTACTAGCTTTATATCTCTTGGTGTAAGGACCATGTGTCCAAATACATCAAGTGTTTTATGGATTTTAGTTCTAATTAGATTGCCTCTTTCCATTGTATTCAATCTTGTCTTTATCGACATTCATTTATCGTTTTTGGCTTAAGATCATTTTCAACTGACATCATTTCACATGCAATCGACTATGCGAATACTTCATCCATTATGATGTCATTTCTATAAAACTGTTCTCCTGTGGAAACATAATTTATTGATATCTCATGATTATAAGTATTGCTATCATCATGCATCTCTTTTGAGGTGTTGTCATCAACCTTTGAGGTATGATTATCTTTTTCTTCAATAGAATGAACAATTTTGATATCATTTGGCATATTGTCTTGCTTTCTCATCCTTTTTGGTCTCAAATTTTTAAAACCAAATGGTCTACCATGCTTTCAATGTGCTATAGTTTCATTTGTAGGAGTCCTATCTACAATTTTAGTAGGGATTGTAATTTTTGTAGAGCATTCATTGCTAGAACGCGTGACTTTGTCACTTTATTAATGTTAGTGAATGCATTAGGCAATTAATTGGCTACATCTTTTAAATGTATAATATTTGGCACTTCTTGTTCACAAAAGTTTGATCGTGTTTCAAAATAAGATAAATTTGTTGCATTTCATGTTATCTCCTTTGTATATAGGTCAACTTTGCTCTTATCCTCCTATAAGGCTAGGAATATTATTTCATTAAAATGACAATCAACGAACCATGATGTAATTATGTAAACATACCACTAGTCATTGATTTAAGATATCTAATAATTAATGGGGATTCAAAGCCAATATAAATTTCTAGCCTTCTTTGTGGACCCATTTTTATTCTTTGTGGTGAAGCAGTAGCAACATACACAACACAACCAAATATTCTTTAGATTCATAGGGGTCCCATAAAGACAAATACAAATCACTATATAGGTGACAACACTGTAAAAGTATTACAATACCAAGAGAGGGGAGGGAATTCTAAAATGAGACCTTTAGTACTTAGGAGCTAGTCATTGCCACTAGACTAAACCTCATCCGGTCACAACCAAATATTCTTAGATGCGATACATTTGGTTATTTACCAAACACCTATTGTGATTGGGAGTATTTATGATAAGAAATCAATAATAAATAAAATTAAAGTTGTTGCATGTAATATTGCATATCCTCAAGCTGATGATGGTAATTTGGAACCCATCAGTAATGGTCATGTTGTAATTCATTGATTAAAGATTTAGTAAGACCATTTTGTGTGTTTACATGAGCCATTAGGTGCTCCACATCAAGCTCAATTGACATACAACAATCATTAAATACTTAGGAAATAAATTCACCGACATTATTAAGTTTTATTTTCTTTATTGTATAATATGTGAATTGAGATATTAATTGAATGATCCGAGTCAAAATTCTAGCAAATGCCACATTTCTACTAGATAATAGACTTACATGTGGCTAACGCGGTAATACATCAATTAGCACCATAAAATATCAAAATGACCCACATGAAGGGACAATTGATCTGTATATCTCATTATATTCTTCCTATAAACTTTGGAGACTCAATTGCAATCTTATTTATGTAGGACATGATAATTAAATTGCCAAGTGAACATGAAACACGTGATAAATCACAAGACTCTAAAACTTTAATATTCTTTAATGAGTTTCTGATTGAATTTTCAACAATTATATACATCATTCCTGTACTTGGGTGGCCTAACAAGCCATGACATAAAGTTAATGGTTTCGTGTCTTCTAACTACTAGTTAGAGACCAAATTTATTTTAATTGGACTTATATCTATATAATATAATCCTGAGAAATATACTGACATTTTCACAAGACTATATTTTTGCCAAATTCATACATCGTAATGCACAAATATTCTTTTCCATTTTCATTCATGGTTTCCATATAATAACCATTTTGATACATGTCTTTAAAATTGAATAAATTTCTCTAAGATTTGCTCGAATAGAGTGCATCATTAATTGTTAATTTTGTTCCTTTAGGGGGTAACATGCATGATCTTTCTGAGCCTTTTATGAGTTGGAAAGCACCATATATGATGGTTACATTACCATTAATATATTAAAGGCGAGAAAATAGTCTTATTTTTCTTATAATGCTATGAAATGACACAATTTAAGAGAATTTTTTTACCATTGGATTGGTTTACTGATTTGTTTATATCTTCAATTTTAAGAATAAAGAATAATTGTTAGGGTATTATTAGAAACAAAATTAATATTCATTAATAATGGAAATTACAAGGTAACATAAACAACAATTATAGTAATCATAAAATGATGTGCTAATAGAAGACATGCTACAACATACTAATGGAGAATACAATATAACATATTAAAAGAGAAATAGAAAGATAGTAAAGATAAGATTCTCTTAATTGCTAGTATTCCCCATTATGTCAACTTCATCAATGTTCTCAGTGTTATCCATGATATAATCAACAATTTCTACAGTGGGCATAGAGGTGGTGACATTATCAGTGATATTAACTTTAACTTTCTTCCCTTTATCCTTAATAAAACTTTGGTATAAATTTATAAAGTGTTGGATAGTTCTATAATTTCCTAGTACCCAGTCATGCCACATTTATAACATGATATTTTTATCTTTTTAGGAAATTTCTTCTTCCCCATGATATTGTGGTTTTGAAGTCTTGTTTTCTTTAAAACTCATACATCCACTATTATGGTGATTAAGGAGGCCCCTACCACAACCTCGATTGCAATACCCAAAAATCCTAATTTAGAAAATTATGTTAAAATAGAAATTTATTAAGAAAATTAATTAAATTAATTAAATTAATTATTGTATTAAAATAAGGGGAATGTTTAAGGTAAAATCAAGAGGAAAATAATGAAGAATTCAGTTAGATAAAATTAGGGTATTTTTCTAACTAAAATAGAATTTAGGAAAAAAAATTACCCAAAAATATCCTAAATTAGCATAAAAAGGAATTTAATTATTATTTTACGAAATTTTATTGTTTTTCAATATTCAAAAATACCAAAATATTCTAAATATCCCAACCAACCTATTTTTCCTTTTTCCTTTTTCTTTCCTCTTTTCCTCCTTTCTCATTTTCTTTTTTTCCTTCCTCCCCGGTTTCGGCCTACACCCCTCATAGCCCAACTCCTCTCCCCCTTTCTTTCCCCGCACAGCCCAGTCCGCATTTCTTTTTTTTTTCTCCTCTACCTCACCTGCCCGGTCTCCCCTTCTTTTTCTTCTTTTCTTTTCCCCCAAACCGGCCGGCTAACCCACCTCTCCTTCTTCCTCCCTTCTCCCTTCCACATGATGCAGGTCAAAACCTGCAACCCTACGCTGCCGACTAGCCCAGCCGCAATACCGCCGACCTGCCTCTCTCCCTTCTCTCCTAATCCTTTTCTTTTCCTTTTTCAGCCTTAACCATCCTTATACCTCCTCCCACGTGTCCCCTCTCCCTTTCCTTTTCTCCTCCCTAACCAAACCTGCAGCTTCCACTTTGCAGGCTCGTACCGGCCTACCATCGCTGGCTAGCAAGCTCTGCCTCACCTACCCCCTTGTCCTATTCCCCTTTTGTCTTATCCTCCCTCCAATGGCCTATAAATACCCCTAATCGATTCCATTCAGCCTTTTTTTCCCTGCCTAGAAAATCAGCCCTCCTTGCGCCACTGTCGCTGCAAACACCATCCCTGTCGCCGTTGCTCAATGCCGCCGCCTGAAACACCTCCCAAACTCTTCCCTACATTTCTCTCCACGGAACCATACCACTCACCACCCTTAGTTCCCCCTACATGAGACACCCAACCGTGCAAAGTTGGCTGCTTGATTTGTCACTTTGCACCCATCGCCACCATGTGCCACCATCTTCACTGCAACTACCGCCTCTCCTACCACCCAAACCACTCAGCAAAGCCTCCCCTACCTTCTTTTCTCCCTGCCTCCCTCTCCTTCACCCTCCCTCCTTCTCCACCACCTTCAGCCACTATAATAATCACCACCTACACCGCCACCTATGCCATGCCACCATCACCATTTCAACCCTCTCAACCCAGAGAATCCACCACCACCACAACCACCATCTCAATCTCCTTCTTCTAGCCTAAAAAGCCACCTCTCCAATCCCCACGTCCTCCTCCACCACTACCGCCGCCTAGCTGCCCTAACCTTTAAATATAATTAATGTAATTGTTATTTAATTTTATTAGTGTTGTTATTATTATTATTATTATTATCATCATTCTTATTATTACTATTACTATTATTTTTATTATTATTAACATTGACACTATTAATACTAATATTATTATTATTATGATTATTTGAACTTTTATTATTATTATTATTGTTGTTGTTGTTGTTGTTATCATTATTAACATTATTGTCAGTATTTTAGTGTAGCTATTATTATTATTATTATTATTATTTGAATTATTATTATTATTATCACTATTATCATTATCATTATTACTATTATTAATAATAAAGTTATTATCTTTAGTATTATTAATATTGTTAATAATACCTTAACATGGACCAATATAAATACCTAACCCTATTTTAACAAATAATAGCATGATTAACCATTTTAAGAATAATACCCTTATTTTTACTTATAAAGCTACTATTATTATTATTAAACCTAATACTAGGTTATGATAATGGTAAAGTAGAAAATAATGATAATGTTAGTAAGAGGGAAGTTAACCCTAGAATTTCCCTCTTACAGATGAAACAAGTCGAAACCTTAAGGAAGCATAGGAGCGTGTTCCAAGCTCGGTGTTGTTTTAGGCAATGATGTAATTAAGGCCTGTTACATATGTTATGTGCTTTGTATGCCATGTGTTATGTTATATTTGTGTACCTTATGTGATTATGACTATTTAATTGTAGTGCAGCGCAGAGTTAAGGTATATTTGTGTATCCTCTTTATGGAATGTATAAAATGATATATATGTTGTGCTTGTGGTGTTATGTGATGTGACCATCTAGTACATGCATGCTAAAATGCTTTAATGATATGGTATGGGGTGAAAGGATGAAAAAGGAAAAAAGTGGAAATGATTTGACTAAAGGGAAGTGAGAATGACCTAATTATCTCATGACCTATGAGGGGACAAATAAAAGGAAAATATGGATAAAATAAGAGAGTGGAGTGAATCTCGCATGGGGAAGTCTAGGACTTGCATGGGATGGATGGTGTTTGCATAGGGATGATCCTTACATGGAAAAAGTTGACTTGGGGTGCAAGTATGGTAAAAGAAGAGTTGTTGGGGTGATTGGAGTCCTTGGGTAAAAAATAGTATGGAGGTTGGTATAAGGATGCATAGGAAACTTGACTAGGGTTTGGGAAGAAAACCCTAAATGGAGGAGATTATGGAAGAAAAATGTAACACCCCAAAATTTACTATTTTTATTTTATTTTTAAAAATAGAAGAATTTAAAATTAAAACCCTGTGAATTATGGGGATGTTACCATCATACTTAGTATCAAACCGGTTTTCTCCAACCATTTCAATACCAAGTGCTAAGGCTAAGAAAAGATTAACATTAAACTCAAACCAAGAGTTCATAAAAGAACTAGAAAGATCATACCATAAAAAATAAAGTATGCGTAAAGAATTATAATTCATATTCAAAAGAGAAATAAGCTTACAACCGATAAAAGTTTCATTTAAAATACTCAATACAAGTAATGATTCGTAAAAGGGAAAATCTGATACAAAAGAAATAACTTAAGTAAATAAAATCACGTGAAGAGTGAATCTGACCACGCCACTCTCAAACTTAGAGCCAAAACGTGCTCAACACTTAGCCCTGCCTGACTAATAACATTTAGGCGTCCGCCTGGCTGGCCTCCCTTCTAAGGATGAGGCCTAGATCCTTGAGGTATTCCCCCAGTCTCTTGAACTGGGGCACCAGATGGAGTAGGTGCTCGTTGATAGTACTATTGGGATGAATTTTGGTGGTGCTGTTGGTATGCTTGCTATTGGGATATTAAGGCTCCCCCTATTGAGATGGTCATGTCTGGTCCTGCTGAGATCGTGGGGGCCTCCAACACTCTACTGCCTTGTGTCCCATCCTCCCACAGTTTAGGTAAGTTATCAACCTGCCAGCACAATTCCTACTTGGGTGGTCCCGACCACACCTCCTGCAAACTGATCCCCTCGTGGGTCCTTAGCCTCTGTGGTGATCTCTTGATGGGGGTCTCATCTGTCCTCCTGATCGGTTCTGGGTCCTGCTCCCAGAACTCTAACTCTCGGGCTTTCTCTTTTCGAGGATGGTGGCGTACTCCTGGACCAGTATAGCAGCAATGCAAGCCCGCTCATATAGGGTCGCTAGATCGGTAAATGGTACCACACCCATCATCTGGCAGATGATGAAATTTAATCCCTACTCGAACTGAAAGACCACCGTGGATTCGCTAGTGGCGATCCTTGGAGCAAATTGAAGTAGCTCTGTAAAGCGGGTACAATACTTTCGGACCTTCATCGATCCCTGTGTCAACTGCATGAACTCCTGGAGCTTGTCCCTCCTTAAACTCTCGAGGTAGAATGTGGTGTGGATGGTAGCCTTAAATGTCTCCCATGTAGCTGGAGGACCTTCTCGGGCACAGTACTCTACCCACCAGGCGTCTGCTATGCCCCAGAGGAAGAAAGATGTGATGTTGGGCTGGCAGACCGGTGGGCAGTCCACAGCCTCAAAGGTGCGATTCAAAGCTCAGATCCACCCCTCAAGAACCAACGGGTCTTCCTCACCGGAGTATGTCGGAGGGTAATTTCCGATGACCCTTCAGAGCCAGTCCTCTCCAGCCCTCTAAGAGTGCTGGGTGAATCCTAAGAAGGCTGTGGCGGCCTCCTCCAATCATCTAATTCTTTCATTCGTTGCCATTGATGTCCATGGGGCATCAGGCAAGGCCGAGTGATGACCTTGGGATGGATCGAATTCCAGTGTGGCATGGCCAATTTTCCGTTCCTATGATATCATTATTTCCATTTATTGAACTTTTTAGAATGATTTAAATTATTGTAGACACTATTTCCTTTCATGGAGCTTCGTTTTCATACTTCAGATTATGTAATCATTCATGCATACTTTGATTTGCGTATTTATGAACTTTGGTTTATGTATTGATTGAGTTGATGATAATCCTTTGTTTTTAGCCTTAGCACTTGGTAATGGAACGGTAGGAGTGAATCGGTCTAGTTCTAAGTGCGGCGGTAACATCTCCAAACTTCATGGGTTTCTAATTTAAGAGTTTTTTATTTAAAAAAAAATAGTGAATTTTTGGGGTGTTACAAGTTGGTATCAGAGTAGGTTTCGACTGCTCTTCCCTTTTCTTTTTTTTTTTTACTTTTTAAGATGATACTACAAGTGTATCATTTTTAAAATGAAATTGAATTACAAAGTTTTTCCTTAATTTTAAATCATTTTTTAATCCAAAAGGATTTTTCCAATTTTTTTAAAGAAAAGTTCTAAGTTCGACCATGGTGAGAAACGAAGGGTAGAATCCATATTAAGTTTATTCTTAAGGATATAGTTGTATACCTATTAGCCTACCCAATTAGAACCCATTGACCCTAACCCTAGGAGCTGCAGGAGATTTCGGAGATGAAGTCTGTTTTTAAGGGGGTAGTAATGAAATGCCCCAAAAATTCTAATTTTAAGAATTATAGTTAAATAAGGTTTTATTAGGAAAATTAATTAAATAAATTATTATTAGGAAGAAATTTGTGCATTTTAGCTAATTAAGGATTTAATTTAGGAAATTAATTAAATTAATTATTTTATTTAAATAAGAGGGAATAAATAGTGCCAAATTAATAGGAATGTTATAAATAATTTAATTAGAGAAAATTAGAGTAATTTGCTAATTGAAAAGGAATTTATAAAAAGCCTTTCAAAAACCCTAAATTAGCCTAAAAAGGAAATTAAATATTTTATTTAAATAGTATTATTTTTTTTTTAAATATCTCAAATATCCAAATTAATTTAATAAACCCAACCCTCATATTTTTTTCCCTTTTTTCTTTTCTTTCCTTTTTCTTTCTTTCTTCCTTTTTCTTTTTCTTTTCGAATTGGGTCTGGCGTTTATGTATCTTATTCTTCCTTTCCTTTCTTTTCTTCTTCCTTCAGTAGCCCAGAGCGCTACACCTTACTTCTTTTGCACCGTGTTTCAATTAATATCCCCCCTCAGCGCGCCGATCGGCCCGATTCCTTTCTTTTTCTTTCTTTTCTTTCTTTCCCCAACCGCCCGGTCCACAACGCCTTTCCTTCTTCTTCTTCTTCCTTCCTCCTTTCCCTCCAGCGACTCGCAACTCCACCCATATCCAAGAATGGCGTCGCCAGTTACGCATGTTTTGACTGTCCGTTTTCCTTTCTCTCTCTTCCCCCTAACTCGTCGGTCAGCATGACCCAACACACCTCCCTTTTCTTTCATGCAAAACCCTCCTTTTCCTACGCGAATAACCTACCACGATTTTGAATTCCACAGGCCAACCATCACAGTCGGTGACCCTAACCCTACCTGCCCTATTCCCTCACCGACCCACAGAACCCTACCCTCTCATCTAAACTCTATAAATACCTCTCATTAGCTCAATCTCGGGACTTTTTCCCGCAACCCAGCAAAATCCCTCCTGTGCACCGCCGCCACTTCAAACACCCCTTTCGCCACCGAAAGCCAACCTCGCTGCCTGCTCTACCCACCTAAGTCCTCCCTACACCACCCTCTAACTAACTATGCTACACTTCTCCCTCCATTCTTCCTGCACGAGTCACCCCAGCCGTGTAAAGTTCCCTTCTCAATTGACCTCTTCTCTACCCCTGCCACCCTTTGCACCACTGTCCACCACCACATCCGTCGCTATCACTACCTCCTATACCACCCAAAAACATCTGCAGACCCTCCTCTATCTTCCCCTACTCTTCTCTTCCTCTTCCTCCCTATCCTCCTCTCTTTCTTTTCAACTTCCCCATTCAGCCACCACCGCCGCCCCCATTGGCTACGCCACCACCCTCATTCTGCTCCTCTCCTTTTAGACAACCATAATCACCCCTACTTTTTTTTTATTTCCATTATTTTGAGTATAATAATAATAATAATAATAATAATAATAATAATAATAATAATATTATTATTATTATTATTATTATTATTAATGTTACTACTATTATTGTTATTTAGGGTTGAATCCCTAATATATTTATTTCAATTTTATTATTATTATTATTATTATTATTATTATTATTATTATTATCATTATCATTATCATTATTATTATGTATTATGTATTATTATTATTATTATTATTATTATTATTATTATTATTATTATTATTATTATTATTATTGTTAATGTTACTACTATTATTGTTATTGAGGGCTGAATCCCTATACTATTTATTTTAATTTTATTATTATTATTATTATTATTATTATTATTATTATTAGTGTTAGTATTATTATTCTATATAGGGCTGAAACCCTATTATGCCTATTTTGAATTTTAGTAGTAGTATTATAAATATCATGTCTTACTATTATTAATATTATTAATATTTTTATCATTAGTACTTATTATTATTATTAGTGTTATTATTATTATTATTTATTAAGTTTATCATTATCCAATGTAGGGTTGAAACCCTACTTCATTTTATTTTCTATTATTATAATTACTATTATTATAGTTATGATTATTATTATTTTACAATATTATTATGGTTTTTATCTTTATTATTATTACTATTTCTATTATTATTATTTGTATTATCATTATTTTAAAATAGGGTCAAAACCCTACTTTATCTTATTCTCGGTTTATGATATTATTATTATTATTATTATTATTACTACTACTACTACTACTACTACTACTACTACTACTACTACTACTTCATAATTACTACTATTATTTCATTATTATTATTATTATTATTATTATTATTATTATTATTATTATTATTATTATTTTCAGTGTTAGTATTATTATTCTATATAGGGCTGAAACCCTATTATGCCTATTTTGAATTTTAGTAGTAGTATTATAAATATCATGTCTTACTATTATTAATATTATTAATATTTTTATCATTAGTACTTATTATTATTATTATTAGTGTTATTATTATTATTATTTATTAAGTTTATCATTATCCAATGTAGGGTTGAAACCCTACTTCATTTTATTTTCTATTATTATAATTACTATTATTATAGTTATGATTATTATTATTTTACAATATTATTATGGTTTTTATCTTTATTATTATTACTATTTCTATTATTATTATTATTATTATTATTTGTATTATCATTATTTTAAAATAGGGTCAAAACCCTACTTTATCTTATTCTCGGTTTATGATATTATTATTATTATTATTATTATTATTATTATTATTATTATTATTATTATTATTATTATTATTACTACTACTACTACTACTACTACTACTACTACTACTACTACTACTACTACTACTACTACTACTACTACTTCATAATTACTACTATTATTTCATTATTATTATTATTATTATTATTATTATTATTATTATTATTATTATTAATGTTACCAATATTATTATTAGTATTATTTTAGTGAAGCGTCGAAGTCGAAGCCCCTATTCCATCATTTATTTCGAATCATATTATTAATATTAGTATTTTTAGTATTATTATTATTATTATTACTATCATTATTATCACTATTATTATTTTAGTATCATCATCATCATCATCATCATCATTATTATTATTATTATTAGGGTAAAGTCTTCAACTTTATATTATCAACCTTTACAATATTACTATTATTTCTTATATCTTTAGCAAAATTAGTAATTAATTAATGTTATTTTTATTAATATGTTATTATTTTATCAAAAACCTAGTCTTAGAATAAATTAGTAAATAATAGTATTTTTGGTAGGAGGGAATCTAATCTTTAGCTTTTTCCTCATATAGGTGAGACCTGTCAAAGCCCTAAGAAGGCGTAGGAGCATGCTCCAAGACCTATGTCATTTTAGGTAAGGGTGTAGCTAAGGCCGTTTGTGCGTAATGTGTTTTACATGCCTTGCATGCCATGTGATATGAAATATGATGTATTTTATGTGTATTTTTATACCTATTATATATGCAGTATGATGTGGAGTTGAGGTATGTTCATGTGATATTTTATGGCATATGTATAATATGTATAAGTTATGTTTTTATTGTGATATGGTATGACCCATAATACATGCATACTAGGTTATGTAATATGATGATATGGAGTGAAATGATGTGGGGTTGATCTAAGTGTTATATGACTATGTATGGAGGACTCTAGGGTTTTGCATGGGAATTTAGGGTTTCACGTGGGAGCGTAGGATTTTGCATGAAATTTTTTTCTAAAGTTCGCATGGGGGATATAAAGTTTGCATGAGGGAAAGTTTTATGTATGGGAAGTTAATATGGGGTGTGAGGTAAGTAAACGAAGTGTTGTTTGGGGGTTTGAACACTTTGGGTGAAAAATAGTACATGGAACAATATAAAGGTATGCAGGAGACCGTGTTAGGGTTTGGTGTGGTCCGCTAGGGTTTGATGTGAATAGTTAGGGTTCTGTAGTAGCACGTGTACACTTGGAGATTAAAGTGTGTTGATGAGTGTGGAATCTATGAGTTGTGAAGTGGGGAACGTTAGAATATTTTAGGTTGTGTAAAGTGTAGTAGGATGGGCCGGGTAGGCCTAAATTAGGGTTTTATGGGGAAAACCCTAGAGTAGGGTAATGAGTGCACTTAGAGGTGTATAAAAGTGGGCCTTAACCCATGTATATGAGAGATAGGTTCAAATGCGAGTTAAAGTAAGAAAGGAGGAAGTAAGGTCAAATCAAGAGGTGTTTGAGTCTCATGATGTGGGGGCGGGACTTTTGAAGGATATGCAGTAGAAGTTAGTCATGCATGTCTAGGGTTAAATTTTTGAATAAGACACTTAAGAAATTAATCATTTAAAGTGAAAGATTATTGAGCCGGGGCCAGCCGATCCACCGATTAGGAATAGTAGTTAGGGTTTTTACCCTATATGTGACATATCCACTAGCTATAATAGTGGTCAGGAGCTTTATGCCCTGTGTGTTTTTGGCCCACCGGCTATAATAGTGGGGGATCCCGAGCTCAATAAACCAAAATTGAAGTTTGTTAAGACACATAAAAGACACTAATTACTTACAGTGGAATACTATATGAGCAAGAACTAAACCGATCCACCGGTAAGGAATAGTGGGAGGTTCCTGAACTCACATGAATTGATAAAGAGTATGGTGTGAAATGAATATCAATAAGAGATCATTAATTAGCTAATCCGGACTATAATTGGACCTTTATGTGTTGACTGGAATGTTCATATGTTGTTTATTATATTGCATGATTTTATGTACTTTTATGTGTTGGCCTTAGTACACGGTTACCTTACTCAATACGTAGCGTACTGACCACCCTTATTATGGGTGCTGCTCATTCCCACAAGTAGGAGGCCCATCTGACGTGTTGCAAGTAGGAGATGTCTTCTTTGATGCCATTGATGAACTTGGGATGGATCGAATTCTAGAGTGACGTGGCCGATTTTCCCTTCTTATGATATCTTTATTTCCATGTATTGAACTTTTCAAAATGATTTAAATGATTGTAGATACTATTTCTTTTCATGGAGCTTCATTTTCTTACTTCAGATTATGTAATCATTCATACGTACTCTGATTTGTGTATTTATGAAATTTGGTTTATGTATTGATTGAGTTGATGATAATCCTATTTTTTAGCCTTAGTATTTGGTATTGGAACAATAGGAGTGAACCGGTCTAGTACTAAGTGTGGCGGTAACATCCCCAGACTTCACAGGTTTCTAATTTAAGAGTTTTTTATTTTAAAAAAAATAGCAAATTTTTGGGGTGTTACAAAAAATGAATGGAGATGATTGGAATATGGGGTAAGAGTGGAAGGATATCACATTGAGGGTGAGTGTGTATGTCATGTGGAAGAGGGGATGGTAGGTGAGTAATGGAGAGATGACATATGAGAAAAGAAAGGTGCTAGGGTTTGGGGTGGCCAACTAGGGTTTCGTGGTCACATGTGTAAAATGGGAAGTAAAGTGGAATGCCCGGGGTTGAATCTAAGTGAGGTGATGAGTTGGGGGTAAAGGAGCATGAGTTGTGTGGGATAGAGGAAGGTTGAGCCATATAGGCCAAACTTGAAAAACCCTAAAGGGTAATAGTGAGTTAATTTAGAGGTATGGGGAAATGGGCCTTGACCCACACACTTAGGAGTTAGGTATTTGTGGTAAGTGAGGAGAAGAGGGAAATGATGTCTGGATGTTTTAGGAGGCACATAAGTCCCAAGATATGGGACGGGCCCTTTTGAGAGAATAGGAGTAGCCAGGTTGCATGAGCTGGTAGTTCAAGGGACATGCATGTATAGGGTGGTAATATTTATTGAATAAGACAAGAATAAGATGCTAACCACTTAAAGAGAAAGATTGTTGAGTTGGGCCTAGACCGGTCCACCGGTGAATAATAGTAGTCAGGTGCTGGGGTGCCCCGGAGACCGTTCCACCGACGAATAATAGTGGTCAAGAGCATTCTGCCCTGGGTGTTTATGGTCCACCGATTATAATAGTGGGGGATCCCGAACTCAACAAAACCAAACCTAATGATGTTAAACCATGGAAAGATACTATCTATTTACAGTGAAACACTATAAGAGTAGGGGCCAGACCGATCCATCGGTGAATAATAGTGGCCAGGTTCCTTGTGCCTTAGAGATCGTTCCATCGGTGAATAATAATGACTAGGTGTGTTCTGCCCTGGGTGTTTTTTCGGTCCACTAACTATAATAGTGGGGTTTCCGTACTCGCATGGATTGATAATAAATATGGTGTAAAATAGGAATATTGACCAGATATCTAATGATTAAGTTTAACCAGATTGTTTCACGACCTCTACTATCTGCATTGCTTGTATGGTTTATCTGTATGATCCTACTTGTATTATATGATTTTGTGTATAGCCTTAGTTGCATGGTTACCTTACTTAGTACATAGCGTACTGTCTATCCATTTCATGGGTGCTACTCATTCCCACGAGTATAGGGGCCTACTGAGTTTGTGCAGGTAGGAGACACCATCTTTTATGCCTATGATACTTATGAGGCGTCGAGCGGGGTTGATAGTTGACCGTTGGACTTGGCATGGGGGCCTGAGAGCGATGTAGACTGGACTCCCTTTTTATCCCTGTTTACTTATGTTTCTCATTTTATTTCAGTTTTATTTTATTGTATTGTACCTTTTATCCCTTTTGGGAACTTTGACTTTGTACTCTATTTGGCTTGTAATAACCTTTTATTGCACACTCTGACTTTCTTGTTATGAACCTTTCAGTTTTCTATGAATCTTTGTTTTAATTATGTCTAATGTCTTCCGAAAATTTTTCCTTAGCTTTGTGGTTAGTACAAGACTGGTCAGGGGTTGGGTTTATACTGATCAAGGCGGTAACACCCCCTGATGCTTGTATTTGTTTGATTAAATAAAAATTTTCAACTGTGATTTTTGGGGGTGTTAAATAAACCATGATAATTACCACATCCTCTCTTATTGTAATGTCCATGTCCACTCTTTTGTGTAGCATTAGCTTTTTGTAATGATGTGGAACCAGTAGGTCTTAAGTTATGATTTTTTTCATCAACAACTTGCTATTCTGTTTATCTACAAGAAAAATTCGTATTAATTATAGATATTTCTTAGTATATATTACTATTGCAATAAGACATTTGATGCATGAAAATTTTAGAGTGTCTTTTCTAGAATTTGCTCATTAGTGATTGCTTGTCTACACATATTTAGTAGGGATGTTATTTGATTCATAGTCGAGTTATAATCACTTATACTCTTATAATCCTAAAATATTAAATGGATCTAATTATATTGAGCCTTTGGGAGGAAGACCATATTTTAGTGTTTGTACCTCTTTGCTAAACTATCCCATAATTCTTTGGGATCTTTTTTTGATAAATACTAAGTTATCATACTTTCATGTAGATGGTGGCAAATAAATATTATTGCATTTGCCTTTTCTTCCTCTATTGCATTATTATTTGTTGCAATAGTATGATGAATGACTCTAACATTTAGATGTGCTAGTGAGGTAACTTTTCATTATAGATATCTTTGGCATGATAGTTCAAGGATACTAAATGCTCTATTCTACATGTTGCCATAGGGTGTACTATATAAAAATAGGATAATGTTAGTTTAGAAAAGATCACACAATATATGATTATAATATATTTAAATTGGATAAAGTAATATAAAAAATAGATTATTGGACAAATCGTATCTTTTTTCCCTTTTTCTGCCGGATGGGTTTATGAAAGACCAATCGGGGCCTATCCACTCTCCTTATCTTATTCCTCCAGTCATTTCTTATCTTCTTCTTCCTCCCCCCTTTCAAAAAACATTATAACATATCCAACTACTTATATTTTATATTCTATTTTACTTCTAATATCCTCATTTATATTTGGCTCAAAAGATTTAGAACTGCAGATATGCTTTTCAGATGAATTTATATAGCTATCAAGTTAATGGTTCTTTTTTATTTTTATGTGATCATCATAGGTCGAGCAACAATAACAGGTAAGAATAATGATATATACATATATATACACACATATAGGGCTGTAAATGAATTGAGTCATCTTGGTATTTGGCTTGGCTCAGCTAGTTAAAAGCTCGATTTAGCTCATTCATTTAGTTAAATGAGTTGAGCTCGAGCCTCACTTTTAGACTTGTTTATTAAACGAGTTGAGCCCGAGCTCGAAAAATTGAGGCAATATTCATTTTATGGTTTTGGGTTGTGAGCTAGGCTTATCTCAACTCATTTTTTTAGTTAAACGAGTTAAGTTTGAGCCTTAGTTTAGGCTTATTTAGTTAAACGAGCCAAGCCCGAGCCCATAGGTGTTTGGCTAGCTCATTTATAGTGTAACACCCCCAAATTTACTACTGAAAAATTTCGTTAAATTTAAAAGAAGTTTAGCGGAAGCAAGTAAATGAAATTGTAAGCCCGAGGGTATTACCGCCACACTTAGTACCAGGTCGATCCATAACTACCGACCCGATACTAAGTGCTAAGGCTAGAAAGAATAAAACCAGGACAAACCATTCATAAAACACAAGTTTACGGAATTAGAGTGCGAAGGTCAAAAGTTACAATCCGAGATACAATTTAAAAAGCCCATATATCAGAGTGCTTAAAATAACGGAATAGCAAAGTACGATAAAACCCTTGAAAATTTAAAAACAACACTTGTAACCTCCAATGACAAATATGATTAAACAACACAAAATATCCGGACCGCCTACTCACTCGGGTCAAGCCTTCTACCCCAAAACAGTATCAACCTGCACAAAGGTCTGCTCCCCACCATCGGTGGATCATCACAGGACCCAGTCAAACAAGGTAGTATCAGTACGGGTCCAGTACTGAGTAAGGGCATAGGTGCTAAGGCCGAGCATACAATCATACCACGTTGTCTACATGACACAATCATATAAGTAACATACAATAACACACAAGATACACGATCAACACGTCAACCACACACAAAGGCTAGTAAGTGGAAGCTAATTCCATGCTTGTACTTTGTCCGTTATTACTTATTATGATAATAAGTTCTGTTCACACATTCTTCATTTATCCCTGTAAGTACGGGGGCCCCACTATTATAGCCGGTGGACCGGAAATCAACACTCAGGGCAGGACGCCTCTGACCACTATTATAGCCGGTGGACCGGAATCATCACCCAGGGCGAAACGCCTCTGGCCACTATTCTAACCGGTGGACCGGACTGGCCCCGCACTTACATGGTGTTTCGCTGTAAGTAATTAGTATCTTTCCCATGGATTAACTTATTCGTTTGGGTCTGTCGAGCCCGAATCCCCCCACTATTATAGCCGGTGGACCGGAAATACACACCCAGGACAGAACGCCTCAGGCCACTATTATAGCCGGTGGACCGGAAATACACACCCAGGGCAAAACGCCTCTGGCCACTATTCTAACCGGTGGACCGGACTGGGTCGGGCTCATCAGTCTTTCGCTTTACGTAATTAATGTCTTATTCGTATCTTATTGAATCACATCACGCCCTTGACATGCATAAATCATTCTCTTTATACTTTACACATCACAAACAATAAAATTCCACATTCATAACTACACTTTAGTCAATAATACACATGATGACACCAAACAACTCTGAGCAGCCATGACGAACCCTAATTGTCCACACCAAACCGTGCCTTAACCCTATTTTACCATAACAACCATACTTAGTCATCCCAAACCTTAATTACCCTCAGCAATTCACAATTAGCTACTCCAACCCTACTTAATCACAACGACCCAGAGTTGATCACTCCAAACCCTAATTCTGTCTCCCCCATACCCTTATAATACTCCACGTACTATTTCCCGTCCGAAACAGTTAAACACCCAAATAATACTTGCATTACCTTCCTTACACCCCAAATCAGCCTTTCATACGTAAATTTTGCTCCCACACAAACGTTACGCATCCCATGCAACCTCTCGAACTTTTCACACAAACCCTAAATCCCATACAATCATTAACTCCCATGCAAAACCCTAACTCCCCCATGCAAACCCTAATACCACCATGCAAACCCTAATACCACCATAAGCCATTAATACCACCAAGCAATCATTAATACCACCAAACAAATCCTAATACCACCATACCAACCATAATACCCCCAAGCAGTCATTAATACCACCATACAAACCCTAATACCACCATAAGCCATTAATACCACCATACAAACCCTAATACCATCATGCAAACCCTAATTTCCCCCATGCAACCTCATTTTATTCCCACTCTTTTATTTATTTAATTCCACCTTTTCCTCATCATCTCACAAATGGTGAATTCCTTAGGTCGTCCATACCTATGTTAACCGACGTACTTCCCTTTGGTTATTTTAACCGCTTATTTTTCTTTTTCAAGTCCCCACTTCACAACACTCCCTCACATAACCTAGCATGAAAGTCGTAGGGGTCACATCACATCACATCACATCATACTTGTACCACAACATATTAGTACACAAAGACGAGGACACGGGGACGTACCTCGGTTCCATGCTGCGCTACACAAATACACAGATAATATACAGGTTATAGCATACAACCGCACAAAGCATACAAGACAGGTAAAACATGCAGTGCACACAGGTGGCCTTAGTTACGTCCTTACCTAAATCGGCGCCGGGCTTGGAGCACGCTCCTACACCTCCGGGGTTTGACCCGGTTCACCTATAAGAGGGAAATACTTAGGGTTAATCTCCTTCTGCCAGAATTATCAAAATTCCTATCTTACCCCTATCATGGCCTAATACCAAGGCTAATATCAATAACAGGGGTTTATAAATAAAGGGTAGGGTTATTACTATTCTTACGGTAGCTTAAACGGATTATCACTAATCAAAGTAGGTTTTAGCAAAATTTAGCGTATTAGGGTGAGGGTTTCGATATTAATAATAATAATTACTAATAACAATAATAAGAATACTACTAATAGTAATAGTACTCATAATAAGAATAATAATGGCTATAATGATAATAATAATGATACTAATAATTGAAATCGTAGTAGCATTAGTGATAGTAATATTATCGATAATAATAAAATACTAACACAGTCATAACCATTTAGATGACAATATCGATAATGATGATAATAATAATAATAATAGGAGTAGTAGCAATGAAAATAATAATAATAATAATAATAATAGCAATAATATTAATAATAATGATAGGAGTAATGACAATAATAATAATAATAATAATAATAATAATAATAATAATAATAATAATAATAAAAAATACAATAATAATATTAATAATAACAACAACAATAATAATAATAATAGTAATAACACAAAGGATGGTAAAAGCACTAGAAATAATATTAATAGGGATAATAGCGATAATAATAATAGTGAGAAAAATAAACATAATAACACTAGTATTAATCATAGTAAAAATAATAGTGATGATAGCAATAGTGATAGTAACAATAATAACAATAATAAAAATAACCATAATAAAAATAACAATAATAATAATCACAATAAGTACTAAGCATAACAAAAATACTAAGGTAATAATATTAAAGTATAACGTTAAGGATAATAACGATAGTAATAATCGATAAAATAATAACCGCGTTAAATACAACAACAACAACAAAATAATAACAAGGATAATAATGATATAATAATAATAATAAGGATAGTAATAATAATAATAATAATAATAATAATAATAATAATAATAATAATAATAATAATAACCATAATAGAAATGTTGATAATAAAAAATAGTAAAGATAATAATAATAATGATAACAGCAACAACCACAACAAAAATAGTAATAATAATAATAATAATAATAATAATAATAATAATAATAATAATAATAATAATAATAATAATAATAATAATAACAATAACAATAACAATAACAATAACAATAATAATGACAATAATAGTACTAATGATAATAATAATAATATTAATAACAATAATGACACTAATAGTAAAATAATGACATTGATAGTAACAATAGTAATAATAGTAATAATAATAGTAATAATAATAACCATAATAATAATAATAACATACCCATAAGGATAGTAACAGTAACGATAATGAGAATAATAATAAAAAAGATGATAATAGTAGTAATAATGATAGTAATGCTCATAACAATAATAATAATAATAGTAATAATAATAACACTAATACTAATAATAATAATAATAATAATAATAATAATAATAATAATAATAATAATAATAATAATAATAATAATAATATTAATGATAATAATAATATTAATAATAGGAATAGATTAACAAGGCCCTATAGTTAATTAACACTATTACTTAAAAGTCCTTAGGGTAATGTTGAGTCCTAGTATTATTAATAAGGATGGTAGTATTAATATTAATAACAATATTAGTAATAATAATGGTAATGTTAATATTAATCATAATACTAATAATAGTAGTTAATAAGATTAAATCATTAATCAATTTTATTTATTTATATTTATTTATTTATTTTTAAGCTTTAGGGTTCAGGGTGTTGGGCAACCTGACTGAGGTGGTGGCGGCGGCGCGGCGGTGGTGGAGGAAGAGAAGAGAGGGGGAAAAATGGTGGTGGAGGCTAGGGGAGTGAAAACCAGGATAAAAGGGAGGTCTAGGGTGGTAGAGCAGGAGCTACCGGTCGTTTTGGGGGTGATGGTGGCGCTGCAAGCGGCGGTGGAGGCGGCGCCGGCGGCACGAAAGTGGCGCCAGGGGGGTCGAGGGCTGTTCGGGAGGGTAATTTCGCACGGTCAAGGCGGCGCGTGCGGGGAAAGGCAGGGAGGCTAAGGTGGTTGGTTGTGTAGAGGGCGGTGCAGGGAGGATTGTGGTAGTGCGGGCAGGCGGCAACGGTGGCCGAAGGCGGAGGAACGGGCGGCTAAAGGTGGGGCGGTGTGTGGCGCTGATTTTCTGGGTTCCAAATTTCGAACCCGATTCAAGCGATCTTCGGGGCTATTTATAGGCCAAACGGGACGGGAAAACGACAAGGAGGCGAGGGTGGGTCGGAGGTTAGGTGGATGCGTGTCCGGCGAGGCTAACCGGTGCAGGTCTGCAGTTGCAGACCGAGACTCGCCGGGGAGAGAGAGAGAGAGAGAGGTTTCGTGTGGGAAAAATAAACGGATCGATTAGTCCAATCTATAGGGGAGACAACGAGGATGAACAGGGCAAAATGACGGGAGAAATGGCTGTTGTTGCAGGCTTTCCTTCCCAGCCATGGCTTTCGTGTTACAGGGGGCGAAGGAAGAAGACGACGCGGGGTGGGAGAGAAAGAAGGCTGGACCGGCGGTCCAGCGGAAAAGAAAAGAAAGAAGGAAATGGGGCGGGCCGAACCGGCCGAGAAAAAAGGAAGAGGGGCGCGGGAGAGGAACGGGCCGCGAGGGGGGAGAAAGGGTGCTAGGCCTGGCAGGCCGGCCCAGGCCGGGGAAAAATAAGGGAGAGAAGGGGAAGAAAAAAAAGGAAAAGGAGGGAGAAAAAGGAAAAAGGGAAAAAGGAAAAAGAGGGAAAATTAGGGGTTGGCTTAATTAGTATAATTTGGGTAATTTGGGGTATTTAATAAAATATAATTATCAAAACAATAATTAAATTCTATTTTTAGGTTAGTTTAGGGATTTATGGAAGAATTTTCCTAAATTCATTTTAATTAACAAAACCCCTTTAATTTTTCTCTAATTAAATTATTTATAAATTTTATATTAATTCGAAACTATTTTATCCTTCCTACTTTAAATAATTTAAGGTATTTAATAAATTTCTAAAATGAAAATCTTAATTAACTTCAAATACCATAATTCCTCCTATTTCCACTCTTATAAATTCCTTCTTGATTTATCCTATTAATTCCCTTTTTATTTCACTAAAAGTAGTTTATTTTAATTAATTCCCTAATAATTCCCTATTCGGCCATGATTTCCTAAATTAGGGATTTTGGGGTATTTCATATAGCCCTACATATACATATGTATTTAGATAAAAAAAAATTTACAAAAATATTGTAATTAAAATGTATGACCCAAAAGTTGATTGTGAGGTAAAAAAATGGTTTAATTTATGGACCATAATTCCAAAAAAAAAATCAAAAGGAAAACAAGAGTAGTATATGCCTAAAGTTATGCATTGTGAACACTTAAAAAAAAAAAGTCGTACTGGTGTTCACATTTGTTATGTTTTTTCTTTTTACTTTGCCTCCTTTGTATAACTTAGTGGCTCCATTTTTATTTTCCCACTTCTCCACTAGTTTTTAAGGAAGAAAAAAAAAGTGAAGAAGAATAACTTGGTTAAAAAAAATTGTTCACAAGCTCCCTTTCTCAACCTCTTTCAAATATTCTATGGAGGTTTAAATTACATACAAAGTGGGAGAAGAATTATTTTTGATCTGGAATTATATCATAAGAAAATTAATGGTGGTGACTGACACTATTGATTTTACTATATTTTTTCTTTTTTTGTTTCGATCTACTCCGATCTTGGTCGAAGAGCGTTGATTTTTTCTTGGATTTGTTTTGATTTATTGTGATATGTGACATTTTTTTATTATAAATTATACATCTTAATATTTTCAAGAAATATTATTCATTCAAAAATAATGCCTATGAAATTTATAATGAATTTTTTAAGTCAAATCATATGGATAATGGCTTAAGAAATGACTGCTTTGAATATCCTTTTGTGTAAATACTTGTAGACATTTTTTATACATGAAATCATTTTATGACATTTCAAAATGATTTTGGAATAGGATAAATATCAAATTATTACAAATATAAGTTTTCAATATGTAAATCATATGCACATAAATATAAGACTATAACATACTCTTTAAAGTTTGAGCCTTGGTTTCTTAAGTACACTTGCCTATCTCTTCATGTTTGTGTATTCTACATATGAAATTGAAGTTATTGAAGCTATCATATTCTTTTGTCATCTTTTTTGATCTTTCACTTGTTCTTGAGATATGATTTTATAAACTTGATTTCCTTAGCACTCATTGACTTAGTCAAGTGTTGAATACTTCAGTTTTTGTTATGATACACATGCACACTTAACAATATAAGTCAAATTCATAATTAAGTTTATTATCATCAAAACAAAGGTTGATTGACCTATGAGGTCAACATTGTAACACCCTTAAATTTATGAACAAATTTTTTTTATTTTTAAAAGCTAAATGTGGAAGCTAAAATAGTAAATCGTTGGGTACTACTGCCACACTCAATACAAGATCTGTTTCCTCTACTGTTTTGTTACCAAGTGCTAAGACAAAAAAAAACATTCTTCTACTTAAATTAAGAACATGATTGTAAATCAGAATCGTAAAAGAGTTAAAGCAATTAAATAACATTTCAAAATGGATCCACTATCCGGGGTTACAAAAAGTTAGTGAAAGGAAATACATAAGGACAACAAGAAATACATAATCTTCTAATGCAAAAGACACCGGATACAACACCAGATATCCCTACACTCTCAACCTAAAGGATAGCCTTGAATAGACCTTGCAAGCTAACCTGCAAAGGCCACTGCTCATTGAATAAGTAGAGGCCCAAGAAAGGAACCCTTCAGTATAATGGTATTGAGTAACCCATTATACAAGACTAATATACAAGGTTCGCATGGAACACATACAATGCATGAACATTTAATTATGCATATATTAATTGAAATACAATAATTATTCATATAACCACATAACATCAACACCATATACTACCAATTCTCATTCATCGAGAAATAACCAGAACTTACCAATGGAGCATCCAAGAGATGCTGTTTGTAGTTATCATTAGAAAGCAACATCATACTTAAGTTACAACCATAGTTATAATTCTCATTATCAACCCCACAACTTTTCATAACACAAGTAGGCTCATCAACACAACCAATAACAACACACATCATTACAAGTACGCACAAAAGCTACTACCAAACCATAGGTAGACACAAAAGGCTACTACCAACCAACCCAATAATCATTTCCATTTTTATTTACTCGAGAAAAGATCAGATGAACCTAGAGACACTAAGGTACCCTGGTCATATCAGTGCACAAAGGACAATACAGTATCCTATTGACTATCAACCTAGGGATGCAAAGGTACCATAGTTGCACTAGTACACGAAGGTATACAATACCCTACCGACAAAGACACCTAATCCATAAGTATACATATCCCCTAATTAGGTCCATAGAGCTAAATAGAGTAAGTTATATGGCCTAGCTGGGGCATTATGGTACACTAGCAAAATCCATAAAAAATTGTGGGCTAAACCATGTCTTTAGAGTAGCGACCTTTAAAGAGTCATCATTTCCAATCTTGAGGTCTTTCACTTTAAATATTAGTATTTTATAAGGATGACCACGAACACACATATTAATCACATAGATCCAATTCTTCATACTTAACCATTTTTATTTGTTCCCAAATATTTTGAGATAACCATAATGAAGATTATTATTAATGCCAACATTAGAAATCTACTAAGGTCATCTCAGGCTCAATTACTCACACTCAGACACTTTAGGTTAAAAATAACCAAAATACCCCTAAGGCTAAAGTTACCACTTTACCTTCCACTTCCAATTTATTTATCAAATTTCCATAAAAAGGATAACATACCATAATTAAATTATTTATCATGTAATTCAATTATCAAACACACCATATTACCATTTTACCCTTATATACAATTATGCACGTAAAACCCTAACATGTGCTTCTTGAACATCAAAACACATATTCTAAAAAAAATATACATCTTGCATGGTTATGAGAATAGTCATCATGGTATACCCCAAATTACTAAAATACCCCTATACCATGCAATAATAATAATCATGTTGAAATAGGTGTATCTAACACAATGGAACCCCTATTCTCATGCTTAACAAAGAATAACACATATCATGCATGCTTATTAGCATATTCATCATGATACACTCAAAATTATAAAAATACTCCTAGGCCATACAATATTGATAATCATACTGAAACATGTGTTTCTAAAGCAACAAAACCCTTATTCTCATACTTAACATCAAATAATACCTATTATGTATGTTTATTAGAATAATCATCAATGTACACTCAAAATTACTAAAATACTCCTAGACCATATAATATTGATAATCATGTTGAAACATATGTTTCTAAAATAGCAAACCTCCTAACACCATTCTTAGTGGTATTTATACCACGTTAGGCATCCTCATTAAGGTTAAATATCATGATATGCTTAAATAATCAAACTGTCCCTAGGATACATAATAGTAACAATTTTGCTACAAGTGTATCTAAACATGCTTAACCCAACATTTTCACATGTACATAACATACAACATTACTTTTCAACATTAGACCCATTTTAATCACACTTTTGTATACATGATATTTTACACATGATAACATGCCTTCTTATTTAATTTTTCATGATAACAATAATAGTCACATAATTATTAGTACCAAATCATGTTTAACACAAATTACATGTCAAAACCTTAATGTGATATCATAGGATATCCAAACACTTTAGTGGAGTATAAAGGTTACCTAATTTCCAACAAAAGCAAAATTCACCCGTAACAGTCTAAAAATTATTAGGCATCGCTAATAAAACTTTTGTTCCTAACAATATATATCAAAAATACCATATTAATATTTTATTAT
This sequence comes from Tamarix austromongolica, assembly GCA_039764185.1. Lineage (NCBI taxonomy): Eukaryota > Viridiplantae > Streptophyta > Magnoliopsida > Caryophyllales > Tamaricaceae > Tamarix > Tamarix austromongolica. The sequence goes on from CM077819.1 coordinate 12,585,407, forward strand.
TAAAATAATAATTTTTATTAATTTTTTATTAAATATAGATCATTAAGCTACTTCTATATATTAACAATTACTAAATTAATTAAAAGCCAAAACAAAACTCACATTACATGCGCAACGTGAGCCATGCAATTAGGGAGAGGGAGATAGATCGATTGGTAAATAGTTGGAGGTAGTGGTTGGGTGGTGTTAGTTTGGTCGTTGGGTGCAAGAGTTGGGGGTGGTGTTAGTAGTGGTGTGGTGGTGTTGGACAGGGCATGTAGAGAAGATAGACATCGACAGTATAGGCTACAGCAAGGAGGCGGTGCAGAGAAAGGAAAGGAGAAGAAGAAAATGAGGAGAAGAAGGAGGGATATGGTGATGGGGTGGCTACGGGGTGATGGTGGATGTGGCTGAGGTAGGCAGGCTAGGAGGAGCTACAATGGTGGAGAAAATGGAATTGGGATGAGGCTATTGAGAGAAGGTGGTGGAGGTAATGGTGGTTTATTGAGTGGATGAGGTGGATGCAAGGGGCTATAGAAAGGTGGTTGGTGGTGTCGAGGTAGTAGTTGGGTTGTGTAGGGAGGCTTTAGGGTGGAGGGAGTAGTGGCTTCAAATGGAGGGGGCGGCAACAGGAAAAACTACCTTTTCCCAGGTATGGCTGTGGAGGGTGCAACCGGTGCTAGGTGTAGGGATCTTATAACACCCCCAAAATTTACTACTGAAAAATTTCATTTTAAGTGGAAGAAAATTCAAACATAAGAGGGGTGTTATCGCCATAATTGGTATAAGTTTGGCCATATACCATCCTTATACCAACTACAACGTAAGATAAAACAGAACGTAAACCATGATAAGTGTAGCATAAGTACAATTCATATCATAAATAAGAGTTATGTGTTCGTTTTGAAAGAAATATTAAAATATATGAACAAACATTTGGTTGAAAATTAACAAGAATAAAATCGATTAAAAATAACAAATGGATGTCACACTCTTTGGTCCCTAACCCTAGTCATAATAGCGTCACTTCACCCTGATCATAGTATTATATGCAACAAAGTCATCTAGTGAGTCCTCATTCACCTACATATGCTCAGAAAGGGTCATTACTCATGGGAATGGGCATCACCCAATATAAGGGTGATCAATATGCTACGTACTAAGTAAGATAACAATACAATCAAGAAAGCCACGGAGATCAATTACTCCACAATAAGAAATGATAATTGCATAAGTAAATCATACCGACTTATTTGATATCCAAACATATGGTATTAGTATAATGATAATTATCTCATAATTTTATTCACGTTGGGTTCAAGGACATTACTATTCTCGACCAGTGGAACGGTAAACAAGTATAACTTTTGGGGCAGGATGCTTCTGACCAGTATTATCATCGGTGGATCAGTAACTAGAGTACAACCCTAGGATAGAACACTCTTAGCCACTATTCTCACTGGTAGATTGATAATCAAGGTATAACTAGTCCTAACTCACGTGATATTTTACTGTAAGTAATTAGTGTCTTACCATAGGTTATTATCATCCAATGGTTTGGTTTACTTAAATTCGGACACCACTATTCTCTCTGGTGGAACAATAATAGGATATAAATTTTAGGGTAAGATGCTCATGGCCACTATTCTCACCGGTAGATTGATAGGTACAACTAGACCCAACTCAAGTGATATTACACTTTAATTTATTAGTATACTATTTATTTTTTATTTACTTCAAGTTCATCACAAACACATGCATGCCTACTCATGCAAGGCACCTTCCCAACTACTACCCCAAAAAAATCCTATTTCGCCTTTGAAATCCTAATTTTACAACCCTAGCATATCCTCACCTCCAGTTTCCCTTTTAAGTCCCCAATCTACCCAATAAATCCTAACATGTCATTATAAAACCCATGGTTAAGAGTCATGGCCCGTTACCCCCATATTCCATATATGATCATAATTAGCCTCTAGGGTTACCCCTCTAAAACCCTAATTTCTCTTAGTTGGCATAACCCCTCCTCTATTTCTTATCTAGCCCTCAAATTCCATAATCATGCATAGAATGCTATGGTTAACTATGAACTCAAATATTGTAGCCTAACTCCCCCATTTTGCACATGTGACCACCCTTCATATTAGGGCCCCCTCCAAAATCCTAATTTCTTATTTTGGTCATAACTACTTCCCCCTATCCCATATGGCTACTAACTTTGGTATACATTCCCAAAATATTATGGTTAATATCATAATCTAAGGTTTCAGTCCAAATCCCCCATTTCATACATGTGATAATAGCCTACCCCTAGGGTTTTGCGCTTTAGCCTCCCAAACCCCTAATTTTACCTTTTGGTCATATCTCCTCTCCTAGTGCTCAAAGAACTTCCCAAATTTGCATGAATACCCAAAATTCCATAATTAACCTCATACCCGGTCCCTATTACCAAACCCCCACTATATTCATGTATGATCATAATTTCCCTTAGGTTTTACTCACCCCATTCATGGTCTACACCCCCATACTGTATTTACCATAAAATTCCTTATTTTTGTCACAAATATTTTGTATATTACCTCCAAACTAGTGTATACCAATGAACACACTAAAGTACTCTACATGCCACTTTTCCCAGTATTGACAAAAATGTCCCTAGGTCTCAAAAACCTTACCTAAGTCACAAGACATCCAACACAAGAACTCTCCAACTTTTCACACACGAAATATCATATAATATGGACATGGATATACATTAAAAATTGAAATCAATACAATCATAACCACATAACTTTGTTACCTTCACCTATTGTCAAGTTAAAATTACATATATACAACACTGGAGTCATTTATCATTTTATGCATGCTATCACATAACACACATCAATAACAGATATTAAAAGCAAAAAAAAAACCCTAGCTATGATTGTATCCTTACTGAAGCAACTTTAGTCTCTAAGCATACATGCCTATGTCTCCTCTTCGACTATCATCAAAATATTACCTAGAAATGAAAATATACACAGTTTAGATTTCAAAAGAGAACTTATCCTAAGGAAAGCTTAAGGAGGAGAAAGGAAATGGAGGTGACCAAAGTAGGGGAGAAAAATGGTACAAGTGGTGCATGATGGTGGCAACAATATTTGATTTTGGGGGAAAGGTGTGAGGGTTGGTAGCTTAGGGTTGAGGGGGTGGTGGTGGCACTGGGACTGGCTAGAGTTGGTGGTGGTTAGTGGTGGCGGTACGCAGTGATGTAGGGTGGCACATGAATGAGAGGGAGAAAGGATAAGGGAGGAAAAAAAGAGGGCTGATGTGTTGGTTGCACAAGCTGGGACACATGTGCAAAGTGTCTCAGGTGTGGTGGTGGTAAGGAGGGAGGAGAACTAGGGATGTAAACGGAACGGGTTCGGATTGGGTATACTATACCCGTATCCGTACCCGATAAGAAAATCCGTACACTTACCCGAACGGGTATCCGCTAGCACATCCATATCCGTATCCGTTGGATATCCATTACCCGACGGATTATCCGTTTACCCGTTAATGGATAGTATCCAACGGATAAATCCATTACCCGATGGATAAACTCATTTATAGTTAAGTCAAATGACAATTTTAACCTTAATTTATACTATATTTATTTCAAAATTAAGGGTAAAAGAATAATTATATATCGGGTAAACGGATACGGATATGGATACGGGTATAGTCATGGGTACGGGTATGGATATCCCATACCCGTATCCGTACTCGAACCTGACAGGTATTTTAATCCATCATCCATATCCGTATCCATACCCGTTTATCCATATCCGTTTAAGTATCCATCGTTTAAAATCCGTCGGGTTTCGGGTAAAACTCACCTCGTTTACATCCCTAAGGAGAACGGTCGGCAGCAATGGTGGAGGAAATGTAGCCTACAATGGCTACAGGTGCAGGAGAAGGAAAAGTGGAAGAAGAAGGGAGATGATTAGCTCTACAAATGAGGACAAGGCGTAAGATGTAGGTTATTTATAGAAAAGGTGAGGTTGACGGAGAGTGGAAGATAACAGGGTGGCTTGAAACCTTGACATGCATGTCTACAAGGGGGGAGAAGGTAGTTGCAGGTGGCACGGGTGTAGGGGTAGCGGTTTAGAGTGTAGGCCAGTGTGCATGGCACTACATGGCCAAGAGAGGAAAGGTGAAAAGGATGGGGTAGCATGTGGGGGGTGTAGGGTAGGTGTAGAAATGGAACAAGAAGGTGATGCGAGGAAGGAGACAAATGAGACAAAGAAGAAAGGGAGAAAAGGAGAAATAAAGAAAAGAAAAGAGAAAGAAGGCCCGGCCCGGTGACGATGCAGCCTAGGGGAAGGAGGGGGAAAAGAAAGGAGAAAAAAAGGAAGGAAGAAAAGAAGGGAAAAAGAAAAAGAAAAAAATGAAAAGAAAACTTTTGGGTGTGGGATTTAGGTTAGGTTTTTAGAATAAAATTTTTGGATTAGTAATAATAAATAAATAAAATTAATATAATTTACCTATAATTAGTTTAGGATTATTAAATAAAATAAAATTTAGAAAATAGGTTAAATTAATTCATTGATAAATAATTTTTATATTTTTAAAATTTTGGGGTATTACAAATCGGCAAGAGGCGCTGCACGTAAAGGAAGAAAGGAGAAATGGGGTAGCATAGGAGGAGGAAGAAGGAGGGAAGGAGGGAAGAGGGAGGTGGCTGATGGTGGAGGTGATGGGCGTTACTGGTGATGGCGAGGAAAAATAGAGGCTAGGAAGAAGAAAGAAAGAAAGAAGGCCAGGGGGAGAAGAGGCAGGTCACGAGGGAGAAGAAGAAGAAGAAGAAGAAGAAGAAGAAGAAGAAGAAGGAGGAGGAGGAGGAGGAGGAGGAGGAGGAGGAGGAGGAGGAGGAGGAGGAGGAGGAGGGGGAGGTATGGCTTGGTGTGCGATGGGGGTGAAAGTCTATAGGGGGAAAGGGTGCATGCAGAGTAGCGGGTGTTGTAGGGTACAAGGTCGTCAAGTGGCAGGGGCATTACAGGGCAGGTCGGTGTACATGAGGGGAAAACATTGCAAGGGAGGGGGTGTAGGCCTATTTTGGTTAGAAGAGGAAAGGGAAAGGCTGGTGTGCATGGGCAAAGGCGATGCAACATGCAAGGGGCAGAGGGGAAAGGTGGTTAGGTGTAGGGGTGCAGATGAGGAAGGAGGAGAAAGAAGAAAAGAGGAAGGGCAGGTTGGGGCTAGGTAGGCCAGTATAGGAGGAAGGAAAGAACAAAAGAGAGGAGGTGGTTGGTTGGGCCGGTCGGGGAGAGAAGGAGAGAAAAGAGGGGAAGGAAAAGTGGGTTGGGGCTCGGGGAAGAGAAGGAGAAGAGAGAAAAAGGAGAAGATAGGTCGACGTAGAAAGAAAGAAAGAAAAGAAGAGGGAGAACGGGCTGGTCCGAGAAGACAAAAAAGAAGGGAGAAGAAAGAGAAAAGGGAAAAGAAAAAAAAGGAAAAGGAAAAGGAAAATAAGAAAAATAAAAAGAAAATGGATTTAGGGTTAGAATTAAAAATTAGATTAAATTTAGATTTCTAGGATAATATTATATTAATTTATTAAACAATTAGGGTATCAAATTAAGAAAAAAATAAATCCAATAAAAGTATGAGCTTAGGTTTAATTAAACAAAAAAAGTAAGATAAAAATAATTATATTAATTTATTAAACAATTTATCTAGATTTACAAGTCAAAGATTAACAAAAGAATTAAATTAATATTTAAAAGGTTAAATTTTTTGGATAAAAGGCTAGACGTTCTAAAATAGGGTTAAAAAAATTAGGGTATTACTAATATGCTTGAATTGATTCGAATATCGGGTTTATTCATCAGATATCGATTCACATGAATAGCCCTAGAGATCGAGAGTAAACAGTTTGATCCAATTTTGAGTCTCAAATCGATTCAAATTATATATATATATTTTTGGTTTGAAAACATCTTAATTCAAATTAAGCAATTTTTGAAATGATAAACTAAACCGTGTTAGTAGTTTACAGTCTAGTGTGGTATGACTTGATTTATGATTTATGCATCTTAATTCTTAAATATCAAAAATCAATTACTAAGCTTAAAATTGCTTTAAAATTCCTATAAAAAATTATAATTGATAAATAATCAACGTTAAATTTTGATTAAGAAATATTTTTATAGTCATATCTAATTCATTTTGTGCTTATGTGTATATATTTAAATATTATTTATATATAAATTGTATTTTCAATTGTAAGAAAAATAGAACAAAATCACAATTCATGTAATATGCAAATTATATAATATTTTTAAGCGACTACCCACCTACTATAAGGCCAAAAAGAAAAAGAAAAAAAAACTTTGAGAAACATAAGAGCAAGATAAACAAAGAATTCCTTATACATGTATATAACATAACTATTAGCTAGTATTACACCAAATAATATCCAACATAATATACATATACATATATATAGAGGTGTTCATTGATCAAATATTCGAATTTTTTTTTAGATATATGAAGTTTTGGATAAGATAACAAATAATTTGTTAAATAAATAAAAATTTTGAGCAAGCTATAAATGAGAAATGTTAGATAAAAAATTGTTTGATAAAAATAATAAATTGATCCAATTTAAACTGATATGATCTAATAACTTAATTTAAATATTAAATTATATTATATTTAATTAGTAATTCTAAATTTTGGATAATATTTAATCAAAATAATTATTAAAAAGTATAAAACTTACTTACAATGAACACTCTTATTTCAAATTTTACACATACATACATAATTATATATAATAAAATATTATAAAAAATAAACAATAACTAGAGTATATATATTTATTATTTATCAAATAGTATATTATTTATATTTATTAGTTCAAATATCTAATTTATTTAATCTTTTACTAATTAGATACGTTACTAGATTTTAAAAAAAAAAACAAATCAATTATTAAATCAATTTAAATAATATAAAAAATCCTATATATATTATGCGTGGCTTATAAAATGTAATTTAATTTTTCAAACCATTCTTAAATTATCTTTAAAAAATATATACCAAACTATAAGTTTTTAGGTTGTAAGGCAAACGATTAAATTACAATTCAATTCAGTTCGATTTATGATTATTATGTTCAAGTGGGGGATGGATACAAGTTTCTGGCTGAAAGACAAGCAATGATAACATTCAGCAAGCATATTCAAATAATTGAACAGATTTAGCATGGCACTATCATGTACATCATTGCAATTTAAAACTCGGTACACGGAGCAAGAAAAGGCCCCGTTGGAGAAGGGAAAGGAGAAAAAAAGGAAGATATTATTACACACTAAACTCTAAGTCCATAGGATACAGACCAGATGAATCAAATTCACATGATTTTTTTGTTTCGGTGCACAAGCACTACAGTGGTTTCATGCCACCATTTTCCTGGATCGAGTTCACAGGAGTGGAGGCGCCACTCTTCCTGGATGAAGATTGCCCTGTGATGGTCCTGCCCATGAACCTTCCAGCTTTGGTCAGTCCACTACCTACAGCCCCAATGCCAGTACCAACAATCCCAACTCCCGCACCTATTCCAGTTCCAATACCACCGCCCACCAAACTAACCCCGGACCCAACCATCGATGCTGCTCCGTCAAGGGCATCCATTGTGCTCCCAATGACTCCGGCTTCTTTCAACCTCTTTCTCTCCTCCAAACCCTTCTTCTCCTCTTCAAGAGCAGTATATTGCTCTTCTTTGCTGAATTGATGATAGTGGACCTGAAACGAAACTCTTGAATTGTATTATTGTTGGGATCAGAGTACCGGCTAAATGTTTATTTCATCAGATAACAAGTCACAAACACGCATATCAGGGGTCATCATAAACATCTTCATTATAGATGAATACACATTCAAGATTAAACAAAAACGCAAATGAAATGTATCATTGTTTTGTTCGATAATTCATTATTCATGCCCACACTCCTGAAGTGTAGACGGCAGGGCTGATTGCAAGCGATTCAGGATGAAACAAGAGTTAAAATGAAAACTTTGAACGCTTGGACTCTTCTGTTGAAAACAGGTCACCATAGAACACCTCACAACTTTATTTTTATAGCAACAAAACTATTCAGGATTTATCTCCAAACAGGCCACACTTCTGCATCACTAAACCGGACATGAAAACCTAATGAACAAATCTAGTTAAAGGGATCTAGCGGTGTACTGAGCGAGCTATTTTTATCAGGTTTTCAAACACGAAGAAAACAAAAGCTACACCAACAACATATCAATATGAATTTCAGCTTGTAAAGGGTCAACTGATAACCCATCACTACAGAGTATAACCTCTTGAGACAGATGCCTTCAGTTGAGACAATGACACTCTTGGGGGAAGTGGGCAAAATGCAATGAATAATGAACTTACAGAATCAGAAGCAATGGCAAGAGTCAAACACAGAATATCCTAATTGGAATATCAACACGAATGAAAAGATTGATGAACTAGATCAGTTCATAAATACTGTTACTAACCTTGATGGTAAGAGCTCCCCGGTCCTTCTTATCCTTCACTCTAGTCATATCACGTTCTGGAACCAATCTTAGTTCTAGCTCTTTTGTCGTTTCTTCTTCCAACTTTAGCAGAGGCAATTTTGCTAACCCTAATCGCTTGTCCTGCCCAATGTCTTGGTCAAAGACCTGCACGGAGGGAGGGTCTCAGTGATCATCTTAGAATTATGAGGTCAAGCAGCTAATTAGCCTCCATGTTAGGAGCATCACACCATCACATGTAGCCATAATCCCGTTTTACATTAATCTATCATTTACGTTTTTCTAGTAGCCATCAACACACTCAGATTTTAGCTCCATACATGCAGACAGATCGTCATTAATATAAGATGGCCTAAATCATATCAGTGCCCAAATTCAAATACTAAATGACATGGGCAGTTCATGCTTAAGAATGATATTATCACTGGCCAAGTCAAAATCTGTTTAGTTGCTGATGATTATCTCTTACTTTTCTTAGAATCTTCATAAGCCGTAGAAGGTAGCCCAAAGTTGCAGTCCAACAACTATTTTTGTCATTGCTTCAGCAATCTTGCAACTACAAAGTAACTCTCGTAGCAACTGTCCACTGATGACTGGTAAAACCAAAATAAAAAAGACCCTGGTTGAGTTGAAAACTCGGAGCCCATATTAAGGATTGTATTTCAAAATGAAAAGCATATTGATTGTTGTAATTTCCACTAGACTGGTGTCTAAAAATAATAACTCTAAATAGGTACAGTTCATCATGTGTATGGCTTCCTTCCTCTTTGAGAAACTAATAAAATATCTAAGGGACTTCCCTTGTTCACATCCATTCAACTCAGAGCCCACTGATGACTGGTATCAAAATAAAAAAGACCCTGGTTTAGTTGAAATTCAGAACCCATATTAAGGATTGTATTTCAAACCGAAGAGCATATTGATTGTTACAATTTTCACTAGACTAGTGTCTAAAATTAATAACTCTAAATATGTACAGTTCATCATGTGTACGGCTTCCTCCCTCTCTGAGAAACTAATAAAATCCGTAAGGGACTACTATCTGGCAAGAGAAAAACCTGAGACATACCTGACCATATGTTGGCTAGTTTAGGCTTTGTTTGGGAAGTGGGAAGGGATGTTAAAAATGTTTGGGTAATGGAGGTGAAGATTCACCAAAATTGTCTGCATTGTTATGAGGTAAAGATTCATAACAATTATCTGCAAAGTGATGAGGTGAATGGATGTGAACAAGGGAAGTACTAGAAATAGAAACCAAAAGTTTTGTCTGCATCCATTGACCTCCAAATCGGAGGTCGGATCTGTATACCTCAATGCAAAGGAGGATTGGATATCAGAAGACATGATTTGATGAATAAGGCATTGCATGTAAACTGCTATGCAGGTTCCTCAAAATTAAATCCCAAACTTGGGTTCGTTTGCTACAAGGTAAATATAATTGCAAGGACTTTTGGGATTACTTAAAAAAGGCACGAGATGCTCAGCCATATGGTGCTCACTCATCACATGAGAGATGAATTGAAGCCGTTAATTTGTTGGGAGGTGAACAGAAGCATGACAGTTAAAATGTGGTCAGAACCTTGGGTCTGATCCATGCAGGGATTTAGTGTGAAGGTATTACGTATGTGGATGATCCAAGCAATAACACCGCAGTCGCGTTTGCGGTTGTAGTATCACGGTATCGAAGTGACGCGAACGATATTTTATATATCGCAATTATCGTGGCATGATTTTTTTTTACAATAAATATTAGCAAATATTGGTAAAATATCAACCGATTACTAATATATCACCGATAAATATATGAAATTCTAAAACCGTCGCGTATAGGCAGACCCAAAATTCGATAAATATCGGCCGATATTGCGTATCGAGACCGATTTGTATGGGCTGATCTCATACTACACAATCCAACCCAATGGATCAGGGGCTTATCCAGCAGATATTTCAACCTTTTGGAGCCCAGCATGTAATGCAAACAAGCATCTGCCAAACTAAGACCCCTCCCCCTGATGGTCTTTTATGGCCACTGCATCCATCTGGATTATTTAGTTCCAAATCAGCTTACTGTTCTGTGTATGATGCTCAACTTGTTACCTCATAGAGAGAAGCAGAGCCATACTAGTTTTCGAATAACAGAACATCAGAATGCACTTGATGGGCCTTGCCGTGCTATAAGCCATCTGGAAGGGAAGGAATGGGATGATGTTCAAGGGAAAGCCTGTGGACATACGGCATATGATTGTATCATCAGGCTTTTATACATAGCTTTGATGAGGAGAGATGTTGGAGCAACAACAGCAAGGGAATTTCACACACAGTGGTGCTGCTACTCACTGGGAAAGACCACCAGACCCAAGTGCAACACGCATGGAGCATGCAGCAATAATGCAATTGGGTATGGAGCTATCATTAGGAATTTTGATGGGGCAATATTAGAGTGTGAAATTGTCTATGAGTCAATGTATATGGTTGTGCATTCCATGTTAGAGGCTGAAGCAAAGGCATGTCTTATGGGTTTGAACTTATAACTGCGCCTGGATTCACTCATGCAATACTGGAATCAGATGCTGCTACCTTGATTCACCTGTTGACCAACAAAGAAGCTGTCGTATCTTGGCAAATTAATCATACTATTCAGCCAGCGTGAACTGCTTGAGTTTAATAGTCATTTTTTTGTGCCTTTTGTTCCATGCAATGCTAATAGGGTAGCACATGGTCTTTCTATACTTGCTGTGAGATCACAGACAAACGGGTTTTGGAAATTGTCTCACCCGGAAGCTGCTGATGAGGATCTTGTACTTGATTTGAGCAATGAATGCAATTCATCCTTTCCCCTCAAAAAAATAAAGAAAAAACCTATTACTTAGGTAAATCGAGGTGGGTTTTTTACTTCAATTTACTTCCTCTCACCTCATAAGTTTTTAAAACAAGTAGGTGAAGTGGGGCTAATCAAATCTTCACCTCTATTTAGTATTTACCCCTTTCCAAACAAACTTTTAGCTCTGGGCAGGTCTAGATTTTGGGTGAACATCCCATAACAAGGTTGACCCTGGGTGAAATTCATGCAGACCCAAATTAGTGAATAGACCTTGATTAGAGTTCAAAGCTTTATTGTTATTATGTTCTCTCTTTTTGTTCATTTCTCCTTGACTTGTTGACTGGATTTCAGAGTACAGCTTTCTGTTGATGTTATAGCCATTAAGTTTGCTTCATTTGCTCCTTTTGTAGTAGTCCAGTGGTGAATTTGCTATATATAAAGGTGACTGTTGTTTAAACATCAATAAATAAACGCAAGCAATGATCTACCAAATCAAATCAAACCATGTTCATTCCAGTAGATTGGGTTGGCTACAGGATTCCGTTGACATCATTACTCTTCAAACGAAGTAAAAATGAAAGAACATCCATTACTAATTACAAGAAAACCAGGTTTTAGTCCATGAAATACCAGGTCAGGTCAGGGTATGTTGACAGACAGAATCCAATGGGACGAGAGATTCACTAGGGTCACTTGAGCTGACAAAGCACCCCTAAAAACATCAATCTTGATTCTTGAGCTAGTTTACAAATGAAACTAAAGGGCCTCTTGACTAAACCTACACTTCTCCATTATATTATTTTATTTTCCCTTTTTTATCACTTAATTTCCTCATTTATTTAATAAATAATGAAAATACATGACAGAATATAAGCAAGATAGTTGTGCAGATTCTTCTTCTTCTTATTATTATTATTATCTAATAGTTTTGGCTATAAACTATTTTACACATGGGAGGAAATAAGAAGAATAATTAGGTTAGTAACTCCCTGTCAAGCAATAAAACCACGGTCGTGGTGTCATAAACAATATTTTTTATGTCACAGTTGTCCTTGCATGATTTTTTAATTCTTTTTCCCAACAAATATTGACAAATATCAACCAGTATCGGTAATTATCAACTGATATCCAAAATTTTGCTAATATCACAGTGATAAATATATGATTTTCTGAAATGGTTGCATTTCAAGAATTTTACGTTACAATTGATCCAAAAATCGCGAAATTGCGGATGATACATAATTGCGGTATCGATATTTCATTGTATGCTCCCAATTTATATTTTCCTCACTTTCACAACCCATGTGAATCACCATTCACAATCCAAATCCCAGCGACTAGGACTAAGGCCCAAGTAACTTACCCAATATCAAATCAATGAATTTTGACCAGCTAAGGAACATACAGCAATTGGAGCACCCAATTTCAAGATAGACCAAATTTGGAAAATATAAGTGCATAATTATCATGTTTATATAGATACAGCTTATCAGAGAACCAAGACAACATGGGAGAGGGGGCAGAAAAAGTAAGACACGTTCCATGGTTTGTTGCATGCCAAGGTATAAGTGAAAAAGGTATATGCTGTGGCTTTAAGTAGTTGAACAGCTGTTATTTTTTTCTTCCTTTTTTTCACCATGAAAATGGAAAAGCATAGAAAATCACTTCATGTTTTTTCTACAGATATCACACATACACTTTATGGAAACTAGTTTCTCAGTCATTTAATAATTCAAACATATCCATTCTGGATGCAAAAGTATACCAAACATTATCTTGGAAGGCAGCTAAAAATTACATGATGTAAATGGAGAACCTGAAAAGGAAGGAGAGAAAAAGTATCCAAACCTCGAGCAAAAGTGATTGTGTTTCCTTGTCCTCCACCAGTAATTCAAATGTTTCATTCCAAACAGGATTTAGGTTATCGTCAATAACCTTTGTTTTGACCTTAAAAAGGGGTCGAATTTGTAGAACCACATAGGGATCAGACTTTCCAATCATCTCCATGTTCTTCAAATCATTGGCTCTAACAACTGTAACTGTCAGCTTCCCTTGTGGTTTGAGCTCCAAGTCGCTGCAAAGTGATAAGTACGAAAGCTAACTAATAGTATTCTTTCAATTTCAGGAATGAACTCATTGTAATTTGTTGGATCTACAGTGTATGGATAGAATAAGTAATGCAACACATTATCAAAGAGACGTTTGTTGACTAAGAGATAGCTCTCAATTACAAGTAGACATGAAAAAGCTGACCTGACCTGAAACCCAATTTGGACATGAAAATTTAAACCCAATCTCAACTCAAATCGATATAAAATTGACCCAAATTTAGCAAGCTCGATAATAACTTATAACCCAACTTAAAAAGAACGTGATCCATACCCACACAAACACCCAATAATGATTCAATTCGAAATGATTTGACTCGAAGCCGACCTATACCTAGACATAATTCCAAACTTAATCTAAATTAAAGTCAAATTCTACCCTCAAATGTAACATTTTATCTCTTATAAATTACTACATAAACATCTTATTAATAAAATTTTATGCAAAAAAAAAAAAAAATATGCAACCCATATAACAACAAATGAAATAAAATTAGTAGGACTCTATTTTCCTCACTTTATTTTAAATATCATATTAACATCGTTCAACTAGAAATTTCTATTATTATTATAATGACAATAATAAAATTTATATTTTCTTTTTTAATTATAATAACGATTATTATATTTATAAAAAAAAAATAATAACAATAATTATAATAATTATCAATTATAATAATAACAATAATTATTATAATTACCATGATAATTATAACTATGTATATAATTATATTTATAATTGTATAAATAACAATAGCTATAACAATAACAATAATACTAATAATACATAATTATGATTAAAATTTGTTATATCATTACATATATTATGATAGTAATTACTACAATAGGACTAACAATAATAATAAATCTCAAAATTCAACTTATTCATTATATTAAATTAATAACAATTAATGCCAATACAAATTCTGAATTGAATTGACCTAATCTAAACCTAATAGGACCTAAAGCCTATAGATCCAAATAAATCCAACCAAAAGCCAACCTTACCTATAGTTAGATTTGAATTAAACCCGATGGATGAGACCTAGGCCCAACGCAATATTCTCTTGATCCAAAATGACCAAACCTAACATGGGCCTAATCCAAATCACAATAATAATAATAATTAATTATAATAATAACAATAATTATTATAATTACACAATAATCATAATTATGCATATAATAATATTTATAATTGCATATATAGTAATAGCTCTAATAATAGTAATACTAATTATAATTTATTAATATTATCACAAATTTTATGATAAAAATTTGTTATATCATTACATATATTATGATAATAATTACTATAATAAGAATAACAATGATATTAAATCACAAAATTCAACTTATTCATTATATTAAATTAATAACAATTAATGTCAATATAAATTCTGAATTGAATTTATCTAATTTAAACCCAATACGACCTAAAGTTTGTAGATCCAAATAAACCCAACCTAAACCTAATCTGACCTAGAGTCTATAGATCCGAATGAAACCTGACGGATGAGACCCAATCCCACCTCAATATTACTTTGATCCAAATCATTGTTATTTAAATATGACTTGAACCCAAAAGACATCCAACCTAAACACTAATCTTACCTTATTTTATAGTAGACCCAAATTTAACCCTACTGGTATAATTCATTTGCCACCTCTAGATACAGCCACATTGATAGCATGTTAATTTGCTATCCTTGACAAAACACTTCCTTAAGTACCAACATCATTCAAAAAGTTGCCACTAGGTGCAAAAAGTGATGAGTCAACAATCATTTTAGTGACATCAGAACAAATAGCTACAACAAATACCAAACATTGATTCAACATTAATTGATCCTGGATGACTGCTCCACAAATATCACATAAAATGAATATTGAACAACTTGTCATATTATTAATAAACTGAAGCTCTTGCAATATATCACCAAGGAGGAAATTAGGGTAGCTTTACATAAGATGAAATTAGGTGAAGCAAGTAGGACCTAACTTCATACTCATGTGCGTAGGAGAGGAAGGCATCAAGTGGCTAAAGAAGTTCTTCAATATTATCCGTTGGTTTGCAAATATGTCAGAGGAATGGAGAACAAGCACTTTGATTCCATTGCACAAAAACAAAGGCATTATTTAGATTGGAAAGGTATAACTATAGGGGTATTAAGTTGCACAACCACATTATGGAATTATGGAAGTGGGCGATTGAGATGAGAGTGAGAAGGGATTTTGTAGCATCAAAAAATCATGATGATGCCAAGTATTATAGGGAGACCGACAACAGATTCTATTCATCTTCTCAGATGCCTAATGTAATATTATAATGAGAAATGAAAGGACTTCTGTATGGCATTCATTGATATGGAAAAATGTTTACGACCGAGTAGTTTTGTGGAGTTTCTTAAAACTAAGGGCGTATCTATGACCGATATAAAGGTGATCTAGGGGATGTATGAAGGTGCTAGCACTTGTGCGAGGACATTAAGCATTGAGATCAAGTTGCATCAAGGATCAACCTTGAGCCCCTTCATTTTGTGGTTGTTTTGGATGTGCTTACAAAGTCGATCCATGAGGAGATGCCGTGGTGTATGTTATTGACAAATAACATTTTTTAAGTGAGTGAGGCAAAGAAAGATAGTGGTGCAAGATAGAATTATGGAGAGAATTTGAATTTAAAGGGTTTCAAGCTAAGTGGGACCAAGATGGACGGTGTAAGCAGCAATTTTAGGGGATTTGATGATGATGTCATGGCCTTGGAAGCAAGCACAGGGACACATGTCATACTACAAAAGGATAATTCTAGGTAGTAGGGGTATATTTTGCCAATAGATGGCCAGATTAATAAGGATATTGTTCATTGTATCAACATTGAGTGACAAAAATGTAGTGCTTCTGGTGTCTTATGGCATAAGTGGATACTACTCATACCCAAGGGATTTTCTTTTAGAATGGCTATGATGCATGGGGATGAATGTTTGTTGTTGAAGAGTAATCATGTTAGTAAGAAGATGGTGGCAGAAATGAGGAAGTTATATTAGATTATGCACCCCTAGTAAAAGAGATATGATATAGAATGCTATTGAATATAAGTTGCAAGAGATGAGACTTAGTTGGTTTGAACATGAGAAGGGATGTCACATAAGGCCCGGTGAGGAGGTATGAAAAGATTTTGTTAAAATGTTCCAAGAGGTGTGGTAGACCAATGAAGAGATGGGGAGAGGTGATTAGGAGGGACTTTTTTACATTAGGACTTACCAAGGACAAATCCATGAATATGAAGTTGTGGCACTTGAAAATTCTAGTAGGCTAGCAGTAAGCCGCTAATGAATTGTCTTTTTCCTAGTAGGGGAGCTTAGGCATGTTGTTTCTTTGGTATTATGTTTGTTGTTGTCATTAGTTTCCTATTTTTCTATTGTTCTTTGTGCACCATGCTTATTGTGCTTGTTTATATTTTTTGATATTGTTCTTGCCACTTGCATTGGGTAGTATATCATTATTTTGTTATCCGAATTCGTCATACTTTTTGCTCTTGTATGCATTTTGTTATTTATTAAGATCAATATTATCATTGACATTATTAGTATTATTATTATTACTACTACTACTACTACTACTACATTATGCTATGTTTTTTGGCATTATTAGTATTGTGATGGTTTCAATGCTATTTTTTTCTATACTCTACATCTAGATCTCTCAAGACCCCACTAGATATGGGATTCTTAATTGGCAATAGTTGTTTTCGTTGTCATAATATCAATTTGATCAAGCAAAATGACATATACTTCACCAAATCAATAATGTTAAATTTAAGTTTTATAAACAACATGCTCTAATAACACCACTCATGCCACTAGAAGTACAAGCGCATGAAATCTGGTCACAAAGAGTTCCCTTTTAGGTATCATAGGGTACTTTGCCTAAAGCAATGACTTGCTTAGGCAATCAGCCTTATTGCTAATTTCAATTATAATGTCTATTTCCTCTTATAAGGAAAAAAGTATCTAACTTTTTTCTCTCAAAGATTACCCTTGAATCATCTCCTTTGTGATTCACATGTAAAACAAAACCTTAAACCCATGATTCTGGCTAAACTTTTAGGCTCAGAATTCAAAACCAAAATAGTCTACTAGGAACCCAAACAGAAATATTTCTTCTTTATGCAGAAAAGATGCAAGAATGAAAATGGGACAATGGCATTACTTTGTATAATAATTAGGCAACAAATACAAGATTTAATGTCTGGAAACAGGCACCATTTAAAGCAAATTCAGAATAATATCAAGATGCCACTCACTCATGATGGCCTGTACCATCAGAATGAAATGGACAAGTAGGCAAGATGATATGGATTTGTCAGAAAGCACTCATAGTAAGATAGTGTCTTCCATTGAAGGCAGGCATATGGAGGCCCTCACAGCAGGGTGGCAGTTTGTCAATTGTCAGTGATAATGATCAGAATTCAGGACAACCAATAATGATTTAAAGTTACTCCAACAGCATGAAAAATTTAGCAAGTCAGCACCCAGTGGAGTGGGGGTAAATAAATAGTAAAAATGTCAATGGTTAGATGGAAAAATAAAAGCACCTTGTATCAATGGGACCACCAATTGGAACTACAATTCTGTGAGGCCATTGAAGTTGATCTGTCACAATTGTCTCCACAATATCCTGCTCAGTGTTTATGTCATTACATAACAACATAAAATCAAGGAGAAAAAGGAACCAACATATACATAAATGAGAACTCACATCAATCATGTCCGAAATTCCAGGAATAGCTGTTAAACTTCCACCAACAGCCTTCAGAACATAATCAACTCGAGGTTTGGGCTGCATCCAGTAGGAAAGATCATTAAAATCTGAGAACTGATTGAATACTAGCTGAAAGTTGAATGTGTATCGAATATGATCTCGAGTTTGCAAAGTTCTGTCCAAGTCCATTTCTGTTTCTCCTCCTGGGTTGAAGCCCAACCAAAGAAAGAGGAAAAAGGAGAACATGTTGACATTATCCCCAAACCTTAGCATTTAAATTGCATGTCACACTCCAAAGTCAAAATCCATATTCATGCTTCATTATTCTTTCGACTAAAAGAACCTAGCCGCTTGCCGCAGAAAACATCAAAAACCATCTCACAACATGAAAAAAACATAGAATACCAGCCACTGGCCTTTGCCAGCCAAAAAGCTACTGCCTAATCTAAAAAAAAAAAAATACTTGAAAGAATTTACCTCCGGGAGTAGTGCAATCACCACGGCAGAAATGCAGGGGATCTCTTCAGCCAGTTGGAATATAACACGGATAACTGTGAAAACTTGGAGATCCTTCAACTGAATCAATTAACACACGAACAAAGACATACCACATTAACCACCCAATAAGAAGAACTTGCATTTCAATATGGAAAAATAATCCGCAGACCAGTTCTTGCTAACCAACAAAAAAAAGTAAAAATGAAGAGAATGCCAAAGCAGAATTTGATGTCCCCCACAGCACTAACCTGAATGGGTATAGAAGCAATGTGTGCAGCTTGAACGCCCAAAATGATACTGGGGTCCCCACCCCACTTAAGATTGATATCCATGATGATTTGGCCTTTCTTGAGGCTTTGAACACGAATACCTGCAGTAGAAAAGCAAAAGGGCAAAAGAAAGAACCACATCAGCACAACTGAACACATAAACTAGCAGGAAGCATGATACATAATTTTTCCCCCTCAACTTATGAGAAGCAAGACCATACAGACAGGATCAAATTTACATTAGATAGAAAGAGTGATTGTGTACGTATAAACAGCTTTCAGCGTAAGAATTACCAACTACTATCAGAAAAACTGCCCATTGCTAAATACAGAGATGAAGAAATCTAATGAAAGTTTCTTCTTCCCACAACCCAATATTTTTCAAAAGAGCAAAGGTTTAAATCCCACTTTACTCAAATATATGTCTCACCAACCAAAGATAACAGTTTCACGATTAGCATATTGTTATAGAAGCACCCATAATGAAGGTTCAAGAATAAAAACCTCCATCCATCATGACTAAGATTTGTCAAAAAGCTAAATGCCACATTCATCTTGAAATCATACCCTAGCAAATAAAATTATTGGATGCAATCACTGGAAAATATGCATCAACATCCAGATAAATAGCAACTTTATTTCATTCTAGTTCCGGTCCAAAACAATTGCAGCAGCAAGCAGACAGAAAAATATAACAGTTCTTTCATATCCAAACCTTCTATTTTTGGGGCAACAGTTCCAAGAGAGAGCTTGCTAAACTTCAAAGAAGAAATTCCAGGAGGCCGGTACTCTTCCAGCAGGGGTTCCACAGATTCTTTTATTATCAATTCTGCTGCCTGAAATTGAATGAAGAACATAGGCCTCAAATTAAGGAGAGATATGCAGATGGAATTGATGAAAGCATTAAAGCAGCTCAGAGCTTGAAAATATAGCTCATAGGGATATATGGGATTTTTCTCAAATTAACAAATTATGTTTGGTTCCTAGACTTTTGAGGTAAAATCCAGGGGTATATATGTACATAGAAATATGACGCAAGTATCTTGATCCTCACTTCCGCCCGCAAGCAAAAACAATGAGTCAACTATTGAATGAGATAGAGTGCTAACAAGAAAAGAATGAAAAATCATTCAACCAGTAATGATTCCAGCACAGCTTTGAATAATACTTACATCAGCAATATATGGCCACAGTTTTCCGAGTTGCTTGTTCAGCCATTTCACCTGAAGAAAGCATCAAGACAACAATATAGTAGAGAATAAAAAGAAAATGAAAGAAAAGAAAAAGAGAGACATCCTTTGACAGATCAAACCATACAACCCAAAATGCTCTTTCAAGCACTATCCCCCGGCTGCTAATGTACGAGGTTATCTCAATATAAGGAAATTACATATGATTATCAAAACATGACTATCTTTCAAACAAAGAGAGGTGGCCCGCATTATTATCCTAATGGTGATAGCGCCCAACAGGCAACAACTGTCAAAAATTTCAACCCTCGCTCAGAAGGTCATAGCAATTTCTGCCGAGCAAAGAAGACAGAATCACAAACTCAGTGACTTGACATGTAAAGCATTGAAAAGATAGGCAACGAATAGCTCAAACTTGCAGCAAGCAATATCTGAAGAAAAGGCTCTCTCCCAACTGACCTGCTCATATTCAGGGAAAGAAATCCATTCAGGATAATTGTCTCCACATATTTTCATCAGCTCATCACGAGCAAGTGAACCAAGTAGTTTTATATCAACTGCCTACATGAAGAAGAAATATATACGAGTTTCAATTAAACATCTCAATATCTCAAGGAGTTCAAAATAAGACATCCTGATGAACAGCAACCACAAACAAAAAAAGCATAAGTAAAGATAAAGCTAGATATGGAATGCTGCTTCATCTTTGCTTTAACCGCATTTCGTCATATTCAAGGCTCGCAACCAGTCCTCGCGTACACATGAATCCAATTCGTTTCCAGCAATCAGACATTTCAAGGAGACAAATAAACCAAATAAAAGAAAAAGAATCAAGTCCTAGAAACGGCTAACATCAAATTGCGAGCAGACGAATAAAACAGATGAAATCAAAAGTTACTAAACAGTCGTAATACCTTCGCAACACGTTTATTACTCCGGTAGCGCATCATATGATTCCATCCATACATCAATGCAATCCCAAATAACATCCCCATCAGCATCCCCGACATCAACCCCATTTTCTCCGACGTGTGAGCAAACGATCAGCCTCACGAGAAAAAAGTCAAAGCAACGGCGCCGTATAACAAAAAATCTAACAGATCAAAGAGAAGAGAAAAACCATAGTATGAGAGGATGAACGAGAGAATGAGATTACAGTGAACTCAAGGAATGAGATTCGCACGTAGGACGAGAGAGAGGAAGAAAACGGATCAAAAAGTAACGGAAACCGGAAATGGGATGTAGTTAAGACTGCTACCTCTATCTTATCAGCATTAATTTCAGTGTTCCCTGCTCGGAATAGGAAGAGTTTTTTCGATGATAGCAGGTTCCCTCTTAATTAAACATCGCTATCTCTAATCCTGTAGACGACGTTAGCTAGACGCACAAAAATGGTGGAGCCATTAATGTCCAATAGGGTAAGCACGAGCGTCAAAGTATTCGGTGGATACAAATACTTACCTGGCTAATTCTGATTCCGACACATTTTACGTTTATTTTTGGAGGTGAGAAGAAGTACTTACCATCTGCCTTCCGCTTGTCAGCCGCGTACGATACGCTAACCTGCTATAAGAAATTGTATTCTTATTCTAGCCCATGATTTTTATTTTTATTTTTGCTAAAAGGAAATACACTTTGCTTCCCCTTTATTTTATTTTTAGTAGTATTATTTCTTTCTTTGTCCTTCTTTTACTTAACTGTGTACTGACATCATATTTTCACATAGACGCGATCAGCTTTAATTAGGTAACAAGGCAATGGAACGGACAGTATTTCATCAAAATTTGAGATGGTGGACCGGATATTTGTGATAGGAGTAATTAGGATAGGGAGGAATTTATTTTTTCCCACTATGTTTGTAATGAAGGGTAATTTGAAACCGACATTAGGTCCTATAGCCTTTTTAAAATTAGATTTCGACTTTATGCAGGAAAAGAATTGTATTACTATCAACTCTAAACCAACGCTATTTTTTCCTTTTTAAAAATATATATTGTCATGTAGGCTATAAACAAACAGTATTTTAAGATTATAATAAATCATTTAAAAGTATTAAATTATTTAAGTATAGAATAAAAAATTTATTTCATAAATATAAAATAATACTTATTTGTAATTAAAATTAATTTATTAAAACGATACTTTTTTGTAATGAACTAAAATATTTTTAGCAAATTTATATTTCTAATGAACTCAAAACAATTAATAAAATCAATAAAAAAAATTCATAAATTATACACGAACCAATAAAATTACTATAAAAATGATATTACTATTATTCTCAGCTTCTAATATAAAAATTATACAAATATTTTTCTAACAACAAAATTACATTTAAAGGTATAAACATTTTAGATCTATTTTTATTAAGGTATAAGTATTTTTTATTTTTTTATAAAAATATAAATGTTTAGAATTTATTTCTATTGAGGTGTAATATTTGAATATTTAAAAAAAGTAATTATTTTTATTTATGTCTTAATAAAAATACATTTTACATGTATATATTTTAATTAAAACAAAGTCTAAATATTTATACTTAAAATTTTATTAATACCTATGTCTTAGTGGGGAAACAAACTACACATTTGTACCTTTAAGAAAATTTTAATTTTTTTATACTTTTATATATAAAAAAACAACATAAACTATTTATATATTTAAATATCCTTTTGTTCTTTTCGGCTTTATAATCTTACCAAATAATCAAAAAAAAAAATAGGCTCCATATTTGTTCGAAGCTACATGTAAATAAATAAAAAATAATTGTTAAGATAATGTCTTTTTAAAAACTTCAAGCATAGTATTTTTCTAAAAACACTAATTATAGTAAAAATAATTTTTTTAAATAACTTAAAACGATTCATTTGATAAGCTAATTTAGGGCCGACCCTAAATTCTAAGGAGCTCTAGACCATACAATCAATTGGACCCCTATTTATAAAATACATAAATGAATAATTTATACAAAAATAAGTTAACCAAATTTTGACCCCACGACTTTCGGGTCGGCCCTGAGCTAATTTACTATAATGAAATGAAATAAATAATATAAAAGGACTCTTTTAGGCACGTACTTCATATTTTTTTGACACGTATTAAGTTTTTTTTTTTCCATTCCCTTTTTAGAAAAATCAATGCCAGAACTACAAGCGAAGGTGATAAATCGAAAGACTCGAAGCAGAGATTTTCATTGAGCCGTCAAATTCCTATTAGCTGATGCCAATACATTATCATCAATAAAAGTAAAAAAATAAAAAAATAAATCATAAAAATCTCTATTTAAAACCAGCGAATAATCCAATACTGCCGACACAAGGTGGGCTCCGATTCAACAAAATTTTATGATAAAGACCACCATGATTTACCTTTCAACCCCTCTAGAGTCTAGTCAAACAACCATTCTAACACCCGCCAAAAACATCCCAAGCACAAAAGCGCTGAAGGCGGCAGCGCCACCACATCTCATTCCCGAATCCTTGATACTCTCTCCCTGACCGCCACCACTCCCTTGAAACACTTCTGGAGGCTCATACGCCGGAGCAGAAGTATAAGGCGGAGGAGGTGGCTGGTTCAAGCTCGGAGGTAAACCTGACCCATGATTAACCTTGATCTGGAACCGCATACCACGTTGACACTGCACTCCGTCCTGAGCATCAGAGAAGAAGCAGTTAGTACCCTCCTTGGTCAATGGGACTGGTATCGTAACAGCCTCGTCGAAAGTGGGGTTGCCGGAGTTATAAATGAAGGTGTCGCTATCCGACGAATCGTTGGTTGTGCAGCTGTTGTAGGTCGTGAGGTTGTAGGTTTGGATAACTGTTTGGTTGGTGCTGGACTTGAAAACTGCAAAAGCAAGGGAAGAAAATTAATTGGAAAGATTTGCTGGGATGGCCTAATTGTCATTTCCAAATAGGGGTAAAAAGATAGTACTATGTGTACTGATGCAAGGTAAGCACAGATAGTGGAAATAGGGGATCGGACGGGAATTAATGCAACGTTCCAAGTACCACCCACCGCACGCAAAATATATAAACACCTAAGCAATTGTCGGCCTTACGGTTTTTGGGGGGGGGGGGGGGGGAATCAACCCTAGCCCTAAACACTGCTTCCCCTGAAACTCTGCTCCAAACTCGCAATCATTCAGGATCTATATAATCAACATGACAGAAGACTTTTGGTCCCAAAACACAAATTTTCATAAATTCACAATGTATTGTACTAGTATATATACATACTTTCCAAATAAATTGAAATGCCCCGAAAAATTATAATTCTAAATATTATATTTAAATGAGATTTTATTATAAAATTTAATTATGTATATTATTTTAATTAAAATAAAAGGAAATTAATTGGGAAAAATCAAGAATAAATTTATAAGTATGTTAATTAAGAGAAATTGGGTATTTTAGCTAATTAAGGATTTATATTTTGGAAATTAACTGTACTTGGTACTGGAACGGTCGGAGAGAACCGGTCTGGTACTAAGTGTGGCGGTAACACTTCCAGAATTTACAGGTTTTCAGTGCTTCTAATTTAATTGCTTCCGCTTTTAAGAAAAAAAAAATTAGTGAATTTTGGGGTGTTACATAAATATTGCTAAAACAATAGCCAAGTATAGCTACAAGTTTCACAAACTAAGTCCGACGATGCAGTATGTGGAGAATTCTTCTAGCAAATTCTCCCAAGGGGATTTAGGGTCCAAGCAGATCATACTACACACTAGCGGGACAAAGTGAAAGAACTAGATAACATGTACAAAAGAACATTTAATTTGGCTTATGCTTTTGGTGGCTTAATCATTCCACAAAACTTATGGAGTACTAGTACTCTTGATAATAACCATAAGATGAAGAACGACGGAAAAGATAGAACAAGGATTAAGATGAGAAGGGCTTGCTCATGATTAATGCCTGACAATGACATTCATCCATCGTCCTTGATAGACCCAAATGATAGGCTCAACCGATGTCTTCCAGACTTGTTGGACTAATCCCTTAGAAACTAGGCTAAGTAAACTAGCCTAATAACCTTTGTAATGAAAATATATTGATGAGTTGTAGGTACTTTAAGAAAGCTAACCTTTGTAATGTAAATATATTGATGAGTTGTAGGTACTTGTAAGTTAGAAGATTTACATTAATTAGGGGTAGGTGATGGGCAATAGGTGGATGTAGGACTCTAAATAATTTTAAGCCGAATCTAGCATTAAAAGTTTGGGTCGACTCATTTATTTAATTAAATAAGTCCAAGTAAAAAAAATTCTCAACTTATTTATAGCATTAAGCTCACAAGCTAGACTTGTTTGTTTAGTTAAATAAGCGAAACCTAAGCTTTAATTTTAGGGTTGTTTATTAAAAAAGTCGAGTCTGAACATGAAAGTATTTAACTCAACTCACTTACTATCCTCGGTAGATGTTTAGATTAATATCCTTACTAGAACTCCTCCTTTAGTGTTATCTAATTACTTGCGAGTCTTTGGCATGTATAACTAGGGCTGTAAATGAGCTGAGCCAGTTTAGTATTCGGCTCAGCTTGGCTCGTTAAAAGTTCGGTTCGGCTCATTCGTTTAGTTAAACGAACCTAAAAGTGAAGCTCAGGTAAACGAGCCGAGCTCGAGCTCAAAAAAGCTCGACTCGATTCATTTTTCGGCTTTGGCTCGTGAGCTCGGCTCGGCTCGTTAAAAGCTTGGTTCGGCTTGTTGATTTAGTTAAACGAGTCAAGCTCAAATATCATTTTAGACTCGTTTAATTAAACGAGCCGAACCCAAGTCTAGGGGTATTCGGCTCGTTTACAACCCTATGTATAACCTCTTCTTGAAGGCTACTTAGGGATCTTGGTATGGGGTGATATCATAACATGCAAGACAACAAGAGAAATCGAAAAAAGTGAAGAAGAGAGTCCCTTAAAGGCTAGTGAAAAGGTTAGAGAATTGTCTCACCAAATATGATGTAATCTTTGTCAAATTGTTTGTATTGGGAATAAGCCACTAATTAGAGCTAGAAAGACACGTTAGCCCTGCTTTTCCTCCTTAATTATCAAATCAAATAAGATCATATCAATACTAATAAGATGAAATATGAAATCATATTAGATTAGATTGGCACTGATCATATCTCCTCCTCCTCCTTCTTCTTCTTCTTCTTCTTCTTATTATTATTATTATTATTATTATTATTATTATTATTATTATTATTATTTATAATACTTACATATAAAAATATTTCTAGAAATAATTTATTAATACTTAAATAATAATAATTTTTTTATTGTTTAAAATAATAATAATTATTATTATATTATTAATATTTTTTATAAATAATATTATAGGAAAAATCATTCTTCTTCTTATTATTATAATTATATTTTTATTTAATATAAATTATTATGATAAAAATACTTATTATAATATAATTATTAGATTAATTATTATAATTATAATGGCATTATAATAACATTTATATTACCATAAATCAAAATAATAGTAATAATAATTAGAATTATTAGTATCCTTATTCTTAACTATAATTACCATTAATATATTATCATTATTATTAATGATATTATTGTCATAATATTATTCTAGCCAGATGAGATCATATCATATTAGATCAAATTAGATCAAATAAGATAAGATAAAAATATATTAGAAAAATTAGGAGAGGAAAATAGGTCCTTTAAAATTTCACTACATAACCTTTCTTCATTTTGAAGGCTGTCAACATTTAAATTCTTTTGTTTTCAAATATTCGGAAACAACGACAAATCAGTAGGCTAAATTGAGTTGATTGAGTTGCTCAATCTCCCCACAACAAGAGCCGGAGTGGCTCTAATATTTGTGTTGGTGAAAAAAAAAGTAAGCTAATCAAGCAAAAACATTAGAAAGAAGAGAAGGGTTGGGTGACCGAATTATACGCATTTTAAATGTAATGCGATCATAAGAGACACATTTCAAACGCGAACAAGCTGTATTTTTCTTTGAATTAAATGGTAGAAACCTTTTGTTTTATCAAATTAAAAAATAAGAAAATTATATTATATTCATTTTAATAAAACATAAAATTATTAATAACATTATCATATTTTATTTCAATAAAAAAATTACCATTTAGTGAATAAAAAAATAATTAAATAAATATTTTGATTGTGGTGGGTATCAAATGTGATGAGATAATATATTTTATTATTATTGATTTAGACAAGTATTTAATGGATAAATTGCTAGTGATTGAGACAACTTTTGATATCCTTAGTTGATGGAGAGATAATGTTGCAAATTATGAAGTTTTATTCTTGATGGTTAAAGATCTTTAAGGTATGCTCGTGTCTATGGTTGCATCTAAGTTGAGTCTACATTGAGCACAAGATGTCCAGTTCTTGATATGTTTCATAATTCTTTTATCCTACGAATGGTAGAAACATTGGTTTGCATGCAAGATTGTATACAGACATCTTCGGCTCATCTTCAAGTAAAAGAGTTGGTTGAGGAGCTCAAACACGTCGAATATGACATTCTATTATTTTATTTTACCTTTTTGATGTCTTTTTTGTGTTTTATTTATCCAATTTTTATCTTGATTATTATTTTAGATATTGTAGTCCTATTGTCTATAGTGCAATTTGATAAGTCACATATTGCAAATTTTGAAGACTTGATCATTTGACTTTCTTGGATCCAAAATTATGTAGTGGCTAAATTTAATTTAGTTTTATTTTATGTATGGACTGGGGACTTTAGAGGTTTATTATATTTGTTTTATGGACTTTGACTTTTTGGTATATTTGTTATATGGATTTATGGATATCTACCATAATTAATGTGCTTAGAATGAATGTTTATTTAATTAAAATATGTTAAAATATCCAAATTACTATTTATTTCAAATATTCAAACTATTTTGTGAAGAATAGGTGAAATTGGATATCAAGTAGTGGATTGTGGATATGAATTTTTAGATACCCATGGTCTTTTCATTGAAAATATGTATATTTTCAAATAATTTGATATTTCAGTTATATCTAATATTCAATATCAGCAGATGCAAATACAAATATATGGTATTTAATATCAGCTAGATCAAATATCCAAAAAAAATTTGATCCAATATGAATAGCTGATTTTCCATGACCCTAATGGCTACCCAACCCATCAAATATCCATCACCAAAAGGTAACTTCTCATCTCGCTACCTGATTTTCAGGACCAAATCTCCCAACCAAAAGACTTCAGATGGTCCATTAAATCATTTTTATTCTTCTCTGGCCCCAAAACCAAATCCAAATGACTTGCACAAAGTACATCCCTTAACCTAACGGGCCACATGGTATCAGGATATCAAATTTTAATCTTCTTGGCTACAGAAGCCCAATCTACGATTTAGAACATGAGTATGGGAGCCCAGCTGTATAGGGCCCAGGGAGGAAAAGGACAAAAGGGGAAACGAAACGGAGGATGACAGGCCAGGAAGAGCCGTCTTCATGTTCGCCGAATGTACGAATCTGAAAGTGAACTCCATTTTCATAATTTCATTATTCAGACATGCAAGTGATCACAGTCTGACTACTATCGAATCATCAACAGTAATTCCCTCAGCTTCTGCATAATCATCATTGCCACAAACTATTTCCTCACAATAATTTCCTGATTTAAATTAGATCACTCAAAAACCGTACCTAATTTCTAAACCAAAGTTTGTAATCTTTAACATTGATCTTGCCAATAAAGGAAAGAAGATGAGAGTGAAAACAAAATTACTAATCGAGCAAAATCAATACAAACTAGAACTTACTGAGATAGTCTAGTAATCAAACAACCAGAGAGCAAAATCAATACAAACTAGAACTTACTGAGATAGTCTCCGAGATTGAATGTCTGAGCATCAGCCCAGTCAGAGTAATTTGCAGCTGAACTATCAGTACTTGAATTGAAGAACCATCCAGCGGAGCCACCGACGGTGTGGTTTGCATACGATGTGGAGGAGGCTGCATCGGTTGTGGCGGCGATGAAGATCAGCACAGCGATGGCCGTCAGATACGCCGTCGATGGCGCAGGCATGGTGGTGGACTGGTGGTGTGTTCGATCGGTTGTCTAGTTCTGACTTTGAGATAGATCTTCGGGAGCGGGCATAGGGTTGTAGCTCGTAAGGGAGGGAGTAGAAGGCTATAAGTAAAGAATCATTTGTTTTGCGTTTCAGTGTGGAAACTCCAAAGAAAAGTGAGGGAACGAACACGGGACGAAGTCCGGACGATGTGAGAAGAGCTTGCGCGACTAGTCTACATTAGCCAATTCATGTAGGAGCGATTGTGAACGGCAAGCTTTTACTTCAAATATGTTTGAAATGAACAAATGCGCATACTTCAATATCTTCGATTTTCAATTTCGAAGAAAAGGAGGACAAAATCGTTCAGTTATAGTGTATGTCGGAGAACATAGACGCCCAAAGCGTGACTACGTCCATTTGGGGAGGGGGGTGGGTTCTATCTATGTACACCAAGGTGGCAATGTGTGCTAGTCCGTCAGCACAACCATATATCTAGAGGTGGCAATCTGATCGGGTGGGTCGATCATAGTAGGTTGGGTTATTTTGGATTCTAATTATTTTGGGTCATTGTCTTATTTGGGTCTGGTCAATTTCGGGTCGGATCATTGCGGTCTCAAGTTATTTTGAGTTAATTTTTCGGATCGGGTCAGGTTTGGTTTAAGCAAATTCTAGTTCGGGTCATTTCGAGTTAACTTAACTGGTAGGGTTGGGTTGGCTTCAGATTATTTTCTGGTTCACATGACTAGGTGGACTTGCCATATTTGGGTCATTTTATGCAATATGACGGGTTGATTTTGTTAGGTCCGAGTTGTTTCAGGTTAACTTGATAGATTGAGTCATTTTGTGTAATTTAAAGGGTTGGGTTTGAGTAGTTACGGATTAACTTGATGAGTTGGGTTGGGTCGGGTCGAGTTTTGATGGGTTGAATCAAATTCAAATCCAGATAATTATCATTTATTGTATTGTAAATAATAGAGACAATCATAAGATTACTAGTACATATAAATGAAATAAGAATATTAGATGCACCTTATTTTCACAAGTAAATAATAAAGATATTTATAAATTTCAACAATAAAAAATATTGCATGATTTAATCTAACAAATATAATTATCATTTATTATCATTAATTTTATTACTTACAATAATTGATTACTTAAAAAATATATATAATTTTATAAAATAAAAGTAATTATGACATGACTATACAATATATAATTATCATTTATTATATTGTAAATATTAGATATAATCATAAGATTACTAGTATAGATAAATGAAATAAGAATATTGGATGCGCTTTATTTTCACAAGTAAATAATAAATATATTTATAATTTTTTAAAATAAAAAATATCGTGTGATTCAATCTAACAAAGATATTTATCATTTATTTGATTACTTTAAAAAAAGAAAATTTATAAAATAAAGGTGATTATAACATGACTATACAAGGTATAATTACCATTTATTACATTGTAAATGTTAGAGACAATCATAAGATTAATGAAATAAGAATATTAGATGCAATTTATTTTAAAAAATAATAAAGATATTTATAAATTTTAACAATAAAAAATATTGCATAATTCAATCTAACAAATATATTTATCATTTATTATGATTTATTTAATTACTTTAAAAAATTATAAAATAAAGGTAATCATAATATGACTATACAATGTACAATTATCATTTATTACATTGTAAATATTAGAGACAATCATAAAATTACTAGTTTGTGCCTTGAAGGTCATTTTGATTTTTTTTTTATCTATACAGCCTATAAGTTATAACTTGTAAGCTTATAATTTATGCATGAATTATGGATGTTATCAGATAATTTCTTGGATCTTCTAATTTTGTTAAGTTATTGTTGGACACAGCTATTAATTGTTGGATTTTGTAGGTAATAAAGGATACTACTATGCTCTTCTATTAACAACTTCTTCAAATAGGTGGATGTAATGGAAGATTTTTGAAAATTATTTTACAAGCTTGCAGCTAGATGTTTTTCTTTTTTATTTGTCAATAATATATCTTATTTTTTAATGAAAATGTTGGAAAATTTCAAAAGATATTGTCATTTGTCAAGTTATATGAGTTTGCTAATATATAAATTATTTTATTTTATATGGAAACATGGAGTAATGATCAAAATGATTCGAATAACATATTGACACTTGCTAGTTGTTAACTTGTTATGTATGTCATGGATGATGGAATTAGAGAAAATTTGTTATTTTACACCGTAAGTAATAACTTATAATAATATAAATCAATAATTTGTTAGTTGAGTAATATTAATGATTATATATATAAGTTCAATTGATATTATAGGGCATGTGTATGTTTACAAGTTATGAACTTATAAAAGTAGTTAGGCAAAGAAGATAAAATATATTAAAAAATTATCTAATATACACTTTCACCACCAAAATTACTCTAACTCATTAACCTCGTAAATAAGTATTAAGTTTGATTTCATATAAGCATGTAGTTAAAAATATGTTATTAATTGTTACTTGTTTATTAAATTATTATTATAACTTCTTATTGTTGTATTTTTGTGTGAAAATTTTTATTTGGATATCATAAATAAATAAGAATATCTAGGGTAAAAGTATGAAAAATAAGTACGATTTGTAAAACACTATTTTTAAAAGTTTTAAATGAATAATAAAATATGTGTAACTTATTATTATTATAATAGATTTTGATGTCTGGTCGAGTCAATGTCGGGTCGGGTCGGGTCAATGTCGGGTTGGGTTGACTTTAGGTCCGGTCGACATCGGGTAGGGTTAATGTCGGGTTGGGTCACAATCGGATCGGGTCTATAATGGATTATGGGTTGGGTCGGGTCCGGATCGGGTTAATTTTTATCAGGTCAGTGTCAAGTCGAGTCGGGTCGGGTGGATCGGGTCAACTTTTACCAGCTCTATATATATCTCACAAATGACATGTCGCGCTTCAGCATCCTAATCTGGTAAGAGGAGGTTTATAAGGTGTAGTTATTAAGAATGTATTTGTTCATTTATTTGGTAATTAACTTCGTGTCTATTTGTGGTTTATATGGATTAATTATGAGGAAATGGTTGGAATAATACTTTGTCATCCCTGATGCTCTAGTACAATCAAAATAATTTATGTATTTCTGAGTTACCATTGTTTTTTTTTTGCTTTAATTGGATATGATTTTGTGGTTTGGTTAGAGGGTACCGTGTCACCATGAGGTGCGGTGAAATGACCGAAATACTTTATACTTTTATAGATTATCTTATCTACCTGTGATGTTTTGGAATTTGTTGGTATGGTTGATTAAGACTTATAAGATACTAGGTGATTGCTATAGAAAATGATTAAGTATAATGGTGTGATGAGAATATGTCTTGGAAAAGTATATGTTTTGGCATGTTATCACATGAATAATTCAATATTGTTTATGCCATATTTCTCTTGTCACACCTTTTATAAGCTACATGGGGCATTTGCATGCTTAGTATTGTTTAAGGGATTACTCAGTACCATTGTACTGATGAGCTCTATGTTATGGTCATATTCCTTTGTAGGATCACTTGTGATCTCTACTTATTGACTAATATTTTAGGATTTGAGAGTTAGAACTATCTGGTATCCAATATAACATATTTTGATCTTAATATCCTCAGACTCTTATATTCCTCTTGTATTTATTTTCTCTTATGGATTGTAACTCCTTTAACCAAATACCCTTGTGTATATTGGAGAAAATGTTAATCTATAATATAATTTCTATCATGTTTCTTATGATTGACCTTCATAATTTACGTAAAGTAACATTTTAACTTTAGTACTTAATATGAGAATGGTAAATTAAAATCATACGTATATTAAGTATGGTGGTAACATCCTACTTATTAATGTACTTTAGCTTCCACAATTAACCATTTTAAACAAAAAAAGTTGGTGCTAAAAATGGAGGTGTTATAATATATCACACTTTGTTTGTAATGCAGCAATAGTGACTTCATCTGTGCTGGGCTAAAGAAAATGGCTAATTTATTCCAATCAACAAGTTGACTCAACTCCATGCAAAACTAGTGCAAGATTGAGGAAACTATAAAAATTGTGGGGCACTATCAACCCATTTCTAGGAGAACCTTTTTATGCATAACTGATATATGAGATTTATATGTTATTTTGCTAAGTAAAAATGTCATTTATTCCTCATTATTTTTATAACATTTAATCTTTTCTCGAGTTTTTCTCTTTTGGATAAATTTTGTAGGAAAATATAAAAATGAAGAAATTCAAAGGAGAAATCGATGGAAAGAGAAAAGGCAACAAAGAACACATCAAGAGATATGGAATCCATGGAAGAAAAGACTAGAAATGAAGAATATATATCAAAGGGAAGATTGTGTTGAAATTTCATGAAGAAATAATGAAGAAACAAGAAACACGGACCCCCCGTGTTTCCTAAACACGGCCCGTGTTTTTCTATCAGCACACAAATTTCAGCACTTAAAATGCAGCATTTGGCCGAGAGTTCAAGGAAAAACACGGGGGTCCCGTGTTTTCTAACACGGACCGTGTTTTTCTCAATTCCGTAACCGTTCGCGCAACGTTTCCCCGATATATTTCAAGAGTTTAAACATTCGAAAGTGTGGTTCGAGGGAGTTCGAGAATGGGATTTTCTCTTTCTCTCTATACTCTCTAGATACCACATGTAATTTGTAATTCCAATTCTCTTTCTCTCCATTGTATTCAATTGAACAATCAATGCTCTGCAATTTAATTCGATAAGTTCTTCTCCATTCCTCTTTTAATTGCAAGTTTTGATTTTTGATTGAATGCAATTCAATTCTCTTTGTTGCATTATTATTTTTCTTATGTTTGGTGTTTCATTGTTAATTTATTTGTACGCATTGATGTAAATTATTGATTATTGCATTTAATTGTGTGTTATTGCCGTTATGTAGATAGTATAAGGTAGGAGGATTTGATGACGGAATTAGGGTTTTGGATTTTAAATTCATGATTCTAAATTAAATTTAATTGAATTGATGGACGGAATTGAATGATCTCGCATCATGGATTAAGAATTTAAACTAATTAGACTGATCACCTATCTAGTTTAGATCTTAATCTACGCTAGGATAACGGAATTAATACGTAATTGTTAATTAACATATCCAGAGTAGCAAAAGATTAATTGTTAATCTTGTCTATTAATTCGTACGATTGCATGATCCGAGCTTATGTGATTATGGTCGTAGTTGACTGCTTTCCATTCGTAATGCTGCCATTAATTGAATTTAGTGTTCTTAACCTAGGTTATTAATTGGTTAGATGATAAATTGAGAGCTTATTCAATTTATTAGAATTGAGAGAAAGCAAAGAGATGAATTTCTATGAGTTTCTACAGGTCAACATTAAATCATTTAGAATCATTCTTTTCTCCATGATTATTTGATATCCTAATTCCATAATCAATACCTTCCTATCCTTATTCATTAATTAGTGAGTACGCCATTTTATTATTTATCCATAGTTTAGATATTAAGTATAGAAATATATGTTGTTGCATAAACGGAGTTTTAACATCGATTACAGAATTATTGATTATATACCATTCCTTGTGGGTTCGACTCCTTCTTGCCACATACTACGTATTTGGAAATTAGGATTTATTTATTAAATTTGTTGTGCATACGACAATGCATCAATAACACAAAGATGTATGGGTTAAGAGGATCTCATGCCTAATTCCCTAAGATTGGATAATTGGCTTTGACAAGCACTCATTCCAATCTATTCTCAAATTGGATTAAGTAATAATATGCATAACCAAGGAGATCATCAATTACGACAATTGGATATGCTGGAGGGTGTCATGAATAATGTGTCAATTGAGTCTATTGTAAGCCTTGGATAGAAGAATATTGATTGCCATTGACCCCATTTTGCCTGTTTTCCTTTAAAAGGTATGCATGAGTTATTGGACAATCAAGATATCATCAATTGTACTCATTCCAAGTAAGAAGAGGACTTGAGTTATGGAAATAAAAATATTAGGTATAGGTCTAAGTCTATTGACTAGAACTTTGGAGATTATTTTTAATCATACATTTATTAACCTAATAGATGAAAGCCCATCACTATATTCGCTTTTTTAGGTATCAATTTAATAACCATGTTATTTACTTTCTTAGGTATGAGGCTTGAATACCAAGTAGCCTTGACTCAATCCAACACATGTAACCCTAGAATATCCTAAATTTTTTGATAAAAGAACAACAAGAGGTCGTTTGGTCCCAAGGCTTTAAAAGCCACAATATGGTAAATAGTTCTTGTAACACCTCCTTTTTATAAACCAAAAATTATTTTTTTTAAAACAGGTTTTGTGGAAGCTAAAAATTTTTTTGAGTATTATGCCTTATCCAACATAGAAAATATACTCTCTATACTTAATTTATATAGGGTGCAAGGCTAAAAAGTAAATTATACCTAGAGATTAGGTGTAAGAAGCACTTGATCCGACAATGATACATAATTATATAATAGAAAAAAGAAAATAGATAAAATAGAAAACAAAGGATTAAAAGTTATATATATACATATATACGTATATATTACCAAACACTTGTATCAACCCGAATAAGCACTCACCATAGGTATTCACTTCAAAAGCATTAAGTCAACACTTACTTATAAAACAAGGCATCATCTACTTGTAGGATTGAAGAGCACCTATAAAAAAAATAAATAGTACGCTATATATTGAGTAAGACAATAATACACGTCAATAGAGAAAATCATGCATAACACATAAGAATCATGTGATAAGATGGGAACTATATATGTATATATGCTCATAATATGAGATGTTTCAAAAGAAAACTATATTAGGGTTCAATATTAGATTATCACAATATTCCATATACATTAGTCACATTTAGATCATGGACTTGACTGCTCATATTTGGTTGAACGGTATCATGACATAACAACCTTTTCAGGGTAACACACCTAAGAACCACTACTAATATTCGATAGAACGAAATACAACCCTTCTAGGGAAAACACGCATCTGAAAACCACAAAAAAAATCTAGTGGAAGAGACTATGTCATAAAGCAACTCCTAAGACATAGCATTCTAGGACACTATTATCGTTCAATGGAACATACTGATACAACTTAGTCCTAACTCACGTAATCTTTTACTTCAATTATCAATGTCATATTAACTAGCATAACCGACATAGTTCATATTCCATATATAATGAATACCATTTGGTTATTCTTGTTAACAACACTTCCACTTACCACTTATCACACGAAATACTACTAAATTTATATCAACAAATATGTATTATTCAAATGCCTAGAATTATATTGTGGTTAATCAAATCAAATATGATATAATCACATAGAGGAAAGATAAAATCACTAAATGAGAGAAAACACTGGTGAGAGACAAAGATGCCCTTATAAAGCCCTAATTTATAAATATATTGTAACTCCACCCATAAGACTCACCAACCCATCAGATTTAGCACAACATTCCAAAATATCATAATAAACACCATATCTAAAAATTAGGATTTAACTATAACATTTCACACATAAAATACCAATCACTTCTAGGATTTCTAATTTCATTTTAAGTTAATTTTATATAATATTAATACGTGTTTTAACTATATTAACCCCAAACTAATCACATATAATGATTATCCCATTTTAAACCCAATAACACTTGCACAATCTCAAATTTTTGGAAGTAATACAAAATGACCTTAGAATTTCAATGAAAATAATGAAATATTTAGAATCCACAAAAACTTAATGCACTGACTGCCATGCCCCTTAGGTCGATTCTAGCACATAAAATGCCCAAAAATTCACGACCACTAAACTTTACCAAATTTCCATATAATCTCCCAATCATAAGAAAATACCCAAACATGTAATTATCATGAATTAATTCTACCCAAGAGACCAAACAAGGCCTCATGGCCAAAACACCCATATGTAAAAAAGACCAAAAAAATCCAACTACAACATCTTAACTCATCAACAATACTATAGAACATTCTTAGCAAACATAAATTTTTATTATATCATGCTTGAAATTTAATTGTAACACCCAACATGGTATTTTTCACATAATAATTATAATAACACATAAAATCATGAACTCGCCTTATAATACATGAATAAGCTCAAAAACCTAAAATATTAAATTTGCACAAAGACATGCCACATGTATGTAATTACTTAGAAAGAAAAACGTATCAACAAAACCCTAATCCAGAGTTATGTATCCTTACCAAGGGTTATACTGGTCTCTATACAACAATACTTTTAAACACCCTCTTCTACTACCAACTTAGGATCACCTAACATCATATAAGATTAGCAATGGAAAAAGGTAAGGAAAGAGGGAGAAGGGAATTGTTGTTTGGAATGATTGTAGGCTATAAACAACCAAGGAAAAATAGACAAAAGCAGGATAAGAGGGCTACATATTGCATGGATAGTGCGTTTAGATTGGCGTGAAGGGGGGTTAACGGAAGTTTGGGTACCAGTTTTAATAACTCTACTTGGGTGAATCGAGGTTAATGTTTCACCTCCATTCACCTCAATTAACCTTGTTTTTATTAACCTCATATTACGGGGGTAACCGAGGTGAAGATGAAAGAATAAGTAAATTTTTGGCCTGATAGGACCAGAATACCCCTCAATAGGACTTATCTATATAATATAAGGGTATAAATATCATTTTTTCTTTTTAACTTTCATTCACCCCATTCTAAACAAAAATTTTAAAACATTCACCCCGATTCACTCAGGTTAGGTTCATATTATCCAAACAATATTTTAAAACATTCACCCTAATTCACCTCCATTCTCTTCACCTAAGTTAATTTTTAATATTTATCCTCACCTCGATTCACCCCAATCTAAACATACCAGAAGGGTAGACTTTAGTTGGGGAAATGGAGAGTGAAAGCTTAGTGCATCTAGAGTTTTATTATATAATAAATTGTTATAAACCCATTTTTTGTACAAAAAAAAAAGGGAAAGAAAGATAGGTTACATCGTTCAAAATAAATTATTAAATGAAAAATAATTTACTTGCCCTAGCCTATGTATAACATCATTAACGTATCACAATTTTACTATCAATATTTTATATTGAGCAACTACTTAGCATTCTATGAATTCCACCATTGTTTTATAAGGTAAATATAAGTCGTTAAACTGATAAAATTTTAATAAACACTTTATCTTCCAAGTTTAAACCTATATACAGGGCTTACATTTCATCCGAGAGAGCTTATGATGCTATAACCCTTATTATTGTCGTTGTTGTTATTGCTATTTGAATAATGTATGTATGTAAGGCGTGTAGCAGAAAATGCCCATCATATGACCAAAGCCTTTCACTATCTTAAGATGTTGTTATAGGATGGTTTTCCTCGTCCTCTTCCTCTTCTTTTTTTGGTAAGTAATAGTGTCTTTTATTATTTACTTCTTCTTCTTCTTCTTCTTCTTCTTCTTAGAATGTTA
Source organism: Tamarix austromongolica (assembly GCA_039764185.1). Classification (NCBI taxonomy): domain Eukaryota; kingdom Viridiplantae; phylum Streptophyta; class Magnoliopsida; order Caryophyllales; family Tamaricaceae; genus Tamarix; species Tamarix austromongolica. The sequence goes on from CM077819.1 coordinate 12,624,180, forward strand.
TTCGTATCGAGATAATGTACCTCACCGAAGTTGATGCTACTCTAAGGTTCTAGAGTTAAAATTTGACCGCTAATGTATCTCGTTTTTTATTTTATTTATTATATTGTTATGCATAAGTTGATTGCATTTTTTGTATTTAGGGGAATGTCAAGCTGAAGTCAATTTTGGTAGAACCTTACTAAGTATTTCTAAGGAGGGTTGGTTTATGTTACACTACTTTTATGGTGGCATCGACTCTTGGTATGCCTAGTACATTTTATACTTAGTTTACATATATGAAATATTTTTACCCTGATATCCAAAGAAAAAAACTACACGAGCAAGTGGAAGTCCATGGCATATTAATCTTACTAGTTTTAAAGTGTAGAAGCTCAAAATCTTTAACCTTTCAAAACCTAAATGTTGCACCATACTTATATTAGCATACTGATTCCTACATATGAATGGTTGTATTTTTTGTAATTTTATTAGAGATTGTTTTAGACATAATAAGGAATATATTTAGAAAATAAATATATTTCATGCATTAATACACATAAATACACTTTTTTATGGTAAAATACACATTTATTCTAGAAAATATAGTGGGTATAGTGGTATTTTCATAACTGTATTAAACTTGCATTTAAAATAGCACACATATTATTTAACAAAATAAATATATTGCATATATATATATATATATTCTAGTAAAAATACATATTATTTAACAAAATACACTTCTTCCTAATGATAGATACAAATAAATAAAGAACGTATATTTTTTACCACTAGGATGTCCATTTTATATTTAAAGATGTGCATTAGTCAATATAACATGTCTATTTACCATTATTAAATGTGTTTTTAAAATTATAATATATTTATTTGTCTAGATAATATATGCTTTGATCTTTATAAGATGTGTGTTAGAGTCACAAATAGTCATCTTAAGATTTACATTTATTGATATAATATGTGTGCTTATTACTATAAGGTGTACGTTTACAATTATGAGATATGCATTTATCCTATAAATATGTGTATTTATTCGAGTAACATGTGAATTTATTTGTCTATTGTTGTTTTATAAATAAAGGATGAAAGATGTGTATTTTGTTGAACAAATAAATTCATAAATAAAATGTATATTTTGTTGAATAAGACGTGTATTTTGTTAGATAAGATGTGTATTATTGGTATATTTATATGAGATATGTATTGTCTAAATAATATGTACATTTGCAACTATAAAATGTGCATTTGTCTTATAAAGATGTGTATTCTTCTAATAAAATGTATATCATGTATTCATTAAGTATTATTTTATAAATAAAAGATGTTTAGTTATACTTAAAAGATGTTTGTTCTTACTAAAGATGCATTCTTAAAAAAGTATATTTTATTAGATATGATATATCTTGTTTTAAAAGAAAGTTTATGAAATTAATAAAAATTTTACCTTGTTTATCATATTCCTAGGGAGATGTGTATTTTACAATAAAGTATGCATATATACATGGAAGATGTATATTTATGCCTAAATAAATATTTGTTCTATAATCCATCTTCTTTGTTATAATGAAGACAAACTATAAGTATATTACAAAATTATAACCGTTAATAGTAGGATATTTATTTCCTTGTTACTAGCTAGTAGTAAGATGGGATTTGCATTCAAAACCATGTCACTATCCATGAACCCGGTAAGACGCGGCCATATATCCACATATTAAGCAAATGACCACAAAAGTGTACGTCGCTTCCAGCCATGTGAGGATCGAGGACCTAAATTTCCTTGTCCCTCTCGGCGTCTGTAATGTTTCGTTTGGTTCATAGAAAGTTTTAAAAATATATATATAAAAAAAGAATAATTTTTTTATTTAATTTATATGAGATAATAAAATAAAAAAAAATAAGAAATAAAATTATTAAAGATTAACCACATAATTTTTAAAAAAAATTGAAGAAAATTATTCTAATTTTAATTTTTTTTTAATTTTTAGAATCAAATAGAGAGTAAGAATCTACCCAAAAAAGGGTGGGGTTCATTACCCAAAAGTGAACTTATTATCCCTGATTGGTAAAATGCAACCAAAGGCAAACAAAAGTTTGGTTATTTTTTTCCTGTCCATTCTGGGTAGCTTGAAGAATAGAACCTGAAAAAACAAATACAACGGATGACAAATAAAAGCAGATGCACTAACATGGAATAGCAGTACTCCGTTGCATATTTGAACTAAATGCCCTCGTTCCTCGATAAGTAATTCCCGAAACTTAATAGATAGAATAATGCATAAATATAAAATCATAACCTCGCTTCATGTTGCACATAAAGTAGCAAGACAAATATTTTATAAAGCAAGAACTGAAACTACTACATTTGGAGGAAAATTAAGCCTAGATTTCTTCAATATACTATTTAAACATTTGCATATACACGACATAAAATAGTTCCTGAACTTTACAATTTAATTATAAATGCGCATACATGCACCGGATCGATCAAGAACCTGATCCTCCTGAAACATCAATCAATCATTTTGAGATCGGAACAGCGTGAAGAGGCTGGAGTTTCTGCAATGTAATACCAAGTCTCTCGGTCATGTCCACTTGTCCAGGGTCCATTCCATCAGGGAGCTTCCAATTAAAAGAGTGGATGAGATTAGCCAACATTAGATGTAACATTCTATGAGCCAGTGGCAATCCAGGACATATTCTCCTACCAGCTCCGAAAGGCATGAGCTCAAAATGATCGAAACCTCTATTAATATTAATCCCACAGCCACCTAGAAACCTCTCAGGGAAAAACGAATCTGAGTTCGCCCCCCATACATCCGGATCTCGTCCAATCGCCCATACATTAACCAAAACTTGAGCGCCTTTGGGAACAGAATAACCACACACGTTTACATCAGTTGCAGCTTCACGAGGCAATGAAAGTGGAGCAGCTGGATGCAACCTAAGCGTCTCTTTAATGACAGCCTCTAGATATGGTAGTTTTGATATGTCTGATTCTTGGACCAACTCTACTTCCTTGCCAAGGACTTCATCTATCTCGGCTTGTGCCTTTCCCATCTTTGTAGGACTCTGCAGTAATGCTGCCATTGCCCATTCTAATGTGCTAGAGGTAGTGTCTGTTCCTGCAACCAACAAGTCCTGCACGGTACACAACAGGTGAGCATTTACTGCATGTGGTTAATATGGTGCGTGGTTCGAGATCTCGTGACAAGAAAATTCCATGTTTACTGAGTTACAGAAGATGAGCTCACGAAAAGTAGATGTCTGATGTGCTCAAGGTTTAGTTGGGGACCATTCTCTTGGATCATAGCCAAAACTGCAGCCAAGACATCACCGTTCGAAGAAGAACAACTTGACAGAGGATCTATTAGCCTTTGTTTGATGATTCGATCAAAAATTGCAAAAATTCTGTTCATGCACAAAACAGCCTGTCGTCTTATACCATGAGGATCCAGGTATCTTACCATTGGAAAATAATCAGCAAGGTTAGGCCTTCCAAGTACTTGCTCAAAATCAGACACAAGTTGCTGAAATTCTCCAGATAAATCACCAGTATAACAAGCCATATCAGACGAAAACAAGATATTCGTTAACAAGTTAAGCATAGTTGTAAAAGCAGCATGACCAATATTAACCCGCAGACCTTCCTCGCTACACGACCTCATATATTCAAGGAGATCGGTAACCTTCTTTTCGCGAAGGAATCTGGTTTCATTCAGCCGATATGAGGAAGACAATTGCATCGATATTATCTTTCTTAAGTTTCTCCACAGAGGATACACCGGCAACCAACCCACTGAATGTTTATGGTGGTTACAGGCTCTGGCATCATCAATGATTTTCCTGCTGGAAATGGCTAAGTCGCTGTTTTGAAAGATTTCTCTAGCCATATCTGATGATGAGATAACTATGGTAGTAACACTTCCTAGCTTGAGAGACATTAGAGGCCCATAAGTCTTTGAAAGGGCAGTAATTGACCGATGAGTCGTCTCTCCTAGTTGGAATATATTACCAAAAATTGGCAGTGGTTTAGGTCCTGGAGGAAGCTTGGCTGAGCCAAAGCGTTTGTAGCTTGGCCATGACTTGAGAAGGAAAAGGAAGACAAACAAGGAGGAAAATATGAATAGCAGTACAGAGTAATCCATAGTTGTTTCGCTGGCAGGCTGGATGATTTCATTAAGTAATTAACTGATCGATTGTATGGATATGTTGGAGATAACTGCTTAAGAAGCTCTCAGGCCAGGAAAACAGTTCAAACTGAGTACAATCATTGAAGTTTTAATTAGATTATTGAAATTGATGTCTTGTTGAAAATTATAGGCCGGACAATGCCCAAAAGACGGACGAGAAATTCTAAGATAGAAAATTGCTCATAGTTCTACTGATGGTATACATTTATCATACATTCTGGTAGCCTTATCACCAAGGACATTCTAGGTTAAAACAAAATAAGATGCGGCCATACATTTGCCCATCATGTGATAAGTATTTGTGGACATTTAGGGACCAGATAACCACAGAAATCTACTTCACTTGGCCATGGGAAGAACGTGCAATTTTTTTTTTTTATCAAAGGTTAGGTAAGAAAGAATCTACGGAACCGTCCAAGGAACGATCCAATAGTGAGTTATCCCACAAACAAATGAATTCAAGTGCAATTCCAAGGAAATTACTCATCCACTATAGAAGGTTAAATTTGTATCTCCATTTGTTTTGAAAAAAATTAAAATTGTCAATATTCAATACAACCACCCTAAGTATTATAGCCACTAAACTATACACTAACTCTTACAACTATGGACATTTGTTGACCTTGTCGATTTTTGTTGACTTTTAGTCAACCTTTGTCTTTTCCTTTGACTTAATTTGACCAATAGCTTCTTGAATAGTTTACTTTTGTTGACTCTAGATTATTTGATATCTTAGATGACCCTTTGTGATCTAATGGTTTGGCTTTGTGCCTTTATTTGGCTTTGATGACTTAGTTAAGTGAATGGTTATTAGTTGATCAATGGTTAGATCAAGGTCTTACATAGATAGAAAATAAAGTATGAACTTATATGCATTATGTGTTGAGTGTCATCACTCCATAAAATAGTAAACCTTAAAGTGAAAAATGATGTATTGATATTTGGTTAGGCATAGACATAATGTCCATAGCTTGGCATAATGCTATTGATATTTGGTTGGAAATAGATGTAATGACCATACATTGGCATAATGTTATCGTAATATTGATTGGGTATGAATATAATGTCTATATTTTTGTGTAGTACCTTGATGATATTAGGTGAACATAAACATAATGTCTACATCTTGGCATAATATCTTAGATGATATTGGTTGGGCATTCCATATCTTAGCATAATGTCATTTCCCTTCGAGTGTTAGTAAGATCCAGTGTCCTTCCAAGTCTTCTAGACTTTTGATCTATTAGTAAGTGTGCATACTTAAGGGTAATGTTATCTAAGTAGTTGTTGGGAGTGTATGTAATGTCCATACTATAGTATAATGTTTAGACATAAGGTTCGTATCTTCGTTGCCTGAGTTTAATGTTAAGATAAAATGTATTTAAAAGCATAAATATTTTAGATTTGTTCTTATAACAGCATAAACATTTTTGAATTGTCTATAAATGTACATATGTTTAATTTTTATTCCTATTAAGGTATAAATATTTTAAAGTTTTTTAAAGTTCGGATAATTTCATTCATTTAATTACCTTAGTTATAAAAGAATATTGAGACTAAAATTGCCTTAACTTCAAAGTTTTCAAAATATTTATAATCTAATGGGAACAAAGTTTAACCATTTATGCATTTATGGAAAGTTTTTAAAACATTTGACTTAATGGAACAAATTTTAAATGTCTGTTCTTTTACAAAAAAATTACTTGTGCTTTTATGAAACATATCCAGAACATTTATAGCCTTAAAAAAAATTGTTAATTAAGTGTTATGATGAAAATGAAATGGATTGATGTATATTGACACTTTTAATGGATACTTTAAAAAATATTTATTAAATATATTGTATAATAAAGTATGATAAAATATAATATTTACAAAAAATAACTTAAATTACATTGACTTAAATGAATTATGAGGCTGAAAATATTTTACTTGCCAAATATAGCCTATGCATGATGTTATTAACATTTTCTCCTTTTTTTTTTACTATTAATTTTTTGTAATTGTTTGGTATTCCATTAATGTTAACGTTCTTTTCTAAAGAAAAAATAAGTCTTTCCGTCGATGAGGTATTAATCTATTGATTAAAACTAAGTTCGAACACTATATATTCAAAGTTCGAACCTATATATTGGGCTTATTCCATTTAAGAGAGTCTATTATGCTATAACTCGTGTGATAATTTTTATTAATATGCATATAAGACATCTAGCAGAAAATATCCATTATATAACTACACAACATCCAATCAAAGTCTTTCACCATTGCAAGATAATTTTAATATTTAGATAATTTTAATATATTTTTACTATAACATTATTTTGATATCCATGGTCTTGATTATTAGAATAATGGGTAAAAAAAGTACTATCACATAATATTTCTAAGCAACTTGGGAGTTTATGTGTCTTATATCACTTGAATATTTTTTAAGAAAAATGTGAAAATTTTCTTTCGTTTTTTCTTTTTGATTTTAAGGTTGTTTCTTTTTCTACATCTTTAAATTTGCAGAAAAAAATTATATTTTATTTTTGAATGGTCAAAATACTTAGAAGTTAACTTAGAAAGTTTTAAAAAACATATAACTTTAATGATATGAGACTGGTATACTTACCACTTTGATGCATACAGTAATTTTTAGGCTAATGTACCTCTCGTTGAAGTTGATGATATAACGATGCCCCATTTTGGGAGTAGGAGGTAGGCTAGCGCAACGCTTATCGCATACCTCACTGAAGTTGGTGCATCTCATTTTGAGTTTTATTTATTGTTTTCTTATACTCAAGTTTTTTGAGTTTTTGGTCAATGCCGATCCAAATTCAGTCACGTTACAACCTCATCGGGTTTGTCGAAGTTAGTTGGGCCTGTGTTACACTACTCTAGCGGTGGCTTCAACCCCCACATGGCTAATGTATTTTGTAATTAGTTTACATGATATAATACATGTAATATCCGTAATTTTAAACTTTTTAGTTTATTCTTTTAGTAATTATTATCTAAATTTTATAAGGATATAATATCTTATATTTAGAATTGAGAACTTATTATGTTTATATGATTTTATTCATTTTAATGATAAGAAAGAAAAAAAAAACTCTTTTCAATTTTATAAGATTTTTTTTATAAAAAAAAACTGTTACTTTTCAGAATACTTTTAGTAACTAAAAACTTACTTTTTTTGTAAAAATAATTATTTTCATATAATAATACGTTGAAAATATTTTAAAGATTTTTATATTAGTAGTTGAGTTTTTTAAAATTTTAAAAGGTTATTTTAAACTTTTATTTTGTAAATGACTGTAAAAGAGTGAAATGGGAATTTTATAAACAAATATTATTATTTTTTTGGAAAAAAGGAAAGAGTATTTTGAATAGAGATACATTTTTCTTGTTATATATGATGAAATTTTATCTTTTTATTTATTCCTTAGTATCTTTAATTATTATTTACTTATTATCTTAGATGATATTATACAACTTATCTTTCTTTATTTCATTTGTGAAAATTCGTAGATAAACACACCAAACTTAGGTAATTTAGCCATAACTTTTCCGTTCAATAATGAAACTGGATGATTTTTTATTTAGAAATATAACTTCAATATTTATAACTTTTATCATTTATCATGTTATTCTCTTTTAAAGAAACTACATATAATGAAATAATATGAATCAAAATATAAAGGTTGTAAGATGGAGATTATTCCCAACTTATGAACAAAAATTGTATCAAAGGATATATGAAATAGAAGACACAAACAATGTAGTGAAAATGACTAGCAATACAAAGTAATTGACGATGACACTAAAGTTTTCAATTAGTTGAATGAAAATTTTTAATCAATCATGTATGATATCGAGTGTAATATATTAAGAAGCTCAAGAAATAGGCCAAGAAACATAGTGGAATCAACTCATCAGTCATGGATAACAACAATTAAATATAATATTGAAGAGGGGTTGTAAGTTTATTAAATGTAGGTTGTCCAATTTTGTTGGAATTAGTTGTAACTAATTATAATTCATCTATTAAGTGCATAGTTGGTCGGAATGAAAATTTCTTCCAATTAAGCTTGCCAAAAAATTTATCTTTTTTTTTATCTTAAGATCACTAGTGAAAGATATAAGAACGAAACATAGCGAAACTCTTATAATGAATGATGTTATTCTTTCTAAAGAAACTATATATAATGAAATAATATAAATCTAAATAAAAAGGTTGGAAGGTGGATAATATTCCCAACCAAAGAACCAAAAACCAAATTGAAGGATATACGAAATAGAATACATACAAAGAAAGTAGTGAAAATAACTATTAATACAAAGTAATTAACAATGTCACTCAAGTTTTCTTTTAGATGAATGATCATTTCTTAAATAATTATGTAGGTTATTGGGTGAAATAGATTATGAAGCTCATGTAATAGGTGAAGCAACACATTGGAATCAAGTCATCAATAAAGGATGGCAACAATCATTTATAATACTAAATAGAGTTCATAAGTAAACAAAATGTAGTATGAAAATTTTGTTGGAATTCATTGCACTTGATTGTAATTCATCGGTTACGTACATAGTTGGTCGGAATTATCATCTTTTTTCTCTCAACAACTAAACACCAACAAAATGTCCAAAAAAGAGAAAACAAAGAAATTACTTTGCATAACAATCCCTAATGTAATTCTCCACTCTTGGACCCTTAAAATGTGTTTTTAAAGTTTGGTTTTAAAAAGGATTTTATTTTGAGGGTAAACTTAGGCTCCAAACCAATCAATTGATTTGTCCTATCCTAGCAAATTATTTTATTTTAAAAAGTTTGGTTTTAAAAAGGATTTTATTTTTAGTGACGAGAATAAACATTCAATTGATCCTAATAGATTAGTTATTTGGTGAAGCAAATTAAGTGATTTGTTTAGGTTGTGTGTTCTAAGGATCAATTGTATTTGAATTGCTTCCCAATGCTTATGAAACTTTGTGGTTATACTTTTGTTGTTTTATATATCATTTGAGGAGTTTTATGAACATTTTTAACTAATTTTGGAGGATTAAAATTATATTTGAGAGTTGAATTTTGAAAAATTATCTTTTTTGATCTAAGTAAGGTTATCTCATTCGCCCTCACATATTTCCTCTTATGCACAATTCTAACCTATGAGATTTGCTTCTAGAATTAGTTGGCATATTTTCCTCCCTTCTTGACCACACTTATATGTTTTTTTCTCCCTTGAGCATGGTTTGATTTAACTTTGCCTACATACTAACATTTTATTTCTTGCTACTTTGGGTAACAATACTCTTCTCCACTCATTTCCCTCCTTTTTAGGTGTTGTTAATTAGATTAGGCTTGTGGAAAGGGGGCTTTGTGGCTTCCTAATCATATGACCCTATTATCATCCCTCTTTTTCATGCATAATTTTTTTCTCTGAGTGTTTAGTGATTTCTCTCTAACTCTATCATATCCTCTCCTCTCCACTAATGCTTTCTATTCTCTTTCTCTTCATTCCTACTCTATTTTCTTTATGCTAATCCTATTTTGTTCTCATTAAATAAAAGAGTGGTAGATTTAAGAGAAAGTTGAAGGATTAAATCATTATCTTCTTGGTTTTCACAAGATTTAAGAGGAAGTTGAGTGTTTTATCATTTTCGCTTATTTATATTCTTTGATTAGTTTTGTTTAAGTTTCTAAAAAGGTGTTTCTCTTAGTTTTGTCGTGTTATTTTAAGGTGGTCATAGTTTTTAAGTTGTAAGGCTTTCTTTTTTTAGTGGATTTTTGCTAGCTTTAGTTTAAGGTAAGTCATTACTTATCTTATTTTGTGGTGAATGGGTTAAGGATACATGAAAGCATGTGTTGGTATATTTTTATTCATGTGAGTATGTTAGGTTGAATAAGTGAAGCATGAATAGAAAATTTCTCCATGGTAACCTCGCTTGACTATAGAGTTTTTGGGATGGAATCACCAAAAAGATGGTATATCATATTGATATAAGTAGCCATATCGATCCTTATAACACTCCGATCAAAATTAGGGGTATTATAGTAGGTCAAAAGTATATTTTGATCAAGTTAAGATTTATACAAGTTTATCATTTTTAGTATAAAGAATATGTATTTTGACTACTATTTAAGCAGGTTTTTCTACTGTTGTAGTGAATTTTGTGGCATGACAACCATGCATCTTGATGTTTTAATAAAATATCAAGAATGATTAAGTGTTGAGCATGTTTGATTTATGATTTTCATAAGTTAGACACTATATATACAATTGGTTGATGTTTATTTTGATTTAGAAATTTATGTCATAGCCTTAGGTGGATTGTTGATTATGTTATTGGTAAACAAGTCAATTGGTTGGAGTTAATATCATTCAACTGGTTTTCCCTAACTAATTGACTAGTTAAGGGTTTCAGTGTTGTTTTCTTTATGAATCAACTAGCTAGCTGCTTGAGGTCAAGAAAGTCAATTGGTCACGTAAGATTTTTAGTTAGCCTTAAAATTAGTCATCTAGTTATTCGTTCCCAAGTATCCTCTTTTATGTGTTGAACCCAGACCGATACAATGGTTATTATGGTGTCCTTATAATACTTTTTTGGTTCATCCTTTGAGGTATGCCCATGGTTTAAATCTTAGTCTTAGGTTTTGACCTAGACTTTGATTTATTGATAAAAATGAATAGTTAGGCACACTCTTATATTACTCTAAATCTAAAAGTTTTGTGATGTGATCGTGATTTAGAGAACCTCCTTTTACAACCTCACCAAAAAGATGTAATAGTCTCTTTGTGAACATATTTATGAACCTTTCATAAATCTTGTACATTCATGCCTCCAAGAACCTATGAACCTGCCACCTTCACAGGTCCGCACCATTTATATCTCATTACCTTTATCATGAACCATGAAAATAGATGAAGAGTAATAAATAAATGACAATTAATAGACTAAATATAACATTGGTCAATGAGTGGACTGTGATAAGTAGTAAATAAATATATAAAATTTTTAGGTTTGTTCCTATTATAGTATAAATATTTTTGAATTCTTCTTCTGTAACCAAACATTTAAATTTTAATCCCATTCATTCATAAATATTTACAAAAATTAATTTAAGATAATTTTAGCGTTAGGGCTTGTTTGGTATGGGGGTAATAAGGGTGGAAAAAGTTCTCCTCTATTTTGTATCTTTTATATTAAGTATTTAATAATAATAAATATATTCTTAATGAAATACCCATTTTAGATCAAATTAAGATCTAAAATGGGCATTTATTAGAATAAAAATATTTGATTTTAAATAAATTATATAGGATATATAAAATATGGGGGTAATGTTTCCATCTCTTTTACCCACATACGAAACGATCACTTAATGGCATCTAGTTAGTTAAATGGTTGAAATTGTCTTAAATTTATTTTTTTGAACATTTATGTCCTATTGGAAACAAAGGTTGAACATTTTTTCATTTATTGATTTTTTTTAAAACATTTATGTCTTAATGGAGAAAATTTTAAACCTTTGTGACATTATAGAAAATTTATGAAATGTTTCTATCTTTATAAGAACAAATGCAAAATGTTTATGCCTTCAAATATTATTTTACCAATTTAGTATTATAATGAAAATGAAATTGATTAGTATATATTGTTATTTTTATTAGTTTTTTTAATATAAAAATTATTAGTTAAATATATTTTATAAAAAAAACTATGATCAAATATATATTTTTACAAAACAAAAGGTTACATAAACTTAAATAAATTATTATATTGTAAATAGTTTATTTGCCAAATATATCCTATGTATAGTGCCATTAACATATAATATTTTTTTACTATTAATATTTAATATTTATTAATTTTTTGATATGTCATTCAACATTCTTTATAAAGAACTTATAGTCTTTCAACCAATAAGGTCTTAATGCATGCATAACTCATGTAATAATCTCTAATAATGTATGTATACTGATACTAGCACATCCACCTCATTTTAATTTTGGTTAACAAAATTATAATGACTTTAGTTGACTTCCTAGACATATTCTAAGGTCTTATCTTAGCCTAAAACTTAAGGTGTTTTGAGCCTAATTTTGATCAAGTAAACAACACATCATAAGTGTTGAGAAAATCTTACATCAAGGAGGTTCCTTGGGCACTAATTATTTTCTCTAAGTTAAGAAGCTACACTATACTTTTAACTTGGAGCAAAATTTTCATCTAAAAATGGGAAGCCATGCAGGTGCTGAATGGCCAGCTATGCAAAGCCATGCATGAGCCACAAAATACTCCAACTTGGGATCCACTAAACTATGCCAACTCAACCCCTAAATTCCCCCATTTTCGCAGTTCAACCTCCAGCCCAAAAAACTAGCCTGTAGCATACCTTTTTTGGAATGTTTCTACAACAAAATTCTTGTTGCACAATTGCCATGCACACCCATGCATAAAGTCCACGTAAAACACCAACCTATAGGAGCCACAATAGCTACAGTAAACAACCCTATTTTTCTAATTTTTTTGTAGATCCCCCCAGCCACAAAGCAACCAGCGGTAGCCCTTGTTTTTTGGATATCTTGCGACATGAAATAGGGTAAGCAATGCAGCATAAAATTGACCTAAGATGCAGTGAATGATCATCCACACATGCATCAACTTTTGGCCTAACTACTCAGTCACCTATAGACAATAACCAACACCAAAAGTACTAGATGGTTAAAGGAATAATTTACAAAATTGTGGCTAGAACTTTTGAAGCCTAAAACGCAAAATAATGGGGTTTAAGACCAGCTTTTTTTTTCATGCAAAAAAACATAATAAGAATCCCCAAGGTAGAACATTAGAACCAACCAAGCATGGATAGAACTTCTCACCTATAGTGGGCCATTTTTTAGGTTCTTAGTTTTTTTAAATAAATAAAAAATCAAGAAGACAAGGGAGCATTTCAAGTCTGAATTTATTCAACTGAATTTGAGGCATATTCGTGTGATTTCCAAGATCTTAATTAGAACAAATCAATTAGTCTAAGTGGCCTACTTTCCCATCTATGCAGTCATCCTCAAGAAGCATGGGAATATGTTAATTTCTTCATTTGGGTAAGCATAAGTTAAAGTAGTGTTGTAACACCCCCAAAATTCACTCCTGAAAAATTTCATTTTAAAAGAAGAAAGTAGCGGAAACGTAATAACAAGGCCGTGAATCGTGGGGATGTTACCGCCACACCTAGCACCCGATCGGTTCACTCCTACCGTTCTAGTACTAGGTGCTAAGGCTAAAAAGGATTGTCATCAACATGATATAATGCTTAAATGGAATTTCATAAGGGAGTTAAAACATTCACAACATAAAATCCCGAATAAGCGTAAACTGGTTTACAAGCCACAAGGGCACAAAAATAGAATCCTCGGGAACATAAAACATCATACGTTAAGGTAGCACTAGAATAAAAAGATAAAGGGTGGAATGAAAGGGAAACAAGAGTCCGGTCACGTCGCTCTCGGTCCCCAGACCAAGCCTAGGCTCAACTCTCAGCCCCGCCTGATGCCTCGTACGTGTCATAGGTATCAAAGATATCATCTCCTACCTGCACAAACTCAGGCGGGTCCTCTGCTCGTGGGAATGAGCAGCACCCATGAAACGGATGATCAGTAGGCTTCATACTGAGTAAGTAACCGATGCGCTAAGGCCAACATCCAAAACACACCACACAGTATACATGGCATAATAGTATGTAACAGATCAGGTGATAGAGGCTAGCTAAGGTCCAGATAGACTTAATCTTTAGATCTCTGGTAATTATAGTCGATTCACATCATAATCGTTATGAATCCATGAGAGTGCGGGAACCCCACTATTGTAGCCGGTGGATCGGTCACTCATAGGGTAGAACGCGCCTATTCACTATTTTATACCGGTGGGTCGGTCTCCAGGGTAGGACGCTCCTGGCCGCTATTATGCCGATGGATCGGTCTGGCCCCGACTCTCATGGTGTTTCACTGTAATTAGAATGCGTCTTCCCCATGATTTATTTGTAACTTAATGTTTGGTTTGCTGACCTCGGGATCCCCCACTATTATAGCTGGTGGATCGGTCACTTATAAGGCAGGACGCACCTATCCACTATTATACGCCGGTGGCTCGGACTCCAGGGCACCCCGGCACCCTAGCCACTATTATGCTGGTGGATCGGTCTGGGTCTGGCTCAGCAATCTTCCTCTTTAAGTGATTAGTACTTTATGCGTGTCTTATTCGATAATTATTATACCCTTGACATGCATGGCTAACTATATCCACACTTATCCTCCCAAGAGGGCCCGTCCCATATCTTGGGACTCTTGCACACCTTATCACAACTCGATATCCATTCCCCTTTACACTTACACATAATGGAAACCAACTCCTATGGGTGTGGGTTAAGGCCCAATACCTCATGACATCCATTCCACGTGCTATTCCCCCCTCTAGGGTTTTCCCCTTGGAAACCCTAATTGGACCTATGTGGCCCAACTTTCTCTCACCTCCACTACTATTACCCCATTTATTGTCCCTCACCTCATCTATTTTAGATCAAATCCCAAATCATGTCACTTTACCTCTTGATTCCACAAGTAGCCGAAAAACCCTAGTAGCCTCTTCAACCCTAGTACCTTACTTCTCCCACAAGCAACCCCTTCCTTTTCTCACTCAATACTCCTCCTCTCCCACGGCACCCATACTCACTCCTTACATAATAAATCTCCATTCTTAATCCATAATACACTCTCCCTTAATCATTTTTACTTCCAAAATTTCCAGATCATTACTTCTTCCCAAAACCCTAACCGAGTCCCTTACACACCCTTACACCGACCTACGTACTATTTTTCCTCACAAGTCTCCAATCACTCCACAACTCTTCATTTAGCTTATTTACACCTTAATACCACTTTTCTCACGTATCGGCCATCCCCATGCAAGTTTTATCCAACCCATGCATAGTTCTTATTTCTTATTTATTTTGGTCAACCCACCATGTTCCCTTTAGCAACTCACTTCCCATTTATTTCGTTGTCCTTTCATTCCCATATCATAATCTCCCTAGCATGCATGTCTTAGAGGGTTGTATCATGTCACACCACAATCATCACATATATATATATATATATATATGCCATATTCACGTCATAAGAACACATACAGAACATACCTCACTCCAAGCTGCGCTACACATAAGACAAGTTAAAGAGAGTCATACGAGACATAATATAGCATGAAATATAAAACATCCAAGCCATACAAGTCACATAGCACAAAAGGCCTTAGCTACATCCTTACCTAACACGACACCGGTCTTGGAGCACGTTCCTACGCCTCCTTTGAGTTTTGACTTGATTCACCTATAAGAGGGAAAAACTAGAGATTAACGTCCCTCTAACCAAAACACCATTCTTTCTACCTTACCCTTATTTTAACTTACCATTAGGGCTATCAATACTAATAATTCCTTTATAAGTAAAAAGTAGGGTTTTATTCTTAAGGTAGCTAATCATGCTACTACTAATCAAAGATAGGTCTTAATGGTTACAACAATTTAAGGTAGTTATAATAATAGTTATATTATTAACGATAATAGTTTCAACATTACTAATAATGGTAACCATAGTAGTGCTAGTAAGGTTAGTATTATACTAATACTACTAATAGCAATATTACTAATGATAATAGTAAGGATAATAATAATAATAATAATAATAATAATAATAAATTAATGGTAATGATAATAGTAACGATAATACTAATACTAGCAATACTAATGATAATGGTGTTAAAATAGGGATACTAAGGCTATAGGCCATTAAAATGATAATAATAGTTATAAATATTTCAAAGTTGGGTTAAATGGTAAAGGTAATAATAATAGTGATACCCATAATAATAGTAGTAGTAGTAGTACTATTAATAATAATAATAATAATAATAATAATAATAATAATAATAATAATAATAATAATAACGATAATGATGTTAAAGTAATAATACTAAAGTTATAGGTCATTAATAATAATAGTCATAACAGTTATGAACATTTCAAATTTAGGTTAAATAATAATAATAATAATAATAATAACCTTAAGAATAATACTAATAATACTACTAAAAACAACTAACACTTGAATAACAAGGGTTTAGGGGTTGGGGAGTTTAGAGGACCACCTAGGGGTGCTGGCGGCGCAGGTGGCGCCGCATGGCGCACGGCGGCGGCGGCGATGGGGGAGAAGGGAGGTGGAAAGTGGTGGAGGGAGGAGGAAAGAAGAGGAGAGGTTGGTAGGGGAAAGAGAGGGTCTGGGGAGGTTGGGGAAGCTCCTTTGGTGGTTTAGAAGGTAGAGGGGGTGCTGGAAGTGGCGACACGGCAGTGGGCGGCGGTGAGAAGGGCGGCGGGGTTCGAAGCTTGGTTGATCGGGAAGTTCCCTTTGCACGGCCGGGGTGGCTCGTGCAGAGCAAATTGAGGGGTGAGGGAGGCCTAGGTTGGTGGAGGGTGATGCAAGGAAGAGTTTTGGGGGTGGATCGAGCGGCGACGATGGGTGACGGCGACGAGGTGGCGCAAGGAGGTTTCTGGGCTGTGGTTTTGAAAAAGCCTGATGCTGGATTCTTGGGGGGTATTTATAGGCTTGAAAATGGGGGAGTATCGAGAGAGGGGACAGAGGAAGGCAGGTCGATGCAGACTTAGGAGTGGTGCTGGGGGAGGATGACTTAGGATGGCTGGAAAGTCAGGAAGAGAGAGAGGTGGCGTGCAAGCAGCGCAGGTAGTCGGTCGGCATAGAGGGGGGTGGGCGGCGACTTGCAGGTCGCGCGCGGGGAAGGAGAAAAGGGAAGGAGGCCGAACCGGCGGTCTAGGGGAGAAAAGAAAAGGAAGGGGGGCCGGCCGGTTCGGCAACGGTCAAAACACATTAGTAAAATGCGGCGTTTTGGTGAATTTCAGGACGAAACGCACCGTTGGGTTGTCGGTAGGCAACGACTACCTTAAAAAATCGAGATGCAGCGTTTCAGCGGAAGGAGGGGCGAAACGCTGCATTTGGCTGCAACAGAGGCTGAACGGCGCTGGGCCGCGGGGAGAAAGGAGAAGGAAGGAGGGAGTTGGGCCGTGGGTTGGCCCAACCGACGAGAAGAAGGAGGAAAAAAAAGAGAAGAAGAAAAAGGAAAAGAAAGCAAAAGAGGAAAAGAAGATTTTAATTATTTTTATTTTATATAAATATTTAAGGTATTTTTCTTGGGCACCTAGAGTAAGAATATTTAAATATTTAAATAAAACTAAATAAAAAAATATTAAACCTTCTTTTTAGGCTAATTTAGGGCCCTAAAAAAATATTCCTCCTAACTCCTTTTAATTAGCAAAAGTCCAATTTTCCTCCTTTATAAATTATTTAAAAATTATTATTAATTTTCCCTACATAATCCCTCTTATTCCAAACAGAATAATAAGGTAAATTAAATTAGTTTCCCAATAAATCCTTATTAAATGACATATCTCAAAATAATTAATTCTAGGGTATTTCAAGTGTACTAGAGTTTCCATTCTTGTAATTTGTATTTCCTAAGTCCTAATACAAGTGTGTAAGCTAAATATACCGGTTTTGATGTATTGGGAAAGGGATGGCTATGGTCGACAATCAGCTCTAAGGGCTGATAGATTTGTGTTAGCCCTTCCTATAATACCCCAAAATTTACAACTAAAAATTTTTGTTTACAGAGTTAAGCGTGGAAGCTAAAACAATAAAAATAAAGGGTGTTACTACCACACTTGGTACAAGTTCGGTTTCCTCTACCATTCTCATACCAATTGCTAAGGCTAAAATCATTATTCTGCTTAAATTAACATCATGATTACATAAATCAGGATAGAGAGAACGTTAGATAAATACTACTAATTTAACAATGATATTAGCAGTTTACGAAACTCGAGAGAGAAATCACAGGAGGACACGAGGTCTAAATACAACTGAAATTAAAATAACAAAAGAAACACCGAATAGTCCTATGCTCCCAAATCCGAACTATCAATATTTGATTGAGCTCAGAGACTGACCTACAAAGTCCACTATCCATTGAATAGGCAGGGACCCATGAAAATGAACCCTTTAGTGCTATGATACTGAGCAACCCTTTATACCAAACTAATATGATAAATCAGCATGAAACACATGTGAGACATACAATTAACATGGTATAATACATATACATATGATGATTGAGATACAATAATCACTTAGATAATCAAATTCCATCAAGGTCACATACTACTCATATTCGTTCATCTGAAATAACTAAACTTGTTAATGAACATATCAGAGATACTCTCTGAAGCAATAATTAAAACCCAACTTCAGCATAATTCATGTCTCGATATAAATCCCAACTAATCATGTACATCACAGGTATGTTCACGGGTATAATTTACTAAGATTCATATCATCCCAGGTATATTTATAGGTACAGTATAATAAATCCATAACATCACAGGTAAACTTACAGGTACAATATAATAAGATCCATAATATCACAGGTATTCTCACAGACATAAAACCACCATAGGTAGGCACGAAGGCTGCTACCGAAACCACAGAAAACCACAAGAAGGCATAAAGGCTGCTACCGAAAACACAAGTAGGCATGAAGGCTACTACCAAAAATACAAGTAGGCACAAAAACTACTACTGAAACCATAGGTAGGCACGAAAGCTACTACTGAAACCTCAAGTAGGCACGAAGGCTGCTACCGAAATCATAGGTAGGCACAAAGGCTGCTACCAAACAATCCAATAATCTGATAATCATTATTCCCATCAAATCATATCATTTCCATTGTTATTTACTTTCTAGAGGGGAGATCAATTAACCTAAAGACACAAAGGTACTCCAGGTATACCGACGCAACAAGGCAACACAATATCCTACCAACTATCAACCCAAGGATGCAAAGGTACCCTAGTCGCACTAGTACACGAAGGTAACATAGTACCCTACCGACAAGGACACCTAATCCATAAATATGCATACCCCCTATTAGTCCGTATAACAAAATAGAGTAAGATGGAGGGCGTGACTAGGGCACTAAGGTACACCAGCAAAAATCCAATATCAACCATTGGCTAAACCACATCCTTAGGGTAGCGACCCCTAGGAGCCACCATTTCCGATCTCGAGGTCTTTCACTTTAAATATTAGTATTTTATTAAGGTGACCACAAAATCGCATATCATACAGATAAATTCAATTCTCATACTTAACCGTTCTTACTTATTTCCAATCATCCGAGAAAACAATAATCAAGGTCAAGTTCAAAGCCAACATTACAATATACTAAGGCCATCCTAGGCTCAATTGTTCACATCTGGATACTTTAGTCCAAAAAAGACGAAATTACCCTCCAGACCAACATTTTCAGATTATCATTTATTTAAATACAAATTCCATTTTAATTTATTCATTTGCCATGAAAAGGCTAAAACATCATAAACAAATTATTTCTTACGTGATTTAAATTCTCAGATATGTCAAATGACCATTTATCCTTGTACATAATTTTGCACATAAAATTCTTTTCGCACATTTAATCCATCCAAAACACATACTCACATGCTCAATGACAGCTAATACATATTAGACATGATTTTTAGGATAAATATCATAATATACAAAATAACTAAATTGCCTCTAGGGCACACATCTATAATAATTATTTCTAAGCATGCTCAACCTATTATTTTATACATAATTACCATACAAACTATTTTTCAGTCATTAGAATCATTTTAATCATACTTTCGTACCCAAAATAATTTACATCAGATAACATGCTCGTTTTATCCGTTTTTATGATAATAATAATATTAATTAACACATAATTATATCAAAATAAATCATGCTTAATATATTTCATCCACCGAAAACCCTAATGTGCTATCACGCAATATTTATAATTTTAGTAAGGTATAATGGTTACCTAAATTCCAGCAAAAACGTAAAAATAGCGGTATCCTACTAAAGTTATCAGATTCCGCTAATCAATCTTTCATACCTAAAAATAATACCGAAATTACCAAATTAATATATATTAGGTAAAATATTAATTATAATAATAAAATATTTATTTTTCAAAAATTACTAAAATACCATCACATTTAATATATATACCAAAATTTTATTAAAACACACGCACGCACTCACGCTGCGTGTGCGCAACGTGAGCAATGCTTGAATTGGGGGAGGGCTTGGAGCTAGCTGCGGGTGGTAGAGGGCTGCAAGGGTGAGGTAGGGGGATGGAGAGGGTGGCAGCTCATGGCGATTGGGGTAGCGCTGCAGGCTAGGGATGGGCGACAATGTGGGTATGGTTGCTACGGGATCGGAGCATGCAGGGGGCTATGGTTGGGGGTGATGGAGGTGTTGCGGTGGTGTGGGCTGCACGGGACGAGAGGGAGATGCAGAGGGGGAGAATGGTGGCTGGTGCGATGGTTGATGGCTGGTGGACGATGTTGCGTGCGGTGGAGTTCAAACTAAAGGAGCTAAGAGGAGAGGAGTATGGGGCGATGGTTTGGTGGCGGCTAGGTGTCGTGGTGCCACGGGAGTGCGATGGGGAGGCAGAAAGAAAGGGAAAGGAGCTATGATGGGCTAGGTGCTGGGAGGTAGGGTGGTAGTTGGTCGAGGGTGGCTGGGCATGCACGGTCAGTGTGATGTTAGTGTTGCTCGGGCTGTTGGATGACAGGGAGTGTTTTCGGGAGTGCGAGAGGCTGGTGGCTGTAGAGAAGGCAGGGTGATAGTTGGTTGAGGGTGGAGTTTCTGCGCGAAATGGTCGGGGAGCTGGGTGTATGTGTGTGTGTGGTGAGCATGCAGAGAAGGGGCTGGTGGTCGAAGGTTGGGACAAGATGGAGAGGGTAGTGGTGCTGCGAGGGAGGCTATGTAGGGAGCTAGGAGTAGGGGTTGCTGGGTGTAGGGCCAAAAATGGCAAGGTGGAAGCTACTGGGATGGAGGAAGCTGGGCGAGTGGGACTATGAGGGTGAGGGAGGTTGGTTGCATAGGAAATAAATGAGGCAGGGAAAACCAAACAAAATCGAGAGAGGGAAGGGTTTGGGTGCTGTGTTTGGTCAAGCAGAATGGTGCATAAGGGAGGCTGAAAGGCGGCTGGTGAGGTGCGGTGAAGGGTCGATGGTGTTGTGGATGCGTGTGTATATGTGTAATGAAAAAGGGAGAGAGGGCTTGTTTGGTTGGAGGGATTACCGTGGGAGTGTGAGGTGTTGTGCCGTTTGCGTGTGTATATATGTATAAATGTGCAGACGGTGGTAGCGTGTATATGTGTGTGCAAAGGATGCAGCGTGTAGCAAGGAGAAGATAGAAAAAATATTCGGGAGAGATATTTGGGCACAGGTGATGGTAGAGTAGGGGGTAAAATAATAGGATAGGATAGAAATTTATTTACTTAGTTTTAGATTTAATTTGGATGGATTAAGGTATCGAGTATAAAAATAGCTCAGAAAAAATTATCCGGATTAGAATGGGTTTAAAAAAAAGGTCAAAATGAGTAAAATAATCAAGAATAATTTTAAGGAAATTATTTTTAGGTTACGGATCAAAAGATTATTAATAAAATAATTTTAAAATAAGATTTATGGGTATATATAGAATTAAATTAAATAATCCAATTTCTATTAAAATTTTAACCTGATTAAATTTATAATTAAACTATTAAAATGATAACATTTTTAAGATTAAACCTCCTAAAATAATAATTATAATTAATCATACAATTATTAATTTATAAATAAGATTTTTAAAAATGGGGTATTACACTTCCCTACCATAGTTAGCTTATATTAGAATCATCCTTGGTTAAGTTTGTAACCCATATGATTACCTAAGGGTTAGTTATAATTTTTCTCAGCCTCTTGCACTCTATATATGGGTCAAGAGCTGAAATGAAGGGACACACATTGAACCATCATAATTCAAACTCAAAAGCAAGCTTCAAAAAAGCATTGAAACATTCATAGGATAGAAATCAAAGTATGCGAGGGTTTACCATCCAAAAGTACATAAGTAAAATTCCTTAAAGGAAAATAAATCTATAGTACGATAAAACGAGTATGAATAAATAGATATAAAATAAAGGAACATAGGAAGTAATTCCGGCCACATCACTCTCAATCCCAAACCAAGTCCATGCTCAACAATCAACCCCGCCTGATGCCTCATAAGCATCAAAGGCATCAAAAATAGTATCGCCATCATGCACAAACTCAAAGGGGCCTTATATTCGTGGGATTGAGTAGCACCTACAAAAAAAATCACATAACATCATACAATTATTAAAGATAAATAAAGGCCAAGCTATAGTCCGGATCAACTGATTCTTTAAATCTTTGATCAATATTCATTTCACACAATGCTTATTATCATTCCATGTAAGTGCGGGAGCCCCATTATTATAACCGATGGACTAGAAACATATAGGGCATAATGCTCCTAACCACTATTATTTTCAATGGATCGGTCTCTAAGGCAAAGTGCTCCTAGCCACTGTTATTCACCGATGGACCGATCTGGCTCTAACTCTCATGGTGTTTCACTATAAGTACTTAGTATCTTTCCTATGCCTTATCATAATTATGTTTGGTTTGTTGATCACATAATCCCCCACTATTATAGACGGTGGACCAGAAACATGCAAGACAGAACACTCCTGACCACTATTATTTGCCGATGTCCAAGGCACCCTAGCTCCTAGCTACTACTATTCGCCGATGGACCAGTCTGGGTCTGGCTTAACAGTCTTACTCTTTAAATGATTAGTGTCTTTCTATGTCTTATTCAACAATTCTCACCCTAGACATGCATGTCACACTCCATCTACACTCATCCTCCCAAGAGGGCCCGTCCCATATCTTGAGACCCTGCCCCTTCTAACACACCCCAACATCCTTTTCTTCCTCCATTTACTCACACTTGAGGCCCAAATCCTAAGTGTGTGGGTCAAGGCCCACTAACTTATACCTCCAAGTCTACTCACTGCCTTACCTAGAGTTTTCTCCAAAAACCCTAATTTGGGCATATGTGGCCCATCCTTCTCTACTTCACACAACCCAAGCTGTTTTAACACTTGCACATCACCTCCCTTAGATTCAACCCTCATCATTTCACTTTATTCCCCCAAATATACATTTAACCACAAAACCTTAGGTGGTCACACCAAACCCTAGCTGGCCACACCAAACCCTAGCATCCTTCAGTCACCCCTCCATTTCTGACCTTTAACTCTTACTTTTCCATGATACCCATACTCACCCTACACACAACATTCCTCCATCCTCATCTCAACACTCACCCTCAATTATTTTTACCTTCACCGCCATCTTAAATTAGGGTTTTCCTCCCAAACCCCAGCACGGTCTCTTGTGCACCGTTATACTAATGCACATACTATTTTTCACCGAAAGCCTCCAATCACCCAAACAACTCTTCTCTTACCTTCTTTACATCCTAAGGAAGATTTTCATACATAAAGTTCGTCCCCATACAGGCTCTATCCACCCCATGCAAACCCTTAAAGTTTTCATACAAAACCCTAGAATCTCCCATACAAACCCTAGATTCTCCCATACAAAGTTCACCCACTCTTTTATTTTATTCATAGTCCCCTCTTATTTTTTCTTTCATGGATCATGGGATATTTAAGTAAATCCTACATCCCTTGGTCAACTTACTTTCCCATTTTTCTTTTTCATCCTTTTACCCCATATCATTACATTAAATATCCTAACATGCATGTCCTAAAGGGCCACATCACATCGCATCATAATCACAACTTATACACATTATGCACATGATATAAGAAAACACATAAGTATACCTCAACTCTTAGCTACGCTACAGGTAAAACAGTTATAATCATAATCATAAGATACATAACTTATCATGATACATGGCATACAAGGCACATAACACACATAGAGCCTTAGCTACATCCTTACCTAACACGATACCAGTCTTAGAGCACGCTCCTATACCTCCTTAGGGTATTGACTGGACTCACCTATAAGAGGAAAAAACTAAGGATTAATTTCCCACTAATCAAAAATAATTATTTCCTACTTTATTCTAATATTAGGGTTGCTATTATTAAAAGAAACTTTACAAGTAAAAATAGGATTTTTAATTCCCAAGTTAACCTACTAGCGTATTATTAGTCAAAATAGGTTTATGTTAATATTTATAGCCATATTTATATTATTAAATTTAATATCTTTATTTCTTCTAATAATAGTACTAATAATAGTTGTAGCAAAAATAGTGATATTAGTAATATTAATAATAATACTAATACTCATAGTAATAGAAACTCTAGTATTATTAAGGTTAAGACTAATAATAGGGTTAGTGATAAAAATAATAATATAATAATAGTAATCTTAACAAAATACTAATATTGCTAAGGATAATACTAATAGTAATAATAATAATAATAATAATAATAATAATAATAATAATAATAATAATAATAATAAGAAGAAGAAGAAGAAGAACAAAAACAATATTAATGATAATAAAGCAATGGTAATCATAATAATAATAATAATAAGGTTCAGTCATTAATAATAGTAGTAGTATTAATATTTTTGAAGCTTTATTTAATAATACTAATGATAAAAATAATAATAATAATGATATAATAAAAATAATAATAACCACATTAATAGTAATAATAATAATAAGGACAATATCATAATATAAATAAATAAAGGTATCACAACTAGGGTTTTAAGGGGTTAGGGTACCACCTAGAATCGACAATGACCGGGGGCACCGGCGGCGGTAGAAAGAGGAGGAAAAAGGTATAAAGTTGGGTGTTTTAGGGTAGGATAGGGGGAATGAGAGGGGGATTTGAGGTGGTGAAGGATGCCTAGGTGGAAAGGGTTGGACTAGTGGTGGTGGCACAGGCTGCGGCGATGTCATGATCTTGAGTGATGGAGAAGGAGGAAGGGAGGAGGAGAGGGAGGTAGGGGAAAAGGAAGGTAGGGGAAGGTCTGCTGGTGATTTTGGAGGGTATAAGGGGTGGTGGTTGCAATGGTAGTGGCAGAAAACAGCGGCGCAAAGGCGGTAGTGGCTAGGTTAAGGTTGGTCGAATGGCCAACTTTGCACAGCCAAGGCGGCTTGTGCAGGGAGAATTGAGGGTGGTGAGGGGTGTAGCTTGGTGGAGGGTGTTGTAGGGAGTAGTTTGGGTGGTATTTTGGGTGGCGATGCTAGACGACGGCGGCACATCAAGTGGATGAACAGGCGGCGGCGACAAGAGGTGGTGATTTATGGGTTGAGAGAAAAAATAGTTGAATGGGGTTGGTTGAGGAGTATTTATAGCCAAGAATGAGGGAGGGGAAACAGAGGGGGAAGGGGGAAGGTCGGTGGCGCTCATGCAGGTTGCTAGCGGGCAGCCTATCGCCAAAGTAGGCCTACAATTTTTGTAGGGCTTGGTTTCTTAGGAAAGGGAAAATGAATGGAGAGAGAGCCATGCATAAGGGGGAGGGGGAGAGGGAGAGAGAGAGAGAGAGAGAGAGAGAGGCTATGATTGGGTGGAGGAGAGAGAGGGAGTGACAGGGAAGGGGATAGCGGCGGCAGGCCAGCGTGCAGTGGCACAGAGGCAACATGCCTTTGTCAGGAAGTGGGAGGGTCAAGCATCGAGGAGAGAGAGGGTTGGGGGAGAAGGGAAAGAAAGAAGGGGGTGTGGCTGGTAGGTTTAGGGAGAAAAAAAGAAAAGAAAGAACCTAACCGGGCCTGGGGTTGCTGAGGGAGACAAAGGTGTGGCAGGCTTTGGGCCGCCTAGAAGGAAGGGAGAGGGGAGAGGGTTTGGGACGCAGGGGTCGACTTCCCCAAGTCGGGGAAGGGAAAGGGAAAAAGAAAAGAAGAAAGAAGGGGAAAAGAAGAAAGAAAAGAGGGGGGAAAAGAAAAAAATAGGTGGGTCGAGATATTTAAAATATTTTGGTATTTTAGAATATTTAAAAATAATAAGGATTTTTGAAAGATTTTTCCTAAATTCCATTTTAATTAGCAAAACATCCTAATTTTTTTCAATTAAATTTTTTATTAATTCCCTCTTGATTTTACCTTAATTACTTCCTCTTATTTTAATAAAATAATTAATGTAATTAATGTTCCTAATAAATCCCTAAATTTGCCATAATTCTCTAAATTAGAGTTTTGGGGTATTTAAATGTATCTTTCACTGCATTTTAAAATTTTCAAACAAAAATGACTTTATATTGTTGAATAATCAAAATACTCCAAATTTAGTTTAAAAGATACGGGTTATTATAAAATTTAACTTTTCTAATATGAGATAAACAATATTGATGATATGATATTAACACAAACACACACACACACACACACACACATATCATGGCGGCTTGTAAGTTTATTCAAAACACTCAAAAATGACTTTATATTGTTGAATAATCAAAATACTCCAAATTTAGTTTAAAAGATACGGGTTATTATAAAATTTAACTTTTCTAATATGAGATAAACAATATTGATGATATGATATTAACACAAACACACACACACACACACACACACACACACACACACACACATATCATGGCGGCTTGTAAGTTTATTCAAAACACATAATAACTCAATGGTAGAATTAGATAAAGTTTTATACTACTCCAATAAAAAACCATCATTTTAAGTCAATAAAAAGAGAGATTAGTGTTGAAAGTATACAGAACCTCTTATATGGTTGATTGATGTATCTAACATTTTGATTCTCCCAACAAAGGAGAAAGATCAATGTTGATGTATACTATTATTTTTGCACTAATGCATTACTGACTAAAGTAGGTGCCACTATTATGCCCCATTTTGGGGAGTAGTAGACAGTTTGATGCAAAGGTTATTAGAATGCTATTTGTATCAAGCTAATTTACCTCACCGAAGTTGATGCTACTCTAAGGTTCTAGAGTTAAAATTTGACTGCTAATCTATCTCATTTTTTATTTTATTTATTATATTGTTATGCATAAGTTGATTGCATTTTTGGTCTTTAGGGGAATATTAAGCTGAAGTCAATTTTAGTACAACCTTACTAGGTATGTCTAAGTAGGGTTGGTTTATGTTACACTACTTTAGTGGTGGCATCGACTATTGGTATGCCTACTTTGAATACATATGAATGGTTGTATTTTTTGTAATTTTATTAGAGATTGTTTTAAACATAATAAGGAATATATTTAGAAAATAAATATTTTTCATGCATTAATACACATAAATACACTTTTTTATAGTAAAATACACATTTATTCTAGAAAATATAGTGGGTACATTGGTATTTACATAACTGTATTAAACTTGCATTTAAAATAGCACATATGTTATTTAACAAAATACATATCTTGCATCTTTCACATATATATATATATATTCTAGTAAGAATATACGTATTATTTAGCATAATAAACTTCTTCCTAATGATAGATACAAATAAATAAAGAATGTATATTTTTATCACTAGGATGTGCATTTTATATTCAAAGATGTGCATTGGTCAATATAACATGTCTTTTTTATCATTATTAAATGTGTTTTTAAAATCATAATATATTTATTTATCTAGATAATATGTGCTTTCATCTTTATAAGATGTGTGTTAGAGTCACAAATATTCATCTTAAGATGTACAATTGTTGATATAATATGTTTACTTGTCACTATAAGATGTACATTTACAATTATGAGATATGCATTTATCCTATAAGTATGTGTATTTATTCGAGTAACATGTGAATTTATTTGTCCATTGTTGTTTTATAAATAAAGGATGAAAGATGTGTATTTTGTTGATCGAATAAATTCATAAATAAAATGTATATTTTGTTGAATAAGAAGTGTATTTTATTAAATAAGATGTGTATTATTGGTATATCTATATGAGGTGTGTATTGTTTAAACAATACATACATTTGTAACTATAAAATGTGTATTTGTCTTATAAAGATGTGTATTTTTCCAATAAAATGTATATCATGTATTCATTAAGTATTATTTTATAAATAAAAGATGTTTAGTTATATTTAAAAGATGTTAGTTCTTACTAATGATGCATCCTTAAAAATTATATTTTATTGGATAAGATATATCTTGTTTTAAAAGAAAGTTTATTAAATTAATAAAAATGTTACCATGTTTATCATATTCCTAGGGAGATGTGTATTTTTACAATATAGTATGCATATATACATGGAAGATGTATATTTATGCCTAAAAAATATTCGTTCTATAATCCATCTTCTTTGTTATAATGAGGACAAACTATAAGTATATTACAAAATTATCTCCATCAATAGTAGGATATTTATTTACTTGTTACCGGCTAGTAGTAAGATGCAATTTGCATTCAAAACCATATCACAATCCATGAACCCGGTAAGACGCGGCCATATATGTCCACATATTAAGCAAATAACCACAAAAGTGTACATCGCTTCTAGAAATGTGAGGATCGAGGACCTAAATTTCCTCCCCCCGAGTCCCTAATGCTTCGTTCAGTTCATAGAAAGTTTTAAAAAAAATTAAATAATTTTTTGTATTTAGTTTATATGAGATAAAAAAATAAAAACAATAAAAAAATAAAATTATTAAAGATTAACTACATAACTTTCTTTAAAAAAAATTGAAGAAAATTATTTTAATTTTTTTTTTTTTAAAAAGTTAGAATCAAATATAGTCTAAAAGTCTACCCAAGAAACGGTGAGGTTCATTATCCAAAAGCGAAGTTATTGTACCCGATCGGTAAAATGCAACCAAAGGCATACAAAATTTTGCTTATTTTTTTTATCCTATTCATTCTATGTAGCTTGATGATCAGAACCAGAAAAGGTAAATGCAACGGATAACAAATAAAAGCAAATACACTAACATGGAGTAGTAGTACTCGGTTGCATATTTACACTAAATGTACTCCTTCCTCAAAAAGAAATTCTCAAAGCTAAATAGATAGAATAATGCATAAATATAAAATCATAACCTCGCTTCATGTTGAACATAAAGTAGCTAGACAGATATTTTGTAAACAAAAGTAACGACTGATAACTCCTATACTATAATTTGGAGGCAAATTAAGCCTAGATTTCTTCACTATACTATTTAAACATGTGCATATACACGACATAAAATCGTTCCTGAACCTTCCAATTTAGTTAATTATAAGTGCGCATGCATGCACCGGATCGATCAAGAACCTGATCCTGCAGAAACATCAATCAATCATTTTGAGATCGGAACAGCGTGAAGAGGCTGGAGTTTCTGCGATGTAATACCTCTCTCGGTCATGTCCACTTGTCCAGGGTCCATTCCATCAGGGAGCTTCCAATTAAAAGAGTGAATGAGATTAGCCAACATTAGATGTAACATCCTATGAGCCAGTGGCAATCCAGGAAATATTCTCCTACCAGCTCCGAAAGGCATGAGCTCAAAATGATCGAAACCTGTATTAATATTAATCCCACAGCCACCTAGAAACCTCTCAGGAAAAAACGAATCTGGGTTCGCCCCCCCATATATCCGGATCTCGTCCAATCGCCCATACATTAACCAAAACTTGGGCGCCTTTGGGAACAGAATAACCACACATGTTTACATCAGCTGCAGCTTCACGAGGCACTGAAAGTGGAGCAGCTGGATGCAACCTAAGTGTCTCTTTAATGACAGCCTCTAGATATGGTAGTTTTGATATGTCTGATTCTTGGACCAACTCTACTTCCTTGCCAAGGACTTCATCTATCTCGGCTTGTGCCTTTCCCATCTTTGTAGGACTGTGCAGTAATTCTGCCATTGCCCATTCTAATATGCTAGAGGTAGTCTGTTCCTGCAACCAACAAGTCCTGCACGGTACACAACAGGTGAGTATTTACTGCATGTGGTTAACATGGCGCGTGGTTCAAGACATCGTGACATGAAAATTCCATGTTTACTGTTAGAGTTAGAGAAGATGAGCTCACGAAAAGTAGATGTCTGATGTGCTCAACGTTCAGTTGGGGACCATTCTCTTGGCTCATAGCCAAAAGTGCAGCCAAGAAATCACCGTTCGAAGAAGAACTTGACAGAGGATCTATTAGCCTTTGTGTGATGATTGGATCAAAAATTGCAAACGCTCCGTTCATGCACAAAACAGCCTGTCGTCTTATACCATGAGGATCCAGGTATCTTAACATTGGAAAATAATCAGCAAGGTTAGGCCTTCCAAGTACTTGCTCGAAATAATACACAAGTTGCTGACATTCTCCAGATAAATCACCAGTATAACAAGCCATATCAGACGAAAACAAGATAGTCGTTAACAAGTTGAGCAAAGTTGTAAATGCAGCATGACCAATATTAACCCGCCGACCTTCCTCGCTACACGACCTCATATATTCAAGGAGATCGGTAACCTTCTTTTCGCGAAGGAATCTGGTTTTATTCAGCCGATATGAGGAAGACAACTGGATCGATATTATCTTTCTTAAGTTTCTCCATAGAGGACACACCGGCAACCAACCCACTGAATGTTTATGGTGGTTACAGGCTCTGGCAGCATCAGTGATTTTCCTGCTGGACAAGGCTAAGTCGCTGTTTTGAAAGATTTCTCTAGCCATATCTGATGATGAGATAACTATGGTAGTAACACTTCCTAGCTTGAGAGACATAAGAGGCCCATAAGTCTTTGAAAGGGCAGTAATAGACCGATGAGTCCCCTCTCCTAGTTGGAATATATTACCAAAATTTGGCAGTGGTTTAGGTCCTGGAGGAAGCTTGGCTGAGCCAAAGCGTTCGCAGCTTGTCCATGACTTGAGAAGGAAAAGGAAGACAAACAAGGAGGAAAATATGAATAGCAGTACAGAGTAATCCATAGTTGTTTCGCTGGCAGTCTGGATGATTTCATTAAGTAATTAACTGATCGATTGTATGGATATGTTGGAGATAACTGCTTAAGAAGCTCTCAGACCAGGAAACAGTTCAAACTGAGTAAAATCATTGAAGTTTTAATCAGACTGTTGAAATTGATTTCTTGTTGAAAATTATAGGCCGGACAATGCCCAAAAGACGGACGAGAAATTCTAAGATAGAAAATTGCTCATAGTTCTACTGATGATATACATTTATCATACATTCTAGTAGCCTTATCACCAACGACTTTCTAGGTAAAAACAAAATAAGATGCGGCCATACATTTGCCCATCATGTGATAAGTATTTGTGGATATTTAGGGACCAGATAACCATAGAAGTCTACTTCACTTGGCCATGGCAAGAACTTGCAATTTGTATTTATTTTTTTTTTATCAAAGATCAGGTAAGAAACAATCTAGAGAACCGTCCAAGGAACGATCCAATAGTGAGTTATCCAACAAATAAATGAATTCAAGTGCAATTCCAAGGAAATTACTCATCCACTATAGAAAGTTAAATTTGTATCTCCATTTGTTTTGAAAAAATTAAAATTATCAATATTCAATACAACCCCCCTAAGTATTATAGCCATTAACTCTTACAACTATGGACATTTGTTGACCTTGTGGATTTTTGTTGACTTTCAGTCAACCTTTGTCTTTTCCTTTGACTTAATTTGACCAATAGCTTCTTGAATAGTTTACTTTTGTTGACTCTAGATTATTTGATATCTTGAATGACCCTTTGTGATCTAATGGTTTGGCTTTGTGCCTTTATTTGGCTTTGATGACTTAGTTAAGTGAATGGTTCTTAGTTGATCAATGGTTAGATCAAGATCATACATAGATAGAAAATAAAGTATGAACTTATATGCATTATGTGTTAAGTGTCATCACTCCATAAAATAGTAAACCTTAGAGTGAAAAATCATGTATTGATATTTGGTTAGGCATCGACATAATGTCCATAGCTTGGCATATTGCTATTGATATTTGGTTGGAAATAGATGTAATGACCATACGTTGGCGTAATGTTATTGTAATATTGATTGGCTATGAATATAATGTCTATATTTTGGTGTAATACCTTGATGATATTAGTTGAATATAGGCATAATGTCTACATCTTGGCATAATATCTTAGATGATATTGGTTGGGCATTCCATATCTTAGCATAATGTCATTTTCCTTCGAGTGTTAGTAAGATCCAGTGTCCTTCCAAGTCTTCTAGACTTATGATCTATTAGTAGGTGTGCATACTTAAGGGTAATGTTATCTAAGTAGTTGTTGGGTGTGTATGTAATGTCCATACTATAGTATAATATTTAGACATAAGGTTCGTATCTTGGTTACCTGAGCTTAATGTCAAGATAAAATGTATTTAAAAGCATAAATATTTTAGATTTGTTCTTATAACGGCATAAACATTTTTGAATTGTCTATAAATGTACATATGTTTAATTTTTATTCCTATTAAGATATAAATATATTAATGTTTTTGAAAGTTAAGATAATTTCATTCATTTAATTACCTAAGTTATGAAAGAATATTGAGACTAAAATTGTCTTAACTTCAAAATTTTCAAAATATTTATAATCTAATGGGAACAAAGTTTAACCATTTATGAATTTACGGAAAGTTTTTAAAACATTTGACTTAATGGAACAAATTTTAATTGTCTGTGCTTTTAAAAAAAAATTACTTGTGCTTTTATGAAACAGATCCAGAACATTTATAACTTTAAATACATTTTTGTCAATTAAGTGTTGTGATGAAAATGAAATGGATTGATGTATATTGACACTTTTAATGGATACTTTAAAAAAATATTTGTTAAATATATTGTATAATAAAGTATGATAAAATATAATATTTACAAAAAATAACTTTAATGATATGAGACTGGTATACTTACCACTTTGATGCATGCAGTAATTTTTAGTCTAATGTACCTCTCGTTGAAGTTGATGATATAACTATGCCCCATTTTGGGAGTAGGAGGTAGGCTAGGGCAACGCTTATCGGATGCATGCAGTAATTTGAGGGTCTAGAATAAACAATTTGACCGTCGGTGCTTCTCATTTTGAGTTTTATTTGTTGTTTTCTTATACTCAAGTATTTTGAGTTTTTGGTCAATGCCGATCTAAAGTCAGTCTCGTTACAACCTCATCGGGTTTGTCGAAGTATGGTCGGCTTGTGTTACTTACACTACTCTAGGGCTCCATTTGGATTGGGGTGAATCGAGATAGGGGTAAACATTAAAAATTAACCTAGGTGAATCGGGGTGAATATTTTAAAATTCTATTCGGATGTTATTAACCTAACCTGGGTGAATCGGGGTGAATGTTTTAAAATTTTCGTTTAAATTGAGGTGAATGAAGCTTATAATAATAAAATAAATGATATTTATACCCTTATATTAAATAAATAAGTCATATTGAGGGGTATTTTGTTCCTATCAAGTCAAAAATTTACTTATTCTTTCACCTTCACCTCCGTTACCCCCGAAATCGGAGGTTAATAAAAACGAGGTTAATCGAGGTGAATGGAGGTGAAATATTAACCTCGATTCACCCAAGTAAAATTATTAACCTGATACCCAAACGGGGTGAATCAATTCATTCACCTCTATTAACCTCCTTCCACCCCAAAACAAACAGGTCATAGCAGTGGCTTCAACCCCCATATAGCTAATGTATTTTTGTAATTAGTTTACATGATATAATATATGTAATGTTCGTAATTTTAAACTTTTTAGTTTATTCTGTTAGTAATTATTATTTAAATTTTATAAGGATATAATATCTTATATTTAGAATTGAGAATTTATTATGTTTATACAATTTTATTCATTTTCATGATAAGAAAGGAGAAAAAAACTCTTTTCCATTTTATAAGTTTTTTTTAAAAAAAAACTGTTACTTTTTAGAATACTTTTAGTAATTCAAAACTGAATTTTTTTTATAAAATAATTATTTTCATATAATAATACGTTGAAAATATTTTAAAGATTTTTATATTAGTGGTTTTTTTTTATTTAAATTTAAAAGGTTGTTTTAAACTCTTATTTTGTAAAGAACTGTAAAAGAGTAAAATGGGAATTTCATAAACAAATATTATTATTTTTTCCAAAAAAAAGAGTATTTTGAATAGAGATACATTTTTCTTGGTATATATGATAAAATTTTATCTTTTTATTTATTCCTTAGTATCTTTAATTATTATTTACTTAATATCTTAGATGATATTATACAACTTATCTTTCTTTATTTCATTTTTGAAAATCCGTAGATAAACACACAAGACTTAGGTAATTTGCCCACAACTTTTTCGTTCAATAACGAAATTGGATGATTTTTTTATTTAGAAATATAACTTTAATATCTATAACTTTTATCATTTAAGTGTTTCTAATATCTAAACTTAACTTAGTTAAAAATATCAATCAAATTCGGTGAAAATTTACTTGTGTGATTTTATTATATCTTTCTATTCTTAAAGCCTATAAAAGCCCATATAAAAGTAGAATAGCCCAATCAACATTTTTCTTTCTCCTGTAGTGTTGTGGATTATGTGCTATACCTCCCACTAATATTCTTCAAGATTATCAACCAATTCATCAAGACCTTCAATTAAGTCATCAAGG
This sequence comes from Tamarix austromongolica, assembly GCA_039764185.1. Lineage (NCBI taxonomy): Eukaryota > Viridiplantae > Streptophyta > Magnoliopsida > Caryophyllales > Tamaricaceae > Tamarix > Tamarix austromongolica. The sequence goes on from CM077819.1 coordinate 12,658,959, forward strand.
CCTTTAATTGATTCATCAAAATATTAAAATATATTTAAGATTACATATTCAAGATCCAATTTTTTGTTGTTCTTCTTCATCGTTGAGTTCAAGAAATAATTATTCTTTTAAGACCATCAACTCCTAGAGTTATTTTGGTGTCATAGGATCATTTTTTATGCTTGAAGACCTTATATTCTATATATAAGGATTTTACATTTGGTAACACTATTTTTTTTTCTTATATACATACATACATATGTGTGTGTGTGTGTGGAATATGATGTTTATAAAGTATGGATTTTTGTTTATTATATAATTTTAGACCTTCTTGTGAATATATTTTATACATCATGATATGTGATATGATTAGCCTAAGAATATATAATTTTATGTTAAATTTGTGTTAGATTCTATTTAGCTTCAAAAAAAATCTCTCAAAATTCAATAATGAAAGTTTATCCATCATATTATATATCGAATCAAACCCTCAGAAATCTAGCTTTTAAATTTTACCAATCCTTACTATAACCCCATCATATTATATATCAAATTTAACCAATTATAGCTTTTGCTGGTGTGCTTAAGTGCTCCGGCCAAACCCTACATCTTACTATATTTAGTTTTATGGACCTATATAGGGGTATACATACTTATGGATTAGGTAGCATTGTCGGTATGGTACTATGTGTCTTCATGCACCAGTGCAACTAGGGTACCTGTAACACCCCCAAATTCACTACTGAAAAATTTCATTAATTAAAGGAAATTAGCGGAAGAAAATTAAGTAAAACGTGAACTTTAGGAGTATTACCGCCACACTTAGTACCAGACCGGTTCACTCATACCGTTCTAGTACCAAGTGCTAAGGCTAAGAAAAATGAAATACAATTTGAAAGACATTCAACATGCATAAATCAGAGTAAATTGCAAGAAATTCAACATACTCAAATCAGAGTAGCTCATCAAATCGTTTACAGGAATAAAACCCACCAATGGTGGTTAAAGTAACAACATAACATCGAAAACCAAGAAATTAAATGAAGAAGGAGGAAAACCTAACGATACCGGATCACTCCTTACTCTCTTTCCCATAGCCCACTTGAGTAGCACCTGAAAAGACCTGCAAGGAACACTGCCCATTGAATAGGCAGGGGCCCCACGAATGGAACCCTTCAGTACTACGGTACTGAGTAACCCTTTAAAGTCCCACTTAAAAGCAGGCCCGCAATGTACACATGAAACAAGCTATATACATATATAATAATTTCACACCATTAACATTCCCATAGCATATCAATGTATCGTTACGAACAATCGGTACTTACGGTCTTAAGCCATGTCATAATGTAACTCAAAACAATCAGGCCTTAATCCACTGTTCCACTATAAGTAATTAGTACTTGCCCATAATTTTATTCACATACATAACTGGTTTTATTGAGCTTGGAACCCCCCACTATTATTGCCGGTGGACCGGAATACACATAAACTCATCATCCAGGGCACAACGCTCCTGGCCACTATTATAACCGGTGGACCGGGATTTATAAAGGATCATCACCCAGGGCACAACGCTCCTGGCCACTATTATAACCGGTGGACCGATACTCAAAATCATAAATCACTGGGCCCGGCTCATTAATATTCCACTTTCAATTATAGTATATTTCCTTTCTTTAATCATCACATCAATCATATTTATTTGCCTCGAACGGGAGATCAATAACCCGGGACACAAAGGTACACCGGTCGTACCGGTGCATATCAGCTACCCAGTACCCTTCAACCGCGAACCCAAGGACACAAAGGTACCCTGGTCGTACTGGTGCATAAAGCTAACTCAGTACCCTACCGACAAGGACACCTAATCCATAAGTATGCATACCCCCTAACTAGGTCCATAGAGCTAGAAAGAGTAAGATATAGGGCCTGGCTGGGGCACAAAGGCACACCAGCAAATACCGGAATAATCGTGGACTAAACCACGTCCTTAGGGTAGCGACCCCTAAGGAGTCACCATTCCCGATCTCGAGGTCTTTCACTTTAAGTAATAGTGTCTTAATTAAGGTGATCACGAAAAGCACGATAATCCGATACTTATTCACTTTCGATCGTTTCGATATCATTAATCGTTTCTTATTCAGAGGATTATCAGGATGTCACAGAGAAATCATCAAGGCCATACCAATTATCAAATACTCTTACTTAGCTAATCAGCCTTATTTAAATCACATTATCAGGTTCCACAATCACAACAAATTAGGTACAAATCACTTATTTACCCCCTTAATTATGTAATCGCCAAGTCATCCATTCCTCATTAACAAATTACCCTGTTACCCCTTTAGGTTACATAATTCCCGAATTACCCCTTATCCGGTTTAGGTTATCAAATTACCTCCTACGCTTTTTAGATCACCATTCATTCCTCATAATTGCTACACTTATCATATTTCTCATTTGGTTGGTTAGATTACCAAATCGCCCTTCTCCTTTGTTATAACTACTATATTGCCTTTGAGTTGGATAAATTACTCACTTACCCCTCTTCCTTATCATGATTACTAATTTGCCTCTTTAGTTGGTTAAGTAATTATCACTTTATCCTTTAATTGGCTAAGTCACCAAGTTGTCCCTTTAGTTGGATAATTTACCGAATTGCCCTTCTCCTTTATTAAAATTACCATAATAACCTTTAATTGATTAATTTACCAAATTACCCTTCGCTAGCATCATACTTATCCCATTACCCTTCTACAATCATAATTTAATTACTAAATTATCTTTTGTCGTTATCATAATTACCAAGTTACCCCCTTACTTTCAAGTTTACCATAATATCCTTTTATTTACAAAATTACCCTTCTACCCCTTACTTTCAAATTACCATAATATCATTTTATTTATGAAAATTACCACCATACCCCTTTTACTTGTAAAATTACCATAACACCCCTTTTTCTTTTCAAATTACTATCTTACCCTTTTACATCCAAAATTATCATTTTTATCTTTCCTTACCAAATTACCCCTTTTGCCCTTCTTTTCCAAAATTACCATATTAACCTTTTACTCACAAAATTACCATACTACCCCTCACTTACAAAATTACCGTGTCGTCATTCACTTATAAAATTTACCATATTACCACTTACTTATGAAATTACTATTTTGCCCCCTTTACTTTAAAAATTACCATATTGCCCTTTCACTTGAAAAATTACCATTCTTACCCTTTTCTCCAAAAATTACCATATTAACCCCTTTTCTTACAAAATTACCATAATGCCCTCCTTCATCCAAAATTACTATTTTACCCCTACTTCCACAATTACTATTTTCACCACTTACTTATAAAATTACTATTTCTCCCTTCTACCTCCAATATTACCATATTGCCCCTTTTCCCTCGAAATTACCACTTTACCCCCATTATTATACCACTTCTATTAATTCAACATTTTCACATGAAATAACAATATTAGTGCTCCCTTAACAATGTTCAACTCCACCAACCATTACATTTGACATGATACATATTAGCACCTACACATATTAGGTTGTAACCTAACCCAAGGAAAATTACAAAAATGCCCCTCGGGTTCACAACAATATTATTCATGCATAAAGGGGTCACAATCACATAAAATGACATGGATAATTGATTAACACTCTCATTAATAGTCAAATTCTTCCCTTAGGAAATATCTCCACACATATTACATAAAAGAGCATACTTTCCTTTTTATTAGAGAATACAAGCAACCATATAGTTTATATTAACAACCATGTATCAACCATAATAACATATTAAAATTCCTAATGTGTAAACATACTTTTATCATGCGTTTAAGTGGGGTTTAACGATTACCTTAATCTCGCAAAATATCAAACCTTACCAAGCAAAATTAGCAATTCAACACCTAAAATAACATCCATCACTATTGTGTTAGAAATAAGAAATAAAAAGGATAAGACTTTATAAAAAATTATTTAACAATAAAACACTTTAGTTAATTATCAATATACCTCAAAAATTTTCCAAATTAAACCCAAAACGAGGGGAAGCTCACGCTGCATGAGCAGCGTGAGTGTCATGCAGAGAAGAGAGGGGGAAGGGCTCGAAGAGGGGTGAGATGGAAGAGAGGAAGGGTGGCTCGGTTTAGGGACTTTAGGCTAGAAAATGAGGTAGTTAGGGGAGGTTCTATGGCAAGTGGATGGTGCAGAAGTGAAGAGGGGGTGTAGGAGGTGGTCGGGGACGTGTTGATGGTGGCTAATGGTGGCGGAGGCGGCAGCAGCAAGGTTGCGAAGGTGGTGGTCGAAGTGGGGTGCGGGGTGCAGGCTGGCGAGGAAGGAAAAGAAAGGGGAAAACGAAGGGGTGAAGGGGTTGGTTTCGGGAAAGTAAAATATGGGGATGGTAGAGGAGGTTGTAGGGAGGAGATTGGTGGTCTGGGCGGCGGCAGAGACGGCCGAACGGCGGAGAACGGTGGCGTTACAGGCGGTTATCGAGAAGGGTGAAAACAGGGAGAAAAAAAGGAAGAAGGGAGAAAGGGGGTTGCGGGATGGGTATTGGGGTGGTGCAAGGTGGTAGTGGAAGGGTGCAGGAGGCGGTTTAGGAGCTGAGTGCGGCGGTTGGAGCGGCGGAGGGCGGCGGCGCACGAAATCAAGGGGAGAAAGTGGAGGGGAGAGGGTCGGGGAAGAAGGATTTCGAAATAATGGGGTAGGGAAAGGTGAAGGAAAAGAAGAGGGAGAAGAGAGAGGGAGAGGCAGGGTGGCAGGGCGGCGGCTACAGGCAGTCGTAGGTGGTCGGGCGGCAGCTACAGAGGGTCGGGCTGTTGTCGCCTGAGAAGAAGAAGAAAGGAAGGAGCTGCGGGCGGCCGGTCGGGGAAAGGAGGGGAAAAGGCTGGCCGGTCGGGGGAAGAAGGAAAAGAAAAGGCTGGCCGGTCTAGGGGAAAAAGAAAGGGAGTCGGCCGGGTCGGGCACGCGGGAGAGAGGGCTGAGGGGGAGAGGGAGAGGTGGGCCGAGGCCCACTGCGCGGGGAAGGCTGGCCTGGCGAGGCAGCCCGAGGGAAAAGGAAGAAGAAAAAGAAAAAGGAAAAATGAGAAAATAGGGGAAATAAATTAAATTAATTTATAAAATCATAAAATATAATATTCTTGATAAATTATTTAATTTAATAATTTAATTTATTATAACCTAATATTTTAGTTTAAAAAGGATAAAGTTGGTAAAATATTAGTTTGGAAAATTATTTAAATAAAACATTATGATAAATAGCAAAATATTTATTTTTAATTTATTAAATACTCTTATCCAAATTTACATACTCTAAAATCCATAAAATAATTAAAATAATAATTTTACAAGCTAATTTTATTTCAAATAAAGTTATTTATTAAAATATAGGTTTTCAAAATTTTTGGGGGATTACAGTACCTTTCCGTCCTTGGGTTGATGGTTTAAAGAGTATTGTGCTACTTATATGCACCAGTATGATTAGTGTATCTTTGTGTCTCCAGGTTTGTGATCTCCACATAGAATTAAATAAATGGAATTGATGTGCTAAATAAATGGAAAGCTGCTAATCACTTAAAGTGAAAGATCATTGAGTCGGACCCAAATTTAGGATGATTGTCATTCCCCCGGCTATAATAGTGGTCAGGTGCTTTTTTATAACACCTCAAAATTTACTACTAAAAGATTTTATTTTATTTAAAAATCAACGAAAGAAAAAACTATAAATTTCGGAAATGTTATTACCACACTTAATACCAAATCGATTTTCTCCTACCATTCCAGTACCAAGTGCTAAGCCTAAAAAGATTAAAATACAATTTACTTAAATTCGGACTTTATTTAAATCAGAGTAGTGTAATAAATTTATTACAAGAGTAAAACCCACTAATAGTGGTTACAAGAATGTAGATTATTTTAAATAAAGAAATAAAAAGGTGGAAGAGAAACCCTGAAGTCATTCCCGTACACATATACATCTTTCGGGGCAAAGTGCTCCTAAGCTGCTATTATAACCGGTGGACCAGTATACATGATATAGTCCATATGGGCCTGGCTCAATAGTCTTTCACTTTACATGATTAGTGTTTTTCTTTTTAATTAGCACAACGGTTCCATTTATTTAACTCAAGGGGGAGATTAAGAACCTAAAGATGTAAAGGTATACCACTTATACTAGCGCATAAAAGTAACACAATATCCTTCAACCATCAACCTAGGGACACAAAGGTACTCCGGTCGCACTGGTACACGAGGACACACAGTATCCTACCAACAATGACACATAATCCATAAGTATGCATACCCCCTAAATATGTCCATAGAGATAGATAAAGTAAGATACAGGGCCTAGCTAGGGCACTAAGGCACACTAACAAATACCAGAATAATCGCAGGCTACACCACGTCTTTAGGGTAGCGATGTAACACCCCCAAAATTCACTACTAAAAAATTTTGTTTAATTAAAAGAAAATTAGTGGAAACAAAATAAAAAAATGTGAATTCTAGGGATATTATAGTCACACTTAGTACCAAATCGGTTCACCCTACCGTTCCAGTACTAAGTGCTAAGCCAAAAAGAGTATAACACAATTTACAAGAAATTCAAACATATTTAAATTAGAGTAGTGCAAGTAAACATTTTATATGAATATAATCCACCAATGGTGGTTACAAGAAAACAAATGCCACATCAAAACTAAGGTTTAAAGGGGGAAGGAATACAACCCTAGGACTTTCTGGATAGTTCCTTACGCTCTTTCCCATGAGTTCACTTGAATAGCGCCTAAAAATGACCTGCAAGGGATACTGCTCATTGAATAGGAAGAGGCCCCATGAATGGAATCCTTTAGTACTATGGTACTAAGTAACCCTTTAAAAACACACTTAAAAGTAGGCACGCAATGTAACACATGATATACTACTGGATCCATACATAACGACAAGTGTAAACATGATATTCAGATCCATACATTCACAAATCCAACAAGTCAATCTGATATTAATGGGGGCATATGTAGCATTCACTTTCGTACATCCGCATACTTAACAAGTCAACCAAATATTAATAGGCCATAATGAATAGTCGATACTCTTAGGTCCTTAAGGCCATTAGTCCATCATTAATCAATCATCTCCAATTATAAATGTCCATGTGAGTGTGGGAACCCTACTATTATAGCTGGTGGACCGGCCATGCAGGGCAAAACCCTCCTAGCCACTATTATTTGCCGGTGAACCGGTCTGGCCCCAACTCATAAGGTGTTCCATTGTAAGTAATTAGTGTCTTCCTCGTTTCTTATCATTTTTACGTTTGGTTTGTTGAGCACAGAATCCCCCACTATTATAGCCAGTGGAACGGTCATGCAAGGTAAAATGCTCCTGGCCACTATTATTCGTCGGTGGACCGGTCTGGGTCCGGCTCAGCATCTTCCTTTTTAAGTGGTTAGTTTCTTAAATGTATCTTAATCGAAAGTATTTCACCTTGACATGCATGACTAACTATATCCGAACTTATCCTCCTAGGAGGGCTCATCCCATATCTTGAGACTTCTGCACCTCCTAACTCGCGCTGACATCCTTCCCTTAATCCACCTTCTCACACCGGGAGCCCAACTCCTAATTGTGTGGGTCAAGCCCACTCACCACCTTACCCTAGGGTTTCTCTAAAAATCCTAATCTAGGCCTATGTGGCCCATCCTTCTCTGCCTTACACATCCCAACTATTTCAACACTCTACATATCACGACCTTTAGATCCAACCCTCACTTTCTACTCCACTCATTCTCGTTTATTTTTTTATTATTTTCTTTTTCTTTTTCCACCTTCTCAATTTAGGGTTTCCTCCTAACCCTAGATTAGTCTCCTACGCACTCTTATACTGTCCCACATACTATTTTTCGCCTGAAGTCCCCAGTCACCCAAACGTCACTTCTATTACCTTCCTCACGCCCCGAGGCAACTTTCCATACGTAAAGTTTGCCCCTATGCTGACTCTAACCACCCTATGCAAACCCTCTATTCTCCAACTCTTTCATTTTATTTAAGTCCCCTTTTACTCATCCACTCATGGATCATGGATTATTTAGGTCATCCTTACCTACGTTAGCCAACTTACTTCCCCTTGGTTATCTTTCTCTCCCATTTCTCTTTTTCATGCCTCCATCTCACATCACCACATTAATTATCCTAGCATGCATGTCCTAAAGGGCCATATCACATCACATCATAATTTACAGCATATCCATACTAGCACATACCAAGAGAGGGCACATGAACATACCTCGTTTCCAAGTTGTGCCACACATGGAACAGTTGAGATAATAGCATCTAAAACACGACATGTAATTAGATAGGACATCCAAGGCATGTAGGACACATAGCACACATTCGGCCTTAGCAACACCCTTACTCGGTTTGGGTTATCAAGTCATCTTTCACATTTATTAAACACCCTTCATAATTGTTATATTTAATATATTTCCCATTTGGTTAGTTAGATTACCAATTTGCCCTTTCCTTTATTATAACTAACAATTGCCCTTTAGTTGGTCAAATTACCAAATTACCCCTGTTCATTATCCTAATTACCAAATTACCCTTTTAGTTGGTTAAATTACCAAATTACCCTTCACATTTATCATATGTACCATTTTACCCTTTTCCATTATTAAATTATCATTTTACCCTTCTCTTTTATTAAATTATCATTCTACCCTTCTCAATTATTATAATTACCAAGTTACTCCTTTCCAATTTCCACTTTACCCCTTTTATTTACAAAATTACCATTTTACCCCTTTACTTTCAAATTTACCATTTTACCCCTTAACTTCCAAAAATTACCATAACACCCTCTTACTTATAAGATTATCATTCTATCCTTAATTACGGAATTACCATTTGACCTCTTTTAATTTTAAAATTTTCATTTTGCCCTCTATTTATGAAATTACCATTTTACCCTTTTATTATAAAATTACTATTTTTCCCTTTATCACAAAATTACCATTTTACCCTTTAATTACGAAATTACCAATTTTCCCTTCAATCACAAATTTACCACTTTGCCCTTTGATCACAAAATTACCATTTTTCCCTTGCCCCCAAAATTACACTAATACCCTTTATCTCCAAAATTACCCTTTTTCTCTTTAATTATAAAATTACCACTTTTCCCTTACCTCCAAAATTACCATAATATCCTTTTTAATTAAAAATTACTGTAACACCCCCAAATTTCACTCCGGAAAATTTTTTTTTTTGAAAGATTAAAGCGGAAGCTAGGAGCGAATTTGGGAAATGTTACCGCCACATCTAACACAAGATAAATGTCAACCATCTATCTCATGTTAGATGCAAGGCTAAAACCTGTCAAACAATTAAATCTGAATTTCAAATCCCATCAAACAATTAAATCCGAATAGTAAACACTTATCAGAATACGAGAAATTTAAAGTCAATTACAAACCCTTAGAAATCTGAGAACAATACTTGCAACTTCCAAAGGTGAATACAATTAAACAAAATAAATCCCGAAGGATAAATATCCGGATTGCCTACTCACTCGCGTCAGACCTTCCACCCCCAAACAGTATCTGATCTTAAACCTGCACAAGAGGGCTGCTCCCCACCATCGGTGGATCATCACAGGACCCATTCAACCAAGGTAGTATCAGTACGGGTCCAATACTGAGTAAGTTCCACTACCCTATTTTATGGGAGAGATATAACTATACATCAAGTGCGTATTAAATCATGATACAAAACGTTGACACATTATTACGCATACTCAGACCCACATCACAAGTCCTACCATACCCATATAGTAACATATGAAACATGTGTAACATCGTATTGAAACATATAAGGGTGTTATGACCAAAATGTAAGTAACTCATTATGCACATAAGCAGCATGGGGTAATACAGATAATAAAAGCCGGTTATGGTCCGGATAGACTCATTCTTTAGATCTCTGGTAAATATAGTAGATTCACGTCATAATCGTTATGAATCCATGAGAGAGCGGGAACCCCACTATTATAGCCGGTGGATCGGTCACTTATAGGGCAGAACGCACCTAACCACTATTATACCGGTGGATCGGTCTGGTCCCAACTCTCATGGTGTTTCACTGTGATTATAACGTATCTTTCCATTATTTGTTTATAAGTCATTTCACACCATAATCTTTGTTAATCCATTCGAGTACGGGAACCCCACTATTATAGCCGGTGGATCGGTCACTTATAGGGCAGAACGCACCTAACCACTATTATATGCCGGTGGATCGGTCTCCAGAGCACAACGCTCCTGGCCACTATTATGCCGGTGGATCGGTCTGGCCCCGACTCTCATGGTGTTCCACTGTAAGTATATAGTATCTTTCCCGTGATTTAATTACAACATACTGTTTGGTTTGTTGAGCTCGGGATCCCCCACTATTATAGCCGGTGGATCGGTCACGTATAGGGCAGAACGCACCTAACCACTATTATACGCCGGTGGATCGGTCTCCAGGGCACCCCGGCACCTGGCCACTATTATGCCGGTGGATCGGTCTGGGCCCGGCTCAACAATCTTACTCTTTAAGTAGTTAATGTCTTATTCATGTATTATTAAATAGGGCTCCACCCTTGACATGCATGTCTACTACTCTCTACTTCTTTCCTCCCCAGGGGGCCGTCCCATATCTTGAGACTCCTGCGCCCCTTATCACACCCCGACATCCATTCCCTTTTACTTTTATACATAAAGAAATGTAGTAAAGGCACACTCTTCCCGAGAATGTAGGTATCACCCTAACACCACGGTATCGGTCCCGCGTGTCCTCACCCCTCTAGGGCTCCTCCTTGGAAAACCCTACTTTGGGCCTACATGGCCCAACTCTTCCTTACTCATCCTAACTTTACCTTGTTCCTTGTCTCGCATCCCGTCTCTACTAAGAAATTTCCAAACTATATCCCTTTATTTCCCCAACTCCGTAGGTGACCGCCAAACCTTAGTTGACCACGCCAAACCCTAGCACTTTACTTCCTCTCCAAGTAACCTCCCCTCTTTACCCCAAAACCTCTTCTCTCATTTAAAAGCCCATACTCATCCTTCATACAAGTGGACTCTCACTCTCAAACCTATACTCCAAGACTCTCCCAAGCTCTTACTTACAACCCAAGTCAACTTTTCCCACGTAGGGACCATGCCCATGCAAGGTCTAGTTCCCCATGCAAACTCCCCGAACTTCCACTTCCCCATTGTTCTTTTAATTATCATTTCATGCTACCCTAAACCCTAGCATGCATGTCCTAGAGGGCCATAACAAGTCACATCATCAACATCAACATCAAACATGGAACATGTCATACACGTATAGTACAAGGCACACACAACATACCTCATGATCCACGCTGCGCTACACAAAACAGGTTATTCATAACGCATGCATGATACACATCAACAGGGCATGTTCATCATTCACCCACACATTACAACACACATAACGTGAGGCCATAGCTTCGTCCTTACTAAACACTCATAAGTAGAGGTAAGTAGGGACTTACCTGGATCCGAAGCTAGCTAAGCGAAATGAGAGGGAGAGGGATCCCTAGTTCGTGGGTCCACGAGAAAGCTTTCCTAAACCCGATAGAAATCAAAACTTAATTAGAAACTATCCTATCAATCAATAATTTACATACTCTAATTAAATACGCGCAAACGACACAAATAATTTCTCTTAGAAAACGTGTCCAAAACTTAGAACTTAAAAGCATAGCTTTATTAAGATTTAAGGTTAAAACTAAATCAAAACGGACTAATATAAATATCACTCGGGACATTTCAACTTAATTTGGAAAGCCCGAGAAGGAATAATCGATCATAAGTTAATTTATCGAAAATAACTTATTTATTAGGTTTTACAACTAAATAGGTAATCTAACCATTTACATAGAACTAAATCCAACCCGATTAGGTTAAAACAGAATTTAAATGATTTAAAACCCAAAGATAGAATTCGATTAGATAAAATACACATAGCAAAATCAATTTTATAAATCATCCCCGAAAATTAGGGTTTCAAAGCCCATAACACAAACTCAAGTAATTCCATTTAATTAGTTCAAATTAAAGGTATTAGAAAGAAATTAATACCATTTCAACTATTTCTATGCATTCAATTTTAGAAAAACAACAATACAACTTGAAATTTAGGGTTTTAGGCCCGAAAACACAACTCGTTAAAATTCTATAAATTTAATCAAATTGAATGTTTAGAAATGCAATTAAACACATTTTATAACATATCAAATAATCAATTGCTCAAAACTAGTAAAAGAAATACACAATTTAGCCCAATTAGGGTTTTTGATCCCGGAACGCAAATCCGATTAATTCTTGCCAAACATATCAATTGACGGTTTCGAAATGTAATTAAACATATTCTAATGTAATTTATATAGTCAATTGAATAAAATAACCCGATTACATAATCCAATTTAAACCCGCGGGAGGTTTGACCTAAAAATTCAATTCCGATAAATTACGCACAATTTTTCCAAATCAACACTTCCAATATAAAATTAAATACATTTTAAACGATATTATAAAATCAATTGAGCGGAACGGCTCAATTATACAACCCGATTTCATTACACCCAAAATTTGACCTAGGAATCAAATTCCGATAAAACCTGCATAAATTTCTCAAATTGACGGTTCCAAAATGAAATTGGATACATTTTAAAATATATTGTATAATCAATTTATCCAAAATCGCCAAATTGGTCGAATCCGAAAAATTTGGGCATAACCCGGCCTAAAATTCAATTTCCCAAATTTCCAACACAAACCATACAATTAACATATCCATATCAATCTCACAGCACATATATACATAATTAAACAATTAATTTAGCTTATCACAAGCTAAATCACACTCAATTAATCAAATTAATATTAGGGTTTTCGGATATTTATACCAAACGAAAATCAACGAAATCGGAGCAAAGGAAGGCTGGAGAAGCTTCGTCGGGGACCGGGGGTGGCTCGCCGGTGGTCGGGAGATGTCGACGGTGGCCGGGCGGTGGCGGCGCAGCCTGCGTTTGCTGCTCGTCGCTGCTGCGGCGCGCGATTGCTGCTGCCTTCTTCAGCTGCTGTGCGTGGCTGCTAGGCGCGGCTGCTCGCGGCTGGTGGCGGTCAGTCGCGTCGCCTGTTGTGGCCGGCGGTGGTTGTCGTGGAGGAGCTGAGGAGAAGGAGGTCGGGGCTGGGGTTTCTGGGCGCAGAGAACAGGGAGCACGGGAGCAGGGGAGACGGGAAAAAGGAAGAGAAGAGAAAAGGAAAAGGAAGAGGGGGGGGCACCGGTCGGGTAGGGCTCTCTCTCTCTTTTTTTTTTTTTTTACAAATACTCCTATAAAATAAAATACTAAAAGTTTAAAAATTATTAATGGAATATTTTATCTAAAATTCATTAAACAAAAATTATTTCATAAGATTCCGAAAGCTTAAAATTAATAAAAGGCTATATAAAGAATTTCGGAAACATTTTCGGAAAAACTTACCAACGAACATAAAAATTTGTATTATTTACGGAAATATATTATAAGACCTCGAAATAATATTTAAAAGCATAAAAGTAAATATTTAAATTAAATTCTAATAAACCGAGACTAATTTAAATAATTCCCGAAATCGATTTTTCGTAAACCAAAAATCGTAAAACGGAAGAAAATTAATTCCGGAAAGAAATTCACAAATAAACTCCGAAAATCTTTTTAATTTAAAACTTCCCGAACATATTAATGATTTTCGAAAATGAATAAATTTAAAGTCGAAAATATTTTCTACGGATAAAATCATTAAAATAAATTTAACTATTCAAATAGAAATTCTATAATTTAAATAATATATTTCGTTAACGAAATATAACTCCAAAATAAAGTCGTAATCACACGACGAAGTTATAATCGAAAACGAATCTAAAATATTAAAAATCAAAACACGAGAAAGAAAGGGAATATATATTTTTAACCGAAAATCGAGATCATAAGAATATAATAAAATCACGGTCGTGAACGAGTTTGTCCAGAGTGGTTCGCAACGGCAAAGATTAATTAAATTCAAATATGAATTCGAAATCGTCGATAAATCCATAAAACGAATCGAAATTAAAATAATTAAATATTTACATCAAATTACGCTAATAAAATCATTGGGCTTAATAAATCTGGATTTTAAAAATACGGGGTATTACAATTACTATTTTGCCCTTTAGTACACCACTTACATTAAATTATCATTACTACATAAAATATTAATATTAATACCACATCCACAACTCTCAAATTTAATATAATACTCATTAGCACCCATATATATACTAGACCATATTCTTGTACAAGATACATTACTAAAATACCCCTAAGGCTCATAAAATATTAACCATGCATTAAAGATTACAATAGCATAATACTTAACATTTTCATTAACAACCAAACTCTTACCTCAAACAATATTCACATACTTAACATATAACCTAACATGCTTCTTTTTATCAAACATCACAAGAAACTACGCATATGATATTAAACAACATATATTAAACATAATAACATATTAAAAATCCTAATGTGCTAACATACGTTAATCCATGTCTTTAAGTGGGATTTAATGGTTACCTTGATTCCCGCAAAAATGAACCTTACTGGTATTCCGGTTAGAAGTTCAAGCTTTGATTATTAAAACCAATACTTAAAAATAATATCAAGATTAATTATATTAGAAATAAGAGACAACAAAGTGCAAGACTTTATAACGCTTAATTAATCAAATAATTAACTTAAAATATTATTATACCTTAAAATTATTAAACAAAACATAACCAACCATGCAGTAGCTTATACTGATCATGCAACATGGGCTGCATGCAAAGGAAGGAGGGGGGAGGGGCTAGAAGGTGGTGAAAAGAGGAAAAATGGACATTTTCGGGTTAGGGTTTTTAGGCTAAGAAAAAGGGAATGTGGGGGAGGATTTAAGGCAAGGAAAGGATGTAGAGGTGGGGAAAGGGTGTAGGTGGTGGTTGGGGATGGGTATGGGGATGGGTTGATGGCGGCTAAGGGTGGCGGCAGCAGCAGCAGCGAGGCTGCAAAGGGGGGCTGCCGAGGTGAGTCGAGGGGGAGGGGCTGAGAAGGAAGGAAAAAGGATGGGAAAATGAAGGCTTTCGGGTGGTGGTTTTGGCCAAAGGAGGTTTGGGGGTGGCAGAGGGGATTGCAGGGATTATTGTGGTGGCTCAGGTGGCAGCAGAGGCGGCGGAACAATGGCAGATTGGGGTTGTACAGGGTGGTTGCCGAGAAGGGAGGGAAAGAAGAGAAAAAGAAGAGAGGAGGAAGGAGGAGGATGGGGGTGGCTCGATGGGTGATGTGATCATTCAGGGGTGAGGTAGAGGGTGGCAGGGGGTGGTGCAGGTGGCTAGTAAGGTGGCTGCAACGGCGGAATGGGGTGGTGAAGTAAAAATAGGGTAAGAGATAGGAGGAGAAGAAAGGAAGAAAAAGAGGGTCGGGGAGCATGGGGAGTTCGAAAAAAATGCAGAACGAGGCAGGGGAGGAGGAAGAAAAAGAAGGGATATGGCAGTAGGGTGGTAGGGAAATGGGAGTTGTAGAGAGAGGGAGAAGGGATATGACAGGGCATGGGGGAAGGAAGAGAGGGATGGCGGGGCCGGGATGGTGCAGGAAATCGACGAGAGAGAGAGAGAGAGAGATAGGGGGAAAGGGTTACAGGTTGGGCGGCGGAGACGGTGAGGTGATTGAGATTTTTGCCAAGGAAAGAGGAAAAAGAAAGAAAGAAGAAGAAGGGGAGGGGGCTGCGTGTGCGAGCAGGTCGGCCAAAGGGAAGTATGTATGGGCCGGCCCGGTTGGGGAGAAAGGAAAGAAAGAAAGGAGGGAGGCAGGCCGGCAACGCATGAGGGAGAAGGAGAGGGGGAGAGGAAGAGAAACAGGTCAGCGACCCAATGCGTAGGAGGGAAAGGGCAAACCGGGCCAATCGGCGGCCCAAGGAAAGAAAAAGAAAAAGAAAGAAAAGAGAAAAATAAGAAAAAGGGGAAGGAAAAAGGAAAAAGGAAAATGGTATTAAATAAAATAATACAATATAATATTTTTGGGTAATAAATTCATCTAATAATTTAATATAATATAATTAAAATATAAGGGTTTAAAAAGGATAATTTTAGTAAAATAATGGTTTGAAAATTTATTTAAATAATAAGAGCATGATAAAATAACAAAATATATACTTTAATTTACTAAATATTTATATGTAATTTTATATACTCAAAAATCCCTAAAAATAATTACATTAAATAGATTTAAAGGCTAATTTATCCCAACTAAAATTTATTTATTAAATTATAGGCTTTTAAAATTTCAAGGGATTATAAGTGATCCCTAAAGTGCTACCATTCCTAATCTTGAGGTCTTCCACTTTAATTGTTAATGTTAATTAAGGTGACAATGAGAAACACAACAACCACATACTTATTCATTCCCATTTGTTTCTATCATTATAAAGTATTCCTTATTCATACAGGTATCCATATTAACCTAAAGAAACCACCAAGGCTAACCTTACATCATCCAATTCCAATTCAAGATTCGTTTCTATTTGTTCATATGCCATAAGGGTTATCATATTGTAATCATAATACAGTCTTAGAGCCTTGTTAGTTCATATCGAAAGATCATGGAACACTTAACCTTAACATGCCCTTATATCACATCCAACACACATTAGCATGCATGATTAATAGTTAAGGCACTTCTTTCATGAATATGAGATAAACACCATATCACACCCTTAGTTGTCCATCCAACCCTAAGTTATCCCATGTTCTTGTGATACGTATTGATTTATCAAATCCCCTTATTTTATTATTCAATGTTACTTATGTTTGATTATGGAGACTTATTTAATCCATTGGAAAATTATATGTAAGCCATCGATTTACCCCCGTTATCCTTAAAAAATTACTGAAATACTCCTTATTTGTAAAATTACCAAGTTACCCCTTTTTATTTGCCAAATTACCATATTACCCTTCATGTGTGCATATTTACCAAATTACCCCTTGTATTTGTTAGATTACCAAATTATGCTCCATACTTATTAAATCACCAACTTTACCCCTCATACCTATTAAGTTACTGATTTTACCCTTCCAGTTGGTTAAATTACCAAACAACCCTTTTTAGTTGTTAATTACCAAATTTTCCTTTAGGCATATTAAGGTACCAATTCACCCTTCATACTTGTTATATTTACTAGATTGCCCATTTGGTTAGTTAAAATTTTAAATTGCCCTTCATACTTATTAAATTTACCAAGTTGCCCTTTTGGTTGGTCAAATTACTAAATTGCCCTTCTTATTTATTAAAATTACCAAATTACCCTTTTGGTTGGTTAAATTACCAAATTGCCCATCTTACTTATTAAAAAAACCAAATTGCCATTTTGGTCCTTCTTATTTATTAAAATTACCAAATTTCCCGTTTTGTTGGTCAAATTACTAAATTGCCTCTCTTACTTATTAAAATTACCAAATTACCCTTTTAATTGGTTAAATTACCAAATTTTCCTTCTTAATTATTATGATTACCATTAACCCTTTTACTTTACAAAGTTACCAAAATGCCCTTCCTTTATGCCAAATTACTAAAATACCCTTTTCATTTATTAAATTACGATTTTACCCCTTCACTTTAAAGAATTACCAAAATATTCTTCTCCTTTATTAAATCACCATTTTACCCCCTTACTTTACAAAATTTCCATAATACCCTTTTCTTTTATGCCAAATTACCAAAATACCCTTCTTCTTTATTAAATCACCATTTTACCCCTTTACAAAATTACCAACTTACCATTTCCTTTACACCAAATTACCAAAATATCCTTCTTCTTGCAAAAAATACCAAGTTATCCCCTTTTTCATATAAAATTACTAGAATGCCCTCCTTACTTATCGATTTACCATTTTACCCCCTTTACTCTTATAAATTACCATGTTGCCCTTATTATACAAATTTTACTAAAACACCTGCACCACATAAATATTAATATACACGGTCCATAAACATCATCCAACACCACCAACTATTATTATTTATCATTAATACTCAATAGCACCTACCACACACACTTATTTAGCCCATACCTTTAGCGCAAGCAAAATTTCCAAAGTGCCCCTATAGCTCATAATAACATTATCTATGCAACAAGTAGCCACATTAGCATATCATATCATACATATGTATTTAACATTATCATTAACAACAAAGCTCTTTCCTTAAGCATTATTTATACACATGACACATAAATTAACATGCTTTTCTTTTCATCAACCAACATGTGCCATAAAAAAATTATACTTAACAGCATATATCATGCATATAAACATATTAAAAATCTCAATATGCTAGCATACGTATATTTACACATTTTAGTAGGGTATAATGGTTACCTTATTTCCAGTTATAAATAAACATTACCGGTACCCTAGTTAAAGGTTTGATCTTTGATTAGAA
Source organism: Tamarix austromongolica (assembly GCA_039764185.1). NCBI lineage: Eukaryota > Viridiplantae > Streptophyta > Magnoliopsida > Caryophyllales > Tamaricaceae > Tamarix > Tamarix austromongolica. The sequence goes on from CM077819.1 coordinate 12,677,522, forward strand.
AAATCAATGCCTAAAAATAATATCAACATTTAGCATATTAGAAGTAGAAAAATCAAAAGAATAACTCTTAGTCAGAAACTTAATTAATATATACTAATACCAACTATTTCTACACCTTGAAATTAACTAAAATTAGCTTAAAATAAAAGGAAAGGCTCACGCTCATGCGTGCAGGGATGGAAGGGATTAATGGCTGAAGGATTATAGGAGAAAGAGGGAGGGGGTTGGTTTGATTAAGGGGCTGGTTCGGTTAAGGGTTTTGGGGATTAGGTGGAGGGCTTGTGGAGGAGAGTTAGGGTGGTGGCTAGGTGCAGGGAGGGAGTAGGGGTGTAGATGGTGGTCAAGGGTCGATGATCACCAACTTATGGCAACAGAGATAGTGGCTGTCGGGGTGGGAAAGCGGGACGAAGGTTGGGCGGAGGAGACGAAGGAATGGGAAAGAAAAGGATAAGGGATGGTTGTTGGAGGAGATTTTGGCCAAAGGGAGGAAGTGTGGTGGTAAGGGAGGTTCTAGAGAGTTGATGGGTGGCTGTGGAGGTGGCAGAAGAGGCAGAACAGTGGTAGACAGTGGTGGTGCAGGGAGGAGGTCGAGAAGGGGGAAGAAAAAGAAAGGAGAAGGAAGATGGCTATAGGGGCGTGTGGTGGTGGCTTGGTGGTGCAGGGATGTAGTAGGGGGTGTCAGGAGGTGGATGTGGTGGTTGGTTGGGCAGTAGCAGTAGTGGCTGGAAGCAGTGAAGAAAAAATAGGGGAAGAGGTGAAGAGGGAAATAATGAAGAAAGAGGGCTCAGCAGGCAGGGAAGGAAGAAGGTCAGGGTAAGAAAATAGGCAGAAGAGAAAAAGAAAGATAAGAGGGAGAGGAGAGGAGGTAGGGGCGTTGGCTAGGTGGTGGCAAGGGAGTTGCTGGTTGAGGGGTGTAGGCGGTAGAGAAAAGGAACGGAAGAAAAGGAAAGAGAAGGCCATGTAAGGGAGGGCTGTGATTGGCTCAAAAATTGAAGGGAAAAGGACAGAGGGAGAGAGCAAGCTATAGGGGGAGGTAGGTGGTTGCAGGCAGCTGCAGTAGGCTACCATGGCGTGCAACATCGAAGGAGAAGGGAGGAAGAGAGAATAGGAAGAAGAGAAAAGAAAAGGCAGGTTGGCTGGGTGGGGAAGAAGGGAAGGAGGCCGGCCCATGTGATTGAGGGAGAGGGGGAGAAAAAAAGTTAGGCTGGCCCAACAGGATGGGAGAAAGGAAAAGAAAAGGAAGAAGGGGAGACGGGCTAGGCGACAGTGTGGGAAGAAGGGAGAGGAGATGGGCCAGCGGCCCAATTAAAGGGAAAAGAAGGGAAGCAAGCCGGGCGGCCCGAAGAGAAAGAAAAGAAGAAAAGGAATACGAAGGAAAATGAGAAGGAAAAGAGGAAAAGGGGAAAAATACAATAAAAATAATTTTTGGAATAATGTTATTTAATATTTTTTATAGATAAATCAATTTAATAATTTAATTTAGTATAGCTTAATATATTAGTTCAAAAAGGATAATTTTAGTAAAATATTGGTTTGAAAAATTACTTAAATAAAATGAGTATGATAAAATAACAAAATATTTATTTTAATATATTAAATATTCATATCCATTTTTATATGATCACAAATCCACAAAATAATTAAATTATGTAATTTATATTCTACATTATCTCAAATTAGGGCTATTTATTAAATTAAAAGTTTTAAAATTTTGGGTATTATAGTTTTGCCCTAGAGTAGTATTCTCATTCCACTTATTATAATAGTGGGGGTTCTAAGCTCAATAAAGTTAAAACTTGGATGATAATAATTCATGAAAAAGATACTAATTACTTACTATAGAATACCACATAGGTCGTGACCAAACTTAGGATGATTGTCGTTCCACTAGCTATGATAGTAGCTAGGAGAATTTTGCCCTTAAGACTGTTCCACTAACTATAATAGTAACAAGGTGCCTTCTACCCTAGAGCAGTTATAATTTCTATTCCACCAGCCATAATAGTGGGGTCTCAGTGCTTACATAGATATAATTTGAGAGATGATTATGAATAATATCTAATTAATGTATTAAGTCCATAAAATGTTGAATATACCATTATGACTTGTTATTGTGATATGATAGTGACTCTGGGTGCCTACCTTTAAATTAAGTGGTGGTGTGTATCGATTGAGTATGAGGTTGAACTTTTAATTATACTATAAAGAGCTTCACTTGGATGCTCTCTTAGTAAGTGCTGGTAATGTTAAGTGAATGTACATTGTGACACATGATTCTTGAAGTGCAAGTCCATCTAGATGTTTATTGTATCTCTTTCTATGCTTTGTGTAATCTATTGTCCTCATGATTGGATTGATGTGTTGCATGTGAGCCCTACCTTTTAGTTATGTATCAAGGGTTATTTAATACCGCAGTACTTAAGGGTTTTTTTGTAGGGCCCTGCCTATTCAATAAGTAATGTCATTTGTAGGTTAGCCAATAGGAGTTATCCAGTCTTTATTTTTGGGTTAAAGAGCATAGGACTATCCGAAAAGGTTTCAGTATTTTCCTCTAAACTTCTATTTTCTTATGTACAATGTTTTTATGTTATAACCACTCTAGTGGTTTTTTATTCTCGTAACGTATTTAGAATGCTACTCTAATTTAGTTTTGAAATTTGGATTTATATAAGTTGGTTCTTTTCTTTTAAGCTTTAGCACTTGATGCTAGAAGGGTGGAAGGAAACCGATCAAGTACTAAGTGTGGTTGTAGCATCCTCAAAATTTATTGTATTTGCTTCTACTCAAATTTTAATAAAATGAAATTTTTCGATAGGAAATTCTGGGGGTGTTACACTTTGTTTTTCTAGGTAGCCACTAGTTGGTTTACCCACTTAAATAAATAAAGGTTTTGATCACCTAAAGTAAATATTAATAATCAGATGTTTTATTTATTCATATTTTGTGTTCTTATATGATTCGATGCATATGTATACACACCTATATTATGTTCCATTGTACTAACGTGTTACTTAGTTGTTTTCCTAACTAACTTGTTACATGTTTTAAAAAGGGCTATGGTGATCCATGATGTACATGATAAGAATATGAATTAGTGTAAATTAAGTGTGGACCTACTCAAAGTGTTGATGATATACATGGTGGGAAAAAGCGACAGGGGTAGCCATTTTTAGGTATTTGCTTATCATTATTTATTTCAATAACTACTTTCCTACTTTTTGGCTATAATTGATATTTTTATTTTTATCTTTTCATTTGGTTTTGTTTTCCATCGAGTTTACTAGAAATTTAAATTTTATATTATCTTGAGTTAAAAATAAAGTTAATGCATTTTCTTATTTTATCTAGCTTTAACTGCTAGTGTAAGTAGAATAGTGGTTTCTACTCACAATAGTTGTGGAGGTAATACTTCTATTATATTTAGCTTTTGCATATATTTTTTAGTATATTTTTAGTCAATTAATTTTGAAAAATAGGGATATTATAATATATTTATCTTTATATCCCCCACCCCAAAAAAAACTTACAAGCATATAGAAGTCCATGGCATATTCTTCTTACTAACACTTACAGGTAGAAGTTAAAAAATAATGACTTTTCAAAGCCATCTCACCATCCATGAACCTTCTAGGGAAAGACAAAGTAGAATGGGGAAATATGTTCGCCCCAAATTGCATCTTATTACTTGTAGCATAAAGCATACTGCATAATTTTTGTAATTTAATTCGAGTTTATTTTAAACATAACACAAAAAATGGTTCAAATAATATAAATATTTCATGTATAAATACATTTTTTTATGTTGAAATACATATCCTATCTAAGAATATATGTACAACATAGCATTATTGTAAATTTATTAAACATTCTTTTATAACAATACACATCTTTCCTTACAAGAATACACATATTATCAAACAAAATGCATATCTTATTTAATAAAATACATATCTTTCAAATTTAAATATACATCATTTATTTATAAAATAACAAAGGATAAATAAATTTTTTTTAATAAATGCATATCTTATAGGTATAAAATGTAAATTATATAATGATGGATACACATATTATATCGAAAAATTCACATTTTAATATTATTATTTGTAATTATAAATGCACATCTCATAAAAAGTGAATACACATTTTATATTAACAAATGTTCATCTTATGCATATATTATAGTAATAAATACACATCTTATACTAACAAATATACATCTTATAATAATAATGATGATGATGGTGGTGATGATGATGATGATATACATATTATGAATACATATCTTATATATATAAAATATGCATTTTTTTCATTCATAAATATACATTTCATTTCCTAAGAAAATTCACTTCTTATTTCCACTATCTAAAGAGTAGCAATACTACTATGAATATATTTCTTGCGCATGACTAATAAAAAAAATTTCATTTTTTGACCAACCTCTGTGAGAAACGATTATAAATGATTGGAAGAGAATATAAATCAAGTGGCAGAAGGCAGGGACAATGCCGGTGTTGTTGCACCATACATGAGATGATGGGAGTCAACAAACTAAATTCAAGTGTCAGCAACCGCAATGAATTCACTACTTGGGTTGGTCACCAAATCTGATTGAATCTCAATAGTTATAGTTGGAACTAAATGGCTCTAGGTAAAGCAAAGCTCCATATATATTAGTAGGATGCCTTTGAATCTGATGAAACACTAAATGATCTAGAGCTTGTTTGGTTTAACTTTTGATTAGTAGTTTTTTTATAAAAGTAATTATAGATTAAAATAAGTTTTTGGTTTTACTTCTAAAAAATTATTATAAAAAAGTAATTAATAAAAATCACTTCCTATAAGTAATAAATCAAAAGTAAGTAAAACTTACTTTTGATAATAACTTATATACTAATACAGTATGGTTCCTATTTAAAAAAATTCATTCATAACATTTCAAGACTTGGCCAACCGTTTGTTTCTCCCTCATATCTACTTCCATTTTTTGTCTAGTCTGCAACTTGCGTCTAGACTATGCAACTCACCTTCTCTATTTTTGTTGCTCGCGGTCGCCACTACGATTTTTGCTGCTTGCGTCCTCTATCTTTACAGCTCATGTTCACCATTTTTGCTGCTCACGTCCTCCATTGCCACTCTTTGCTTGATCTTCACAAGATTTAAATCTGTAATTGTTGGGCTTCGATTTCCCTTCCTCTTCAAATTTTAGGTTTGTTATTGTTGCCTTCTCTATCTCCTACTAATCATCTTTGATTTTGTTGGTTATGTTTGTTTTCTTTCGTAACCAGATAATATTAGCTCTAAGATTGAGTGAAATATTAAGGACAGTGGGTTGGCATTCACATCTTCTCTTTCGGGGGAATTTGCTTGTTCGATTTGTGTATAGAACCTGGTATGAGAATCAAATATTGTTGTTTCCTTCTTGCCTACACTATTGATATAAGTATGTATATGTATATATGTATATATGTATGTATGTATGTATGTATGTATGTATGTATGTATATATATATATATATATATATATATATATATATATATACTTTCGTGTGTTGATGTGGTGGAAATTATGCTTACTCTACCGTATTCTGCTGTGCTTTTTGCTCTTCCTTTGGTTTTTTGATTCATCATCAGAATCAGAATTTGAACTAGAAGCATCAAAAAAATATAATTTACACTTCATAAATACCCATCTACTCCTTACTATTTTCCCGTATCTTGGCTGACCAGCTCCATGTCTAAAGTCCATGGTTTTTCTCGGTCCATACTGGAAAAAATGAGGATAGGCAATAACTTTTGCAATTGTTCTTCCCATCACCTCCAGAAGAAATTTTTAGTCTCTAAGGAACTTTTTATGGTATTTATAATAAGAAATCGGGGGTAGTCAGTCACCACTATTGATTGCTTTAGAGTCATGTTCACATAAAGCATGAGGATAAGCTTTGTAAGGCCTATTACCTTCAGCAACTCAAGAGTTGGTTGTTGCTTGTTGTCCACACTGTAACAAAACATAAATAGTTTCTTCATAATAAGTATAGAAATCATTCCCCTCTCTATTGAGACCAAGATTAGTGTGGAAATCAACAAACAAAATAAACTTTTGCTCTATGCTGCCTGTGGCTGATCTTGGAAACCCCAACTTTCTTAGGGAAAGCTAAGACCGCAACATATTCTTATTTTGTTACCAATGTTTTGACGCATTAAATCATTTTTTCAAGCCTCTCATCAATACCATAAGTGAGATTTTTAGGGAACACTGTTATCATGGAGCGAAGCTTTCTTTTTTGAATCCCAATGCTTCTCAAATAAGCTCGGTTTTTAGGGGCACTTTCATATTTCAGAGTTCAATCCCTTTAACCTCCCAACATTTCATTGAAACATTTTTCATCAAAATTCTTTATCCCAAAAGAACCACAAAATGTTGCCAACTTAGTTACTATAGGTCTTCCAACCACAAAATAGGAGTTGGAATAAATTTTTTGAGTTCACAGTTCCATTTGTGGGTTTTTAGATTCATGTTATTAGATGCAGTATTCAAGTCTTTCATTCATGGTGAAATATCATCCTAGTATATAAACCTGAAGCTCATAATTGAGAGTATTTATTAGACTGCAGGGCTTCCTTGCCTCTACAAGAGAGATCTTCTCATGCACACAGAATATTATGTTGGGTAATTCCATGTTCCTTTCCTCAACAAAATTTTGGGTAACATAAGATTGTTTTCCAAGAAGTAACATCTAGGCTATCATGGAGTCTTTTTATTTGCCTATAGTAGATGATGCCAATCACTCAAATGAATAGAGGGAAAGGGCAAAGGAAGTTATGGAGAGTATTTTAGTACCTTTTAGTATAAAATATAGCCAAGAAAAAATCATGTTCTTTTTCACCACAAGCAAGCAGCTATTGATCACTTGTGAAACAATTGATTGTAGAATTTTTTTAAAGCTCGTTTCTAAATTTTTAATAGAAGAATAAGAATACATAGATACTCAAACATGATGATAAATTGGTGGATAAAGAATTTTTATCATTCTGCAGGTATCAACGCTGATTTTTTCTTAGTTATGCTCTTTGTTAACGTCTATAGTAGGTTAACAGCATGGATTTTGAGAAATTTATGATGTATTGGAATGCTTATTGGTAATTACATTAATTAAACTATCAAAACCACCCAAAAAAAAGCGCTACTCCTTCGTGCCTTGCTTCAACCAAGACAAGGCACTCTTAGCCAAGCATAATCAAAGTGAGCTATTGGTGCTAATGTGTTATATTTAATATTTATTCCTGTTAGCCTTACTTTGGTAGTAATTTTATTAAGGCTGCAGCCAAATGTTATTTAAGGCTATTCAATTTTGGATCAAAAATTGCTAAATACATAAATATTGGGGGGAAAATAAAATAAAATAAAGAGGAAAAAGATAGATTGATGTGTGTGAGAGAGAGAGAGAAGTTGTTGGTGATCCATCTAGGCTTGTGCCTTCACCTTTTTCTAGGCTTCAAGATTTCTATAGTCTAGGAGTGCTTTAAGCCTTTTCAAAAACTGAGGTTGAGTAGGCTGTAGATGTGGTGGTTTCAGTAGATGCAACCTTTGTTCACAACAAGTTAGTTTGGCCATGAGAATATGTTGTCATAGTGTCAAGCTACTTAAACTTCATCTTATCTTGGTTGCTCATTTTCCCTTTTGTACCTGATTATCCTCCTTAGATCTCATTATGGATACTTCAATTGTGGATGCTTAGATCATTCCAATTTTTTTACTTCCTTAGCGCATGTGATGTACATACTAACTACATTCGCAACTCTGCCAAAAAGCATCACATCCAAGCAAACTCCATTAAATTGAATCTTGTAAATGATCTCTCATCATTGATAGTATGTAAGTATATTTGTAGGATATATTGCATCTTCATCAAATACAATACATTGGACCGAATCAAGTCATTAAACCTTTGTTCAATTATGTGTTGAGGAGGTTAAGAAAGGCAATAGGCCTATTTCAAGTTTCAACAAGATTGGATGGTCCAATATTATTTATGGTCTTAATAGGCTTCAGAACATGCAATACAAAAAAATTCAAATGAAAAACCATTTTACCTCAACAAAAAAAGATTACTTAGCATGGGTGAAACTTGAAAGTAAAACCGGACTTGGGAGAGACCTAATAACAGGTGCAATCACTTATGGGGAGGATAGATGGAAGATATTTATTTAGGTAAATTATAATTATATAATTTTTTCACTTATTTTTTATTATTATGTATAACTTGTAATAATTTTAAATTTTTTGTAGCAAAACCCAATTTATAAACACTTTCGCAATAAGCCAATTTCCCGTTTAGATGAGATTCAGTTAATCTTTAGTGGTACTCATGCAACTAAAGAACATTCATGGGCTCCATCTCAAGGGGCTCATCTAAGTGTCGAAAAAGATGATGAAGAGTTAAGAACAAGTAATGCGGGTAATTCTAATGCCAAAAATTCATTGAGGTCAAGGGCTATGATTCTAGTGATTCAGATGGTGGGACATGCCAAAAGAAAAGGTCAAGCAACAAGCATTCTAAGAGTTAACAATCTAGTTCTTGTAAGAAAAAGGAGTCAGCGAGTGAGAAGCTTGATAATAAGTTTCTACAATTGTGTTTATCTACATTTAAGAGTAACATTGATCCTCCTTTGCCAACACCTCAAGCTTTAACAACCCCCACCATAAAAGAATGTTTGGCTATTCTAAATGCCATGGTGATGAAATTTCTGATGAGTTATTTATAATCGGTACTAATAATTTTAAGGATCCTAATGACAGAGACATATGGATGTATATGGCTCCCCAAAAATGTAATGTTTGGTTGAAATCTTTAAGGGATCAATCTAAGAATTAATCAAGGATGTTAGGTTATTATGGTATTTTGTAAAAGAGTAGTTTGTTTAAGGGTTTTTTTATTTTCTATTTGTAAAACCATGAAGTATAAATTATCTTTTTTTATGTTGAAGTTATGTAATTTTCATAAATTGTGACTTTTAGCTATATCATATGTTACTTAAATGATCTACCTTTGATAGACTTTGGCCAATCAATGAAATGGATATCATATTTATTTGAATTAGCTCTGAACTATTCATGTTCTTCGATGAAATATGTAAATGTTGTTTGTTGTATATAATTTGAATTAGCTTTTAGTGGGATACAATCACATTTTTATTAATTCAATATATATTGGTATATGTATAATACAAGTGATGCCTTCATTTTGAATAGATGGATGATCGGAAAAAAAAATACTACTACTACTTTTACTTGTACTACGACAGTTGCGAAAGAGAACAAAGGCATCTATTGAGAGGCGAGTTTGTTTGGATTCTTCTAAAACAGGTCACTAGTTCATCCAATATATATTAAATGGTCGTGATAGGCTATGTCATAATTTATTTAGAATGAAGAATGATGTTTTTCTAAGGTTATCAAGTTTTTTAAGATCAAGGAGGTTGCTAAGTGATACTTACAATTTGATTGTTGAAGAACAATTGGTAATTTTTTTATATACAATTGGTCACAGTGAAAAGAATAGAGTTGTACAAGATTGATTTCAACACTTTTAAGAGACTATTAGCAGATATTCAACAAGGTTTTAATTGCTATATCAAATATTACTGGTGAAATTATAAGGCCTCATCGAAGTCTTGACAAGCTCCCTCCTGAGATCATAAATGATTTAAGACTTTAGCCTTATTTTAAAGATTGTGTAGGACAGTAGGTGCGATAGATGGAACACATATTGATGCTTGTGTTCCAAATAATGAACAAATGCACTATCGTAATCGTAAAGGATTGTGCTCCCAAAATATTATGGCAATTTGTTTTTTTAATATGTTGTCCATATTTGAAGAAGCTGGATCGATGGGCTTAGCTTATGATTCTCGAATATTCCAACATTGTATTCGAGATCCCAATAAAAACTTTCATCATCCTCCTCAAGGTAAATTGAACATTAATTTATATATTAAGTATAAAATATTATTGTTGAATAATATGAACTTACATTTTATACAAGTAAATATTATGTGGTTGATTCCTATTATCCCAATATATCTGGCTATCTTGCTCCATTTAAGGATACAAGGTATCATTTATCTTATTTTCAAAGAGTCGGCGGTCTATAAGAAAAAGAAGAGTTATTCAATCATTTACATTTGTCGGTGTGAAATGTGATTGAGCATTGCTTTGGTGTTTTAAAGGCTTGTTTTTCCATCTTAAAGTAGATACCGAATTATAGTTTGGAATAAAAAATATTCGTTGTCATTGCAACAATGACAATCCACAATTTTATTAGGTTGAATGGAATAGATGATATATTATTTGATGATTTTTATAGCAGAGAAATATATGAAGAAAATAATAGAAATAGGGATATTAGACAACTTGTAGAGGGTAGAGTTGCTGGAGAAATGAAAATATTACTGTGTAGGGTCGTAGATGATATTTACCATACACGTCATTCGCCTTTTTGATTTTATGATGTTTATTAATTATGAATGTCAGAATATTTATTGCATAATATAAATTTTTATCATTATCACTATTTACATTTTAGATGCTAGTAAATTTTATAAACATTTTTTATATTTTTTTATGTTCCATATGATTTTTAATATTTTATGTTACATAATTTATATAATAATTATTACCAAAAGATATATATAGGAAGATAAAAATTGAAGATGGAAAATAAAAAGTAAATTTGTAGAAAAATGAAAACCAAACACTAATGAGATACAATAAGTAATTTGTTAATATTAATCACTTATACAACAAAACTAAACAAATATATTTTTTACTTGCCAAAATACTTTTTAAAAATAAGATGTATAAAAGTAATTTTTATTTAAAAGTAATTATTAAAATTAATTAATACCAAATGAGGGCCTAGTCAACACACGACAGCTCTAGTCAAGCTACGCTGAAAGAAGCCACAACTCAAGCCAAAAGCACAAGAGTTGGGCAAGAATCATTCGAGCCTTGACAGTCGAAGGTAGATTTGGTACTGATTTGTTAATTATAAGGGAAATCTTAGGTGACTTTCCACAAAACAAAGCAAATCAACACAAGGAAGTAGAAGGACATTGCCGGGAAAAATGAATCGATGCTGGGAATGGGAGCATGACACTGGATATTAGTCGAACAACAACAAACATCAACATAGTAAACCACACTCCAATGCGAAAGTTAGCTCCTTTTTTTAATTTGGAGCTTTTAGGCTTTGTTTGATTGATAAAAAATAGAGTAGAAAGAAAAAAAAAAGATGAAATATAATTTTTAAGTCTTTGGGTGTTAAAAAGATTAGAAAGAAAAAAAATAAAAAGGAAAAAGGAGGTGAAATTTGTATTAGATAGCTTTTATAACAAAAAGTTTTTTTTTGAAAAAAAAAAACTTGTTTCCTACCCGACTTTACTTTTTCGACCTTTACCTCATTGAGCTTAGTATATTATTATATCGCGACTTCCATCTACATATTCTTTTATTATCTCTCTACTAAAAGTATAAGATTTGTTGATATTAAAATACTAACGAATAACGATAAGTAAATATATGTGAGTAGCACAACTTATTAACTAATATTTACGTTTTGTTACTCCTATTTAAATATTTTCCACAAAAAATTTTCAACAACTAAATAAGAAAAAAAATGAATTTCTCTTGTTTTCTTTACATCATTTTGCTTTCCATCTCATTTTTCTTTCTATCTTTATTTTTTTTAGTCAAAGATAGCATTAACCCTTTGTTTGATTTGAAGAAACTTCCAAGGAAAGGAAAAAAAAAGTTTAATGCTCCATTTGGTTTTTGGAAAGTTTTAAAGAAAAGAAAGAAAATAAAAAAGAAAATATTTTTTTGTGTTTAGTCTACATAAATTAGTAAGATAGAAAAAAAGTGATTAATAAAATTATTAAATATTATTTATTTAATTTTCTTTTAGAAAAGTTTAAAAAAAGTATTTTAATTTTGATTTTCTTTCCTCAAAATTATATTAAAATCAAATGGAGCCTAAAGAAAAGTATATTTTTCTGTTTGGTTTCGTGAAAAATCTATATGAAAGAAAATAATGGAGAAAAGGAATGAAAAGTTGAACTAACTAATTTTTCTTGCAAAAATATATGAAAAATTTGAGAAAAATAGAAAATCATGGAAGTATGGCAAGGAGGAATAGTAAAAAAAAATAGAGCGGTGGACAACAATTTCTCGTAACTTTTTTTTTCATTCCTCTTCTTTTATATTGAGTTATTCTTTCTTTTTTTTTTCAAGTTTGTTGTGACATATTTGAAATAAAAAGGTATATGTGATATTTCATATATCTTTAGATATTTTTAAAAATAATTGTAAGTATTTTATGTAATAGTATAGATTTTTTTCCTAAAATAATTGGCATTAATATTCTATTTATAGAGTTTTTATGAATTTTAAGAAATTTTATGGAATATTTTGTGTCCCATATAATATTTTAAATTTTTTATTAAATATAATTTTTTATATTTAGTTTTCTAGAAATTTTTTTTTAAAAAAAAGTTAAGTATCGTTGATGACAATGATAAACAACAACGATGATACTCAACTTTAAAAAGAAAATTCTTTCTAGCAAATCAAACACGAAAATCTCTTTTTAAAAATTTAATTACTATAATTTTTTTCTGAAAATCAAATAATAATAAAAAAATCATTCTTTTAATTTTATTTCTTTTTAATTTTCTTTTTCACATCTTTTTTCCAAAACCAAACCCATGCTACCAAAAAGGCACAAAAGTCTACATCACACTCGGCTATGTGTGGAACACGCATAAAATCTTATTAGTTTGACTAAGAAACATGAGGTTTGATACCGAGGATCAAAATCTTGCTCACGGTTGGTAAATTGTTTACCTCCCGGAGGAACTTTGGTTGATATTTGATTTTAAGCAGCTTGACGAAGAGGACCTTAAAAATACAAAAGCAACAAATTAAAGACAAGCAGAAACAGATGCAAGGTAGCATAGAGTAGTAGCACTCCATCGCACAGTATTTATTAGAGTTTGTTGACTAAGAGTGTGCGTTTTCGGATAGCCGTATCAAAATGGATATTTTTATCAGATATTCAATCTGACCAGATATTGAATACCTTACATCCGAATCCGCATCCAAATACTTCGGATATCTGATGTTTCGAATATCCGAAATATCAGATCGGATTACAAATATATCTGCTTATTGAAAAAAAAAACTATCCGATTATTAAATTTACATATATAACCTACGATTTAAAAAAAATTGTAGAAATACTTGTTTAATTATTCAACCTGCCTACAAAAATATTTAATATATGATTAATCATATCCAAAAAAAACTGGTGACCAAGATTTTTGAACAATGACGTTCTGGAACAGTGAAACGACCAAAGTTAAGAGGCCAAGCAACTTTAAAAAAAAAAAAAAATTCCTGGTCCAGGGTGCATGCGTGGGTGCGCTGTGGCCTATTTGACTGTTTGTAGAGTGTGGATGTTTATTTTAGACTTTAATTTAGTGAATTATTTTTTGGTTTATGTACTATAGTAAAAAAAATGATCCAAACTTAAATATTGAAAAAAAAAATCAGATTATATATTGGATTAGGCCTAAATATAATAGTCTTATTCATAGAACTGGATATTTTTCGCGGATCGAATAATCCACTAAAAAATCGGATCGGATATCCGCTCCGATTTTCAAAAATCAGATCAAATATCTAAAATTTCGGATTTGATTTTTCGAATCTCAGTTTTTGTATACAACCCTACTCTTGATTGTATTTCAAAAGTCCAAGATCGACAAAAAGAAAAAAGAATAAGAGGTTAAGACACCGATGGGAAAAAGCTAAGCTCATATCTAACCACAGCTGAAATGCCCCGAAAATTTCTAATTTTAAAAAATTATATTTAAATGAGGTTTTATTATGAAAAATAAATTAAATAAATTATTTTATTAAAATAAAAGGAAATTAATTATGGGAAATCAAGAAGAAATTTATAAGTATTTTAATTAGGAGAAATTTGGGTATTTTAATTAAAAGGATTTTATTTTGAAAATTAATTAAATAAATTATTTTGTTTAAAATAAGAAGGAGAAAATAGTCCCAAATTAATATTAATTTTATAAATAATTTAATTGGATAAAATTTGGGTGATTTGCTAATTAAAATGGAATTTATGAAAAATCTTTCAAAAATCCTAATTTATCCTAAGGAGGGATTTAAATATTATTTTATTTAAATATTATTATTTTTAAATATCCTAAATATTTTAATTAATTTAAATACCTAATCTAATTATTTTTCCTTTTTTCCTTTTTCCTTTTTCTTTCTTCCTTTTTCCTTTCTTTTCCTTTCTTTTTCTTTCTTTTCTTCTTTTTTCTTTTTCCTCTCCTTTTCCCCATTGGGCCTACCCTCTCCCGCAGCCTAGTCCCCTCCCTCCTGCCTTTCCTTCGTGTGGCCCAGCCCTCGCAGCCACCCCCCTCCCTTCCCCTCTTGCACAGCGCTTCCCTTCGTTCTTCGTCGAAACGCGTCGTTTGGATTAAGAACCTTACCTGGTCTCCTCCCTTTTCTTTTCCTTCTTTTCTTTCCCCTGAACCGCCGCCCAGCCAAGAATTTTGTCGCCGGTTACTCCCTATTGACCGGCCATTTTTATTCCTCTCACTTCCCCCTAATTCGGCGACCACATAGACTAATCCAACTCTCCCTCTTATCGCACAATCCTCTCTCTCTCTCTCTCCTCCACACAACCTTTGCCCCATTTTGATTTCTGCCAGCCAACCTCGTCGTCGGTGAGCTTGAACAAAATTTCCCTATTCGCTCGTTGTCCCTTAGAACTCACCCTATCATTTAAACCCTATAAATACCCTCTCACACAACCCTATGCCGAGCCTTTGAATTCTATCCAGAAAACTCCCCTTGCATGTTGCCGCTCCTTTAGACGCCTCGTACACCGCCTCCGGCCAACTTCGACACCATCTATGGCCACAAACTCTTCCTTGCACTTCCCTCTAGCTAACCAAACATCCCATATCCCTCGATTCTTCCTACAGAAGTCACCCCGACTGTGCGAACTTCCCTCCCCAACCAGCCCTTTCTCCTACCACCGCCGCCCTTCAAACCACCCTTAGCCACCTATCCCGCCGCTTCCGCCGCTCCTTTCACCTCCCAAATTGTGTTGCAGACCCTCCCCTACCTTTCCCTACTTTTCTTTTCCTCTTCCTCCCTCTCCTCCTCCCTTTCTCTACTTCTTCCTCTTTTGGCCACCGCCGCCGCCGCCGTGCGCTGCCACCTTTAGTTGTGCCACCACCTCCATTCTGTCCCTCTCATTTTAGGCAACCATAAACACCCCAACCCTCACCTTAATTCTCCCTATCTTTTTCCCAACATTCAACTTTTACCCTTTTCTTCTCTTTTTCCGGCCGCCGCCGCCGCCGTCGTGTACGACCGTCGGTGCTGCATGTCCCTACCAGCCTAAGGTTGAACCCTAAACCCTATCAACCCTTCTCCCTATTTTTATAAGCCTTAATTTAATTTATTTCATTTATTTGTGATAAGTGTGACTTTTACATCTTATTCCTAAGGTTTATAAGAGTTTTTACCTTTAATTTCAGTCGGAATTCTCCCTTTTGTTCTTGTTACTGCCTTTGTCTTGTGAAAATTTGCAGGGTCTCAAGCAACAAAAAAAAATCATGAAGGATGAAGAAAAAGAATAACCTTAAAGGGAGAAGAAAGGAGAAAAAAGGAGTAAAGAGGAGCAAAAGTTAAAGTAGAAAGAGATTTAGAGCTAAAATGTAAATTCTGGAATAAAATGAAAGAAAGAATGCATATTTAAAGTATATGGGCCTGAAAGAAGTAAAATTTAGACCAATAAAAGGTCTGAATTTGGATAATCTTTCAACATAAAAGTTTTAGATATTTTTAATAGCTTTCCAACTCATCCAAAATCAACTTAATCGGAGTTATGATGAAAACGTTATGGTCAAAATACGCATCATTGTCAAAGCTGACACGGGAAGCCCATCTTTACCGAAACCCTTGCGATCCACGAGGTAGTAATATAAAAACTCTCATTCTAATATCTCGAGGCAGCCTCCACTCCCTCTCTTTTCTCTCTTCTCTATCCTCTTCCCCAATTCATCAAGATCTCTCTTGTAAATTAGAGACGGAGGTTTAAGAAGTTAAATTTTTGCAAGAATTTGTGAACACCAAGGGTATTATGTAATGATATTTTCTTTATCTATGGAATCTCTTATTGTTTTTAATATTCTTGCTATGAATTTGATGGGCTAGATCTTGTGCTAAGGTGAAGGGGAATTTCTCCCAATCCTAATGTGTTGAATTATTGCATCCTTTTTTATTCAATTCATAATGTATGTGTTGTGTTATTGATTGATTGACGGATTTTTGAACCACGGCCGGGTTCTGATTTTCGGTGTGGGAAATACCGGTGAGATCGAGAGATAATCCAGTATTAGACCCAATAGCACAACGGGAGATTAAATTGTAGGTTGAGAGAGAATCGATTTGACCTCTACAACAATAAAGGAGGAAACTTTATAAACTTTAATGCATTACATTCTATTAGACTCTAAGCTAGAGATAGTTAGGGCCATAGATATGTAATAGGGTGGTTGTGGCTTGAGAAAGCACAACACTTTCTATCCTTATTGGCATGATTGATTATGATTGTTGAATTATTTTGTGATGTGATCTTCAATTACATGTGAGGATCGGGGGCGAGGAACCGGAACCTTAGCTCTTCTATTTATTTGAGTGACTTGAGTGCTATTTTCCTTTCTTTTTAGCTTATTTAGTTATTTTAGCTTACAATTTATTATTTCATATCATCTCGTAGTCTAGACATAGTTAAGTTCTATCATTATCCTAGTGGTCATTCACGAATCCTTGTGGGATTGACCTTGACTACTACTCTGACCCCGTGCACTTGCGGGTAGGAACGTGTCAATTTGGATGTAAATACTATTATTATTATTATTATTATTTATATTTTTAATATGTATTATTATTATTATTAGTATTAATGTTTTGATTATTATTTCTATTGAGGGCTGAAGCCCTATTGTATTTTATTTTTGATTTTATTCTTATTATCCTTATTATTTCCATTATTACTATTATTAATATTAATATGTTATTATAATTATAATTATAATTATTTTTATTATTACAATTTTGAATTACTACTATTATTATTATTTCAGTATTAATATTACAACTACTTTACTATTAGTTTTGCTAATATTATTATTATTATTATTATTATTTCATCATTATTATTATTACTAAATTTGGTTATTTATTTTACTAATATTATTATTAATATTATTTTGGTAAAGGGGGCCGAAGCCCTTATTTCACTTTGTTTTGAATAATCTCCTTGTTATTATTATTGTTACTATTATTATTATTCTTATTTATGTTATCATTGATATTATTTAGTATCTTTGCTATTATTATTTTAGTATCATTATTATTATTAGTAGGGTAAAGTTTTCAATCTTATATTATCAACCTTTTATAATATTTCTATTATTTCTTATATCTTTAGTAAAGTTAGAAATTTGTTCATGTTATTCTTATTAATATGTTATTATTTTTTCAAAGTCCTAAAGAGGCATAGGAGCGTGCTCCAAGACCGGTGTCATTTTAGGTAAGGGTGTTACTAAGGCCTTTTGTGTGCTAATATGCATTATGTGCTTCGCATGCTAAGTATCCTATGTTTATCATTATTAATTATATCGTATGTGGTATGATGTGGAGTTGAAGTATGCTTTTGTGTATTTGTATGGCATATGTATTATGTATATGTGATGATATGTGTTTTGACCCTATAAGACATGCATATGAGAGTGTTGATGTGGTTTGTGTGGGAGAAAAGATGAAAAAGGAGGATGGGGAAAGAAGTTGACCTAAGTATTTTAATGATTCATGAGTGGAAGAATAAAATGGGGAATTTAGGGTTTCGTGTGGAAGAATCTAATTTATGGTTTTATAAGGGAGAATCTAATTGATGGTTTTGTATGGGAGAGTCTAATTTATGGTTTTGCATAGTTTTATGTGGGAGAATATAATTGATGGTTTTATATGGGAGAATCTAATCTATATTTTGTATGGGAGAATCTGATTTATGATATTGTATGAGAGAATGTAATTTATGATGTTATATGGGAGAATCTAATTTATGGTTTTGTATGGGAGGATCTAATGTAGGGTTTTGTATGGATGAATCTTTGGTTTTATATAGTTTGAAATTTAGTGTTTAGTATGGTTGAATCTTTGGTTTTATATGGTTTGAATTTAGGATTTGGTATGGATGAATCTTTGGGTTTTATATGGTTTAAATCTAGGGTTTAGCATGGATGAATCTTTGATTTTGTATGGATTGAATTTAGGGTTTTGTATGGATGGATCTAGGGTTTTACATGGAGGATTTTATGATGTTGCATGGAAGAATCTAATCTAGAGTTTTGTATGGATGGATTTGGGGTTTACATGGTTGAATCTAGGGTTTCCCGTGGGAGCTTAGGGTTTGCATGAAAAGTTTGAAAGGTTTCATGGGGTGTAAAAAGTCTGCAAAGGAGTGAAATTTACGTATGGAAAGATAATTTGGGATGTGAGGAAGGTAATGTAAGTGTTGTTTGAGTGTTTGAACACTTTTGGATGGAAGATTGTACGTGGATCATTATAAGGGTATGGAGGAGACTGAATTAGGGTTTGGAGTAATTAACTATGGGCTGTTGTGATTAACTAGGGTTGGAGTGGCTAATTGTGGTTTGTTGTGATTAATTAAGATTTAGAATGGCTAATTATGGTTGTTATGGTTAAATAATGTTTGGAATGGTTAACTATGGTTTGTTGTGGTTAATTAGGGTCTGGTGTGGCTACTTAGGGTTTTGTTGTATCATGTGTAATTTGTGAATAAAGTGTAATTATGATGGTAGAATCTATGATTTGTAATGTGTGAAGTGTAAAGTGAATGATTCATGCATGTCCAGGGTGAAAGCTTCTGAATAAGATACTTAAGATATTAATTACTTAAAGTGGAAGATATTAAGACGGGACCAGCCAATCCACCGATAAGGAATAGTGGTTAGGGTTTTTATCCTATGTGCAACCGATCCACCGGTTATAATAGTGGGTAGGGTTTTACCCTATGTGCGACTGATCCATCGGTTATAATAGTGGTTAGGACATCATCAATTACAATAGTGGGGGATTTCGAGCTCAATAAAAACAAACCAGAGTTTGTTAAGGCAATTAAAAGATACTAATTACTTACAGTGGAACACTATGCGAGCAGGAGCCAAACCGATCCATCGATTAGGAATAGTGGTTAGGGCTTTTACCTTATATGTGACCGATCCACTGGTTATAATAGTGGTTAGGGTTTTACCCTATATGTGACCGATCCACCGGTAATCATAGTGGTTAGGGTACGATGCTCTATTTATGACTGGTCCACCAGTTATAATAGTGGGGTGTTCCTGTACTCACGTAGATTTGATAAAAAAGCATAGTGTGAATTGACTTCTGATAAGAGAATAATTAAGTAATTAATCCAAACTATAAACGGGCCTTTGTAACTTTTACCTGGATGGTCATATGCATTTATATTAACATGATTATGCTCTTTTATTATTCTGCATTATTTATGTGTAATTATGTGTTGGCCTTAGTGCTCGTTTACCTTACTCAATACGTAGCGTACTGATCACCATTTTCATGGGTGTTTCTCATTCCCACGAATAGTATGCCCTTCTGACTTGGTCCAGGTGAACGAGACATCAGTCAGGGCTGTGTGTTAAGCATGTTTTGGCTCCAAGTTCGAGAGTGTCGTGGCCGTATTCATTCTTTATGTGATTTATGTCTGTTTGTTATTTCGTTTGTATCGAATTTATCGTTTTTGATTTATTACCTTGCATTGAGTGTTTCAAATAATATTTTATCGATTGTAAGCGCATTTTCTTTTGGAAATGAATTACAATTCTTTATGCGTACTCTGATTTTGTTTTACAACCATTTAATGCTTAATTGGAGTTTAGTTTGTCTTGATTTATAATTGATTATTAATCTTTTCTTTAGCCTTAGCACTTGGTACTGAAATAGTCGGAGAGAACCGGTTTGGTACTAAGTGTGGCGGTAACATCCCCAGAATTCACGGGTTTTAATTTAAAATTCTTCCGCTTTTTTTTAAAAAAAAAAGTAGTGAATTTTGGGGTGTTACAACAGCTTCCCCCTATTTCTGTGGTAAGCCACCTTAATGCAACAATATGCTCTACACACTAATAAAAACTTAGTTTTTGGCAACAAATTTTATGGCTGCTAAAAACAAATATTATTATGAAAAATAATTTTTAACAGCAATAAATTTTTATCATAAAAAATATGTTATTGCTAAAAATATATCTTTTAATTTTTTTTTTTAAAATAGCTACAAATAAAAAATCGTTGTTAAAATTATGTAACAACAAAAAAATATTAATGTAAAAGCTCTATGGGGACGAAAAAATATATTTGCTAAAATTATTTGGTAACTAAAAAATATTTGTGTAATAATTTTCTAGGACTATGTTTTATTGGTTTTCATAAGCATTTTTAATAAGTATAGAATAACAACTGGTATTGATTGCACATAACAGGTATAACAGGAAAAAAAAACTTTCGAAGAACTTCCACTTGAAGTACCAACCACCTATGATGTTTCCACATCTACTTGATTAGGAAGCGGCAAGGCAAATTTGCATTATAGATCAGAATTGAGGATCATCCCATAACTGTCCATGTTCGGTGTCTACTCAATCTCTCTCCTTCTTCTTCTTCTTCTTCTTCTTCTTCTTCTTTTGTTCTTTTGTAAAAGCTCCAAAATAGTAACAAGTTAAGAAATCAGCTAAAGTTTGATGAAAATAATTACTAATGCTAAGAAGATCACACATTTGTTCTCAATTGCATGTTTAAGAATTGAAGACTACCACTAAGATGAAAATCCATAAAGTCAATGCTAAAGCACAACAAATGTTTGATGATAAGTGGGCATGCCCAACTGACTCAACATTAGTAGGAACAAGATCAGCAATACCTGTGTAACAAGTGTAGCCAAAGTAGACGACTTATGTTAGACCAAATAAATGTTCCCTAATAACTAAAAAGAAGGGGGGAAACCAAATACCCCCTTAGGTTCTACACAAATGAAGATCCAACATTCAGTTTCTAAGCCTAAAACTAACAAGTTAGAAAGCAAAATCTTATACCTTTGACTATATCCCATCTGCTTTGACAAAAAGGTCACCTTTATAAGTCTGTCCATTTTCAAGCATTACACGGACATTTTTTCATGAATAACATATTTAGATATGCCAAACTCCACTAAAGGATGCAAACTTATTTATCATTCTCATTGATAAAATAAGGAAATAAATTATACCTTGTGACCATGATCCTTAAAGCCAATAACATTACTTTGATTCATTATAATATTTTCTCCAACAACATGAGCCAATTAGATTCTATAGCAACAACCTTGCATACACAAAGAATATTTTTGTATCAAAAAGCCATAATTAATTTGATAATTACAAAAGCAAGAATCACAGTTGATTAAGAAGCCTATAGATGAGACAAAAGAGCACCAAGAAAAGTAGAAACAGAGCTCACTGATTGTAAACCTTACAAAGTAAAATTCACTAAGTCAAAGATAGGAATGCATTAACATATTTATATATATATACACACTAGACTAGCTAGTAGCAGCTACTGATATGGAAATAGCTAGAAAAATGGGAAAAGGGATGAAAAATCTACTACAAGTAAATAAAATCAATCTTATCGCATTATACCAGTAATATTTGCGACCATCATTGACATCGGAATAGTGGGGCAACTATATTGTGTAATAGCTAATAAGCTATAAAATATTCCATTATCAAGTAGCAACTTTGATCACATTATGTATGTGCTCAACTTAGTTATGATACCGAAGAGATTAATGCAAGTCCCTAAACAAACTACAAATGCAAACATAGAACTAGGATCACAACAAATCACTTGTACCCATAACAAGCCCCTAACGTGTCCCTCTCTATAAAGTCTGCAATTATCAAGCTTAAAAGTCATTGCAAACTATTCACGCACGTCCTAAAAGGGCTAGTTCCACTTTAGAGCCTAAGGGAATGCACCCCATCAACAAGAGAAAATATCATAGGATTAATTGCTAAAAGACTAAACCTAAATCTAGGGGAAAATAAAGATAAATTCAAGCAAGAAAAGAATATGGAACTATAGTCACACCTGTTAACATGATCAATTGTAATATCTTAGATATGATGATATATGATGAAACATAAGCAATCGTAAGGCATTATTCTCTATAACTTCAGCTAAAAGAGACATAAAGCATCCACAGACTTCATGTCCTCTAAAACATATATATTAAAATCTTGTGATCAAGGTTTCTTTACCCTAAAACTACCCCTACTATATAATTACAAGCATCACACATTAATTCAAATGGTAGGGTCCTACTATAATGGGAGCTTTGTTCAAAGCTCACTTAATTTTCTCAAAGGCTTTCCTATAAGACTCATCTAACTTGAATTTTTTTTATCTAGCACTAGTAATTAGCATAGAGGTTTGGCAATCTTTGAGAAATTTTAATAAACCTTCAATAAAATCTAGCATGACTCAAAAAACTCCTCACCCCTTGATATAATAGGGTGGAGGTAATTTTTTAATAATTTTCACTTTAGCCTTGTCAACTTCCAAACCTCATGGAGAGACTATAACACCCTAAAATTTACTATTTTAAAAAAAATGGAAGCAATTAAATTAAAACCTGTGAATTTCGGAAATGTTACCGCCACACTTAATACCAGACCGGTTCACTCTGACCGTGTTGGTACCAAGTACTAAGGCTAAAAGGAATTTAATATGTAATATGAATCAAATCAAATTAAATCAAGACTTCAAATAAGCATTAAACAACTGTAAAATAGAAATTAGAGTGTATGACAATGAGTCATAATACAGAGTATAGTACGTCTACAAGCGTTTAAAAATTAAACTTGGGAAACCCAATACAATTACGAATAACATAAAGAAATAGAAGAATAAAATGAGGGAAATCGGCCATGCCACTCTCGATCCATGAGCCAGAACATGCTCAACACCCAGCCCCGCCTGATGCCTCATGGATACCGAAGGCATCAAAATAAGCATCACCTACCTGCACCACATTAGAAGGGACTTCTACTCATGGGAATGAGTGGCACTCATGAAAAGGGTGATCAGTACGCTATATAATAAGTAAGGTAATCATGCACTAAGGCCGGCATATAAAAGCATATAATCCCAACAGAATAATAAAACAACATACAGTCACTTCAGATAAATAATAAATAAATAAAGGCCATTTAAAGCCCAAATCAATTAATTAATTAATATCTTATCGATACTCATTTCACACCATGCTCTTTATCATTCCATGCGAGTGCGGGAACCTCACTATTATAGCCGATGGACCGGAAACATACAGGACATAAAGCTCCTGACCACTATTATTGCTGGTGGACCAGAAACATACAAGGCATAAAGTTCGTAACCACTATTATTGCTTGTGGACCGGTCTGGCCCCGACTCTCATGGTGTTTAACTGTAATTACTTAGTGTATTTTCCATGTCTTAGCACAATTATGTTCAGTTTGTTGAGCACGACATCCCTTACTATTATAGCCGGTGGATCAGAAACATACAAGTATAATGCGCCTGACCACTATTATTCGCCAATGGATCGGTCACACATAGAGCAAAACGGCCTAACCACTATTATATGTCGGTGGACCGGTCTGGGCCTGGCTCAACAATCTCTACTTTACGTAATTAATGTCTTAAGTGTCTTATTCAGAAACTTCACCCTAGACATGCATGATAAACTCCCTCTACGCTTATCCTTTAAAAGGTCTCATCCTACATCATGAGACTCATACCCCTCCTAACTTGACCCAACATCCTTTCCTCCTTACCCTAACTCACACTAGAGCCCATATGTGTCGGTCAAGGCCCTTTACTTTTGAAATGCCCTGAAAAATTCTAATTTTAAATATTATATTTAAATGAGGTTTTATTATAAAATTTAATTACGTATATTAATTTATTTAAAATAAAAGGAAATTAATTAGGGCAAATCAAGAATAAATTTATAAGTATTTTAATTAAGAGGAATTTTGGTATTTTAACTAATTAAAGATTTTAATTTGGGAATTAACTAAATAAATTATTTTATTTAAAATAAGGAGGATAAAATAGTCCCAAATTAATATTAATTTTATAAATAATTTAATGGAAGAAAATTAGGGTGTTTTACTAATTAAAATGAAATTTATGGAAAATCTTTTAAAAATCCTAATTTAGCCTAAAAAGGGATTTAAATATAATTTTATTCAAATATTATTATTTAAATATCCTAAATATTCAGATTAATTTGATTGGCCCTAACCTAATTATTTTTCTCCTTTCCTTTTTCCTTTTTTTTTTCTTTTTCTTTCTTCCTTTTTCCTTTCCTTTTTCTTTCTTTTTCTTTTTCTTCTTTTTCTTTTTCCTTTTCTTTTCCGCGACTGGGCCAGCCGCGGCCCAGTTCTTCTTTTTCTTTTCTTCCTTTTCTGCGGCACGGCCCAGCCCGCGCCCGTCGCCATTCGTCCGCCCCTCGACGCGCTGCGTTTCGTCCTCTTTCTTCCCAAAACGCGTCGTCTCACTTAAACGCACCCTCCCTCGCGCCGACCACCCAGTTCTTCCCTTTTCTTTTCTTTTTCCCGGCCGACCGGTCCACCTCCTTTCCTTCTTCCTTCTTCCTCCTTCCTCCTCCGTCGATGCTACTGCACCTCTCGAACCATCAATGGCTTCTCCGGCTATGGTGATTAAATACCGGCCGTTTCTTGCCTCATTGTCTTCCTCTTAACTCCAAGAATAAATTGGCATAATTATTGGACGTTATCTCTTGCCCGTTTCCTCTCCCCAGCCTCACAAAATTTCGAGGAAAACCAAACGATGCCCGATCACTTACTGCCCCCGGCCACCCAAATCCCATCTACCATCTATAAATAGCCTAGTTGTAGGAGTTTTTGGATTTTTTTCTTCCCCAAAAACCCTAAGCAAGAGCTGGCCGCCACCCTGACTTCAGACGCATTTTTTGCCGCCGTTAACCAACCTCAACACCACCGCCGCATCCCAAATTCTTCCCTGCAACGCCCTTTAGTTAACCAAACTATTTTTAATCTTCGATTCTTCTTGTACATGCCTCCATAACCGTGCAAAGTTGGTTGCTCGTTTCGCCAGAATTTTTACCCTGAAATCTTAAACTACTGCCCGTCGTCGTGCGCCGCCACCTTTGGCTGCACCACCACCATCATTTTGTCCCTCTTCTCCTGGGAAACAATAAACACCTCTTATCTCACCTCAATTCTCCCTATATTTTTCCCAACATCCATCTTTTCCTCTTTTCTTCTCTTTTTCCGGCCACCGCCGCCGCCGCTGTGCACCACAGCCGGTGCCGCCTATCCCCACCAACCTAAGGTTGAACCCTAGACCCTCTCAACCATTATCCATATTATTATAAGCCTTGATTTAATTTATTTCAATTATTTGCTACAAATACCATTATTATTATTCTTAATATTTATGTTCTTAATATGTTTTATTATTATTTATTAGTAGTATTATTGTTTTATTATTATTTATGTTGAGGGTTGAAGCCTTATTGTATTTTAATTCGATTTTATTATTATTCCCCTTATTATTTATTTTATTACTATTATTAATATTAATATGTTATAAGTATAATAATTATTATTATTTTATATTTCGAATTTCTATTATTCTTATTCCATTATTATTAATGCAAATATTTTAGCATTAGTATTGTTAATAATGTTATTATTGTTATTACTATTGTTATTATTATGATTATTATTATTGTTGTTGTTATTATTTATATTCGCATTGATATTAGTTTTATTATCTTTGATATTATTATATTAGTATCATTATTATTATTAGGGTAAAGTCTTTAACCCTATATTATCAAGGTTTATAATATCTCTATTATTTTTATGTCTTTAGCAAAGTTAGAATTTTGTTAAGGTTATTTTATTAGTATGTTATTATTTGGTCAAAGCTCTCAAGTAATATAGGACCGTGCTCCAAGACCAGTGTCGTTTTAGGTAAGGGTTTACTAAGGCCATTGTGTGCTTATATGCATTATGTGCTTCATATGCTATGCATTCTATGTTTATGATTATTAATTATGTTGTATATGATATGACGTGGAGTTGAAGTATGTTTTGTATGGCATGTGTATTATTTATGTATGATAATATGTGTTGTGACCCTGTAAGACATGCATGTGAGGATGTTGATATGATTTGTGCGGGGGGAAAGGATGAAAAAGGAGGATGGGGAAAGGAGTTGACTAAAGGAATTGAGTTGACCTAATATTATGGTTTTATAAGGAATAATCTAATGTATGGTTTTATGTGGAAGAGTATAAATTAGGGTTTTATGCGGAGAATATAATTTATGATGATATTGGGAGAATCTAATGTATGATGTTATATGGGAGAATAAAATTTATGGTTTGTTTGGGAGAATCTAGTTTATGATGTTTTTTGGGAGAATCAAATTTATGGTTTGTTTGGGAGAATCTAGTTTATGATGTTTTTTTTGGGAGAATGTAATTTATGATATTAAATGGGAGAATCTAATTTATGATTTGATTGGGAGAATCTAATTTATGATTTGTTTGGGAGAATCCAATTTATGGTTTTGCTTGGGAGATTCTAATTTATGATTTTATGTGGGAGAATCTAACTTATAGACTTGTATGGAGGAATCTAAATTGTGGTTATGAAAGGGGAGAATCTAATCAATTGTATTATGTGGACAAATCTTGGGTTTTTCTATGGATAATTAGGGTTTGTGTGGATAATTAGGGTTTTGTGTGAATGAATCTTTGGGTTTAATATGGTTGAATGTAGGGTTTTGTAAGGATGAATATTCGGTTTTATGGGATTTGAATCTAGGGTTTGGTAAGGATGAATATTTGGTTGGTATGGATTGAATTTAGGGTATTGTATGATGGAATCTTGGGTTTGTGTTGTGGTATTAGGGTTGCGTGGTGGAGTTAGGGTTTTGCATGGGAGTTAATGATTGCATGGAATTTAGGGTTTGCATGAAAAGTTCGAATGGTTGCATAGGATGTGTAAAGTCTGCATGGGAGTAAAATTTATGTATGAAAAGTTAATTTGGGATTTAAGGAAGGTAATGTAAGCATTGTTTGGGTAGTTAAACACTTTGGATGGAAAATAATACGTGGAACATTATCTGGGTACGTAGGAGATGAAGCTAGGGTTTGGAGTGGCTAATTGTGAATTGTCGTGGTTAATTAAGGTTTGGAATGGCTAATTATGGTTTTTATGGTTAAATAAGGGTTGGAGTGGTTAATTATGGTTTGTGGTGGTTGATTAAGGTTTGGTGTGGCTGCTTAAGGTTTTTGTTTTATCATGTGTTTTTGGTGATTAGGGTGTAATTATGAGAATGGAATCGATGATTTGTGATGTGTGGAGGGTTAAAATAATTTGGGTGATGTGAGGTGGAGTAAGAAGAGATATTAAGGCCTAAATTAGGGTTTCGGGATAAAACCCTAGCGTGAGATGTGAAGTAGAATTGGAGGATAAGTGTAAAGGGAGCGATTCATGCATGTCTGGGGTTTGGTGGTAGCACGTGTGTAATTGGTGAATAAAGTATGATGATGAATATGGAATTTATGATTTATGATTCGTGCATGTGCATGGTGAAAGCCTTTGAATAAGATACTTAAGAAATTAATCACGTAAAGTGGAAGATGTTGAGACGGGCCCAGACCGATCCACCGGTATAATAGTGGCAGGGAATGTTTTCCCTCGCGACCGATCCACCGGCTAAAATAGTGGTAGGGCATGTATCCTCGCGACTAATCCACCGGCTATAATAGTGGGGGATCCTGAGCTCAACAAAACAAAACGTTATATGTTGAAAGATATGGGAAGACACTAATCACTTATAGTGGAACACCGTACGAGAAGGGACCAGACCGATCCACCGGCATATAATAGTGACAGGGTATGTTACCCTCACGACCGATCCACCGGCTAAAATAGTGGCAGGGTATGTTACCCTTGCAACCTATCCACCGGCTCAAATAGTGGGGTTCCCGTAAGCGTATGGACTTGATAAAGAGTATGGTGTGAAAATATTTCGATAAAGGATTAATAAAGCAATTAATCTAAACTATATTGGATCTTGGGGTTTTCACCTGTTCGTTCATTGTCTTTATGTTATTCTGTTAGTGATTATGCCCTATTATTATTATGCATGGATTATGTGTTTATGTGTTGGCCTTAGTGTTCGGTTACCTTACTTAGTACGTAGCGTACTAATCACCCTTGTTATGGGTGCTGCTCATTCTCACGAGTAGCATGCCCTTCTGACTTGTGCAGGTGAGCGAGACATCAGTCAGGGCTGTGTGTTGGGCATGTTTGGCTCAAGTTCGAGAGTGTCGTGGCCGTATTTCAGTCTTTATGCACTTATATTTCCTTTTATTATTTCTTTTGTATTGGAGTTATCCTCTTTGATTTATTACCTTGTATTAAGTATTTATCCTCTTTGATTTCGCACTCTGACTTCTATTTTATTATGATTCATAAACGTTTATGCATACTCTGATTTTTAACGTATGATCTTTCGAGTTCTTTTATGAGCTGTTGGTTGAGTTTAGTGTAAATCTTTTCTTAGCCTTAGCGCTTGGTACTGAAACGGTCGGAGAGAATCGGTTTGGTACTAAGTGTGGCGGTAACATCTCCAAAATTCACGGGTTTTAATTCGATTACTTCCGCTTTTAAAAAAAATTAGTGAATTTTGGGGTGTTACAACTTTTCACCTCTAGTCCACTCAATGCCTCACTCTAAGGTTTTCCCCATAAAACCTAATTTAGGCCTATGTGGCCCATCCTACTCCACCTCACACAACCCAAATCATTTTAACACTCATCACATCACAACCTTTAGATTTAAACCTCATCATTACGCCTTACTCCTCAAGCACACGTGCGGTCACAAATCCTTAGGTAGTCACATCAAACCCTAATTGGCCACATCAAACCATAGCTTCCTCATATCCATATGTCCCCTCCATTTTGCACATTCCACTTCTTATTTTTCCATGCCAATCATGCTCATCCTCACTTGATCATTTTCATCATCCTTTCATACTCCACTCACCCTCATTTATTTCTCCTTTTTACCACCTCCTCAAATTAGGGTTTTCCCCCCAAACCCTAGCTCGGTCTCCTATGTACCCTTATACTAACCCATATACTATTTTACACCTAGATCATCTAAACACCCAAACAACTTATCCATTACCTTCCTTACATCCTAATTCAAATTTTCATACGTAAACTTTACTCCCATACAAACGTTAACCTTCCCGTGCAAACCTTCAAACTTTCTCATACAAACCCTAGACTCCCATGCAAACCCTAGATTCTTCCATGCAAAACCCTAGATTCTTCCTTACGTACTTAAATTCTCCCATGCAAACTCTAGATCCATTCATACAAACCCTAGACTCCTCCATACAAAACCCTAGATTCTTCCATTTATGGTCATGCAACCTTTAGGTCAACCCCACATCATTCCACTCCATATCATCATATTACATAACCTAGCATGCATATGTTATAGATTCACATCACAACATAAACATTTGATACACAAATCATAAGATAACACATAAATGTACCTTAACTCTAAGTTGTACCATACATAAAATAGTCATAACAATAAGCATAAGGTACATCACATATTATATCACATGGAATATAAGGCATATAAGACACATTACATACATACAGCCTTGGCTATACCCTTACCTAACACAACACCGGTCTTGGAACACATTCCTACGCCTCCTTAGGGATTTGACTGGTCTCACCTATAAGAGGGAAAAACTAAAGATTAGGTTTCCTCCTACTAAAAATACTATTGTTTCCTAATTCATTCTAAGATTAAGGTTTTGGATAAAATAATAATATAATAGTAATAACACTAACTAATTACTAATTTTGCTAAAGATAAAAGTAATAATAGTAATATTGTAAAAGATGATAATATAAGGTTTGAAGATTTAACCCTAATAATAAAAATGATATTAAAAATACTAATAATAATAATAATAATAACCATAATAATAATAATGAAAATGACATAATTCGAAATGAATGTGAAATAAGGGCTTCAACCCTTCACCAAAATAATAATAATAATAATACATGATATTGATAATACTAATACTAATAATCGAAATAGACATAATAGGGTCTCGGCCCTATATAGAATAATAATAATAATAATAACATTAAAAATAATAATATATTTGAAATAATGGAAATAAAATAAAGCTTGTATAAATAATGTTAAAGGGTTGAGAGGGTTTAGGGTTCCACCTTGGCTTGGTGGTGACAGGCAGTGATGCATGGTAGCGGCGGTGGTGAGAAAAAGAGAAGAAAATAGAAAAAGTTGAGCGTTGGAAAAAGGAGAGGAAGAATGAGGGTGGGATTTGGGGTGGTTGCCTAGATGGAGAGGAGTAGAATGAGGGTGGCGGCGCAGCCAAAGGTGGCAGAGTAGGGCGGCGGTTGTGGTGGCAAGAAGTGGAAGAAGGAGAGAAAGGGAGGAGGAGAGGAAGGAAGAGGAAAAGAAGAGTAGGGAAAGATAGAGGGAAGTATGCAGATGTTTTTGGGAGGTGACAGGGGTAGTGGTAATAGCAGGAGTGGTGGCTAATGGTGGTGCGAAGGGCGACGGAGGTGGAAGTGTTGTTGATTGGGAAGGAGAATTTACGCGACCGAGGTGGCTCGTGCAAGGCAAACTCATGAAGGAGGGAGGTTTATTTGTGTAGAGGGTGATGTAGGGAGTGCTTAGGAGGGTGGATTAGGTGGTGGCATTGGTCAACAGCAACAACAATGGTGTTTGAAAGGGTGGTGGCACAGGAGGGGGGTTTCTTGGTTGGAAATCAAAAACTCAACCCATGATAATTATGGGGGTATTTATAGGGCCAATGGAGTGGATGAAGTCAGAGGGGAGACGGGAGAATAGGGCAGGTGGGTGAGGTGCATTGGTTGGTGCCGACAGGCTGGCACATGATCAATCATGGCAGGGGAGGTGATTGGCTAGGAAAAATGGTCGTGCTCTTGAATGAAGGGTTGGTTGGTTGGGTCAATGTGGCTCGCGAGTCAGGGGAAGGAAAGAGAAGAGAAAAGGTTGACCAATGGCGTGATCGGTGGTGAAAAACCAGGTGCAAGTGAGGGAAGGAGTTGCAGGTCAACGGCGAAGGAAGGAAGGAAGAAGAAGAGGAAGAGAAGAAGGGTGCATGGACTGGCGGTCCAGGAAGAAAATAAAAGAAAGAAAAGAAAGGGGAAAACTAGATCAGGCGATGGGGGAAAAATTAGGGTGAAATGCGGCATGCTGGGCCACCAAAGGAGAAAAGAAAACGAAGGGGTTTGAGCTACGGAATATGCCCAATTTGGGGGAAAGAAGAGAAAGAAAAGGGAAAAAAGGAAAAAGGGAAAAAGAAAAATAGGTGGGTTGGGATAATTAAAATAATTTAGATATTTGAGATATTTAAAAATAATAATATTTAAATAAAATAATATTTAATTTTCTTTTTAGGTTGAATTAGGATCTTTGAAAGATTTTACCTAAATTCCATTTTAATTAGCAAAATACCCAAATTTTTTTAATAAAAATATTTATTATTGTCTTTTTGATTGGCTCTAATTAATTCCCTTTTATTTTAATAAAAATAATTTATTTAATTAATTTCTAAAATAAATCCTTAATTAGCTAAAGTTCTAAAAATTAGGATTTTGGGGCATTTCAAAGACCCTATAACCTAGAGCAATACCCTCATGAACCATGAAGTGGCATTTTTATTAGTTAAGAACTAAGTCGGTCTCTAAACACCTAACTAACACTTATTATAGATTTGTTAGGCAACCATCAAAATTGTTACCAAAAGCATAAAAGCCATCCATAAAGATTCAACATTTTCCCCTACCATATCAAAGAAGATAGCCATCATACATCGCTAAAAAGTCACATGAACACTACATAGACCAAATGGCATACTATGAAAAGCGTAGGTATTATATGGATATGTGAACATCACTTTATGTTGATCTTCAGATGTGATGGCTATTTGGTTATGTTTAGAATATTCATCAAGGAAGTAAGAAAAAGCTTGGCATGTTAGTCTAATTAACATATAGTCAATAAATGGGAGGGAAAAATGGTCGTTCAAGGTAGCTTTGTTGAATTTTCTATAATCCATATAGTTCTCCCCCTAATGATTGTTCTTATAGTGATTAATTAATTATTAGAATTGGTAATTACATTCATACCTCCTTTCATGGGTACACACTTAATTAGACTTACCTAATTACTATATAAGAAGGGATATATGACACTTATTTCAAGACATTTTATAATTTATCTTTTTACCGCGTCCTTCATTCTTAGGTTAAGCCTTCTTTGCTGCTCGATTGAGGAATTCATTTAATCCTCTAGCAAAATCTTATGCATGCAAATACTTGGGTTAATCCCTTAAATGTATGTTATTGTACATCCTAATGCCCCTTTTTGTTGCTGGACCAACTTCACCATTTATTCATGTCGAGAAAAAGATAGGGTTGAAGAAATGATAACAACCAGAGAATCTTTCTTACCTAAGTAAGCATATTTCAAATGAGATGGTAAGGGCTTAAGTTCCATCTTTAAAGGATCTTCTACAGAGGGTTTAACTGGCTTTATTGTCTTGTCATTTATCCCAAGAGGCTACCATGGTTTTGTATAGTTGATCAAGATACATCCTACTACATTTTTGTTAATCTACAAGTATTATAAGTTGCATTATATCTATTGGTCAAAAATTTAGGCTACCTCTGTATTTGTTCGTGCATTAAATTCCTCAAGAATAGCCAAGTCAATACTATCAAGCTAATAACATTATTTTAATTCTTCTCCAGATAGTTTTATTAATTTAAACACATTAAAAGTCACTTGTTCATCATCAAACACCATAGTGAGATCACCTTTTTAAATATCAATTAGGGTGTTACTTGTGACCAAGAAGGGCCTTCCTAGTATTAGTGGAGCCTCCTTATCTACTTTGCGATCTAAGATAATGAAATTAATTTGAAAGATATATTAGTCTACCTTCACTAGCACATCCCTGAATTTACCCTTAGGGTAGGCATGTAACTAGTCAGTAAGTTTTAAAGTAATAGTGATAGGGTGTGCTTCTCTATTGCCAATATTCCTAAAAATAGATATAGGCATAAGATTTATGCTAGAACCTAAGTCGCAAAGAACCTTATCAATATATTTATCCCTGATGGATCACGGAATGGTAAAAATCCCAAAGTCTTGCAACTTTTAGGGTAATCATTACTGAAAAATGGAGTTGCATTCTTGGATCATAGCCACCATTTCTTACTCATATAGATATCTCTTTCTAGTCAAAAATATCTTTCAAAAAATTTAGATAGTTAAGCATTTTTTTAAGTGCTTCAACCAATGGAATGTTAATATGCAACTTCTTGATAATCTTGAGGAACTTATTAAATTGCTTGTCTTGTAGCTTCTTTTGAAGCTTGTAAGGGAATGTTGGAGTGGGCATGAAATGTTTGGGAATGATAATGAAAGTCTAGGTCATGGTTTTTTGTATATCAAGAGTTGGGTTGTTATTTCATGGTTTGGATGAGATTAAGAAAACTCATAGTTAATAGTTATGTTAGTGGTTCCATTTGATTCATCTTGTTTGGTAGGGTGTTGCATTACTTCTCTGGGCTTTCTCAAATAAGCATCTCAACTACTTCCTATATATAAGAGTGATGTCCTTATACTAATCCTTTTATTCCCTTATAGAATACTTTCCCTTAGAATATTCTACTTAAGTTTGTAGCTAGTTGGCCCATTTGAGTCTCTAGGATACATAAGGAGGTTATAAGATTTTGAGTGGTTGCATAGATTTTTACCATACACTCTTCTAAATGGGATTTTAATGAGTATGAATTGCTGGGTTGTTGTGGTAGGTGGTTTTTTTTTTGTGGTGGATGGGATTTTTGTGGTTGGTAGTATCTCTAATGTTGGATTGGCTGACAGGGTTCTACTTGTTGTGCTAAGCATACCATGAGAAGTTTGAATGTTGCCTCTAATTAGGGTAATAATTTTTTACATACTAGTTTTGCTAACCTCTCCAGTGATTTCCTACATAATTCACTAATATGGTGTTAGTAGGGCATTGTTCAAGCTAGTGCCCTTCTCCACAATACACACAAGATATAGTTACCATCATTATCATAGGGTCATCTTCTACCCTTCACTATTTAGCATATGAGTTAGTGGGAAAAATAATTATCAATAGTTTGGACATATAATTCTTCTTTAAGGGTTGTGAATGCATCAACCTTGAAAGCTACTGTTACCTTCACCTTAGCGTCTCCCCACCATTGGTTATTACATGTTATAGTCTTTATGATGTCATGGGCCTAGTTATAAGTGTAACACCCCAAAATTTACTACTAAAAAATTTCGTTTAAATCCAAATGTTTAGCGGAAGCGAAAGAATTAAAACCGTAAACTCGGGGGTATTACCGCCACACTTAGTACCAGACCGGTTCACTCCTACCGTTCCAGTACTAAGTGTTAAGGCTAAATCCGATCAACCTTTAGTACGAAGTATCAAAAACGCAAGACAACATTTAAAATACATCCTTAATAAGAGGTAAGTCAAACAGAAGTTAGAATACGATTTGAGATTACAACCTCAGAATATGTTTCTCAAAACAAGAACGTAATACAAAATATAGCTAAACAAAAATAAATCCTGAAGGATCAATATCCGGATTGCCTACTCACTCAAGTCAAGCCTTCCACCCCAAAACAGTAACCGATCAAAACCTGCACACGAGGTCTGCTCCCCACCATCGGTGGATCATCACAGGACCCATTCAACCAGTGTAGTATCAGTACGGGTCCAATACTTAGTAAGTTCCACTACCATATCTTATAGGAGAGATATCATCAAGTGCCTATTAAATCCGGGTACAACACGTTGATACAATATCATGCATATTCACAACCCACAGCATGAATCTTACCATATAACTAGAGTAACATATAAAACATATGCACATCCCATTTAACATATAAGCATAGTATAACCGAAATAATAAGTGACTCATTATGCACATAAACAGCATGTGGTACTACATATAATAAAAGCTGGTCATGGTCCAACTAGACTTATTCTTTATTCTCATTAATAGTATATTCATTCCACACATATTCTTTAATGATCCATGTAAGCGCGGGGACCCCACTATTATAGCCGGTGGACCGGAAATCAACACTCAGGGCAGAACGCCTCTGACCACTATTATAGCCGGTGGACCGGAATCAACACCCAGGGCAGAACGCCTCTGGCCACTATTCTAACCGGTGGACCGGACTGGCCCCGACTCACATGGTGTTTCACTGTAAGTATTTAGTATTTTCCTTGTAGATTAACTTATTCGTTTGGGTCTGTCGAGCCGAGATCCCCCACTATTATAACCGGTGGACCGGGTGTAAACACACAGGGCAGAACGCCTCTGACCACTATTATAGCCGGTGGACCGGAACGAAACGCACAGGGCAAAACGCCTCTGACCACTATTCTAACCGGTGGATCGGACTGGGCTCGGCTCAACATCTTTCGCTTTACGTGATTAATGTCTTATCAGTGTCTTATTAAGTCACACATTACCCTTGGCATGCATGTCCTAGAGGGCCGTATCAACACAACATAATATCACACATAGAACATGTCATGATCATATCATAGGAACACACACGACATACCTCAATTCCCAAGCTGCGCTACACATGAGACAAGTTAACCACACATCATATAATACACATTAGCATGATGCACACAACAATCAACACATCACATCACACATAGGACAAGGCCATAGCTTCGTCCTTACTAAACACCCACAGGTAGAGGTAAGTAGAGACTTACCTGGATCCGAAGCTAGCTAAGCGAGATAAGAGGGAGATAGATCACTAGCTCGTGG
Organism: Tamarix austromongolica; assembly: GCA_039764185.1. Lineage (NCBI taxonomy): Eukaryota > Viridiplantae > Streptophyta > Magnoliopsida > Caryophyllales > Tamaricaceae > Tamarix > Tamarix austromongolica. The sequence goes on from CM077819.1 coordinate 12,713,767, forward strand.
ATCCACGAGAAAGCTTTCCTAGATCCGATAGAAATCGAAAACCAAGTTAGAAACTATTCTATCAATCAATAATTCACATATTCTAATTAAACAAACCCAAACAACACAAATAATCTTTCTTAGAAAACGTGCCCAAAATTTAGAACTTAAAAGCATAGCTTTATTAAGATTTAAGGTTAAAACTAAATCAAAACGGATTAATACAATATCACTTGGGACATTTCAACTTAATTTGGAAAGCCCGAGAAAGAATAATCGATCAAAAGTTAATTTATTGAAAATAACTTATTTATTAGGTTTTATAACTAAATAGGTAACTCAACCATTTACATAGCACCAAATTCAAACCGATTAAGTTAAAACATAATTTAAATGATTTAAAACCCAAAGATAGAAATCGATTAGATGAAATACACATAGCAAAATCAATTTTATAAAATCATCCCCGAAAATTAGGGTTTTTAATACCTAAACCACAAATCGGCCAAATCACTTTGATTACCTCAATTTGATAGTTTTAAAACACAATTAAACTAATTTTAGATAAATCTAGACAATCAATTTCAACAAAACGATCTTCCGATAAATCAATTCTAGATGATCAATTTCCAAAATTAAGGTTTTACAGCCCACGAGACAAACTCAGGTAATTCAATTTAATTAATTCGAATTAAAGGTATTAGAAAGCAATTAATACCATTTCAATTATTTCTATACATTCAATTTTAGAAAAACAACAATACAAGTAATCGATTTCATAATTTCACTTGAAATTTAGGGTTTTAGGCCCGAAAATACAATTCGTTAAAATTTTATAAATTTAATCAAATTGAATGTTTAGAAATGCAATTAAACACATTTTATAACATATCAAATAATCAATTGCTCAAAACTAGTAAAAGAAATACACAATTTAGCACAATTAGGGTTTTTGAGTCCGGAACGCAAATCCGATCAATTCTTGCCAAAACATATCAATTAACGGTTTGAAAATGCAATTAAACATATTCTAATGTAATTTATATAGTCAATTGAATAAAATAGCCCGATTACCCAAACCAATTTAAACCCGCGGGAGTTTTGACCTAAAAATCCAATTCCGATTAATTACGCACAATTTTCTCAAATCAACACTTCCAATATAAAATTAAATACATTTTAAACGATACTATAAAATCAATTGAGCGGAACGGCTCAATTATTCGACCCAATTTCATTACACCCAAAATTTGACATAGGAATCAAATTCCGATAAAACCTGCATAAATTTCTCAAATTGACGGTTCCAAAATGAAATTAGATACATTTTAAAACATATTGTATAATCAATTTGTCCGAAATCGCAAAAACAAGCGGATCCAAAAAATTTGGGCATAACCCGGCTAAAAATCCAATTTTTCCAAAATTCCAACACAACCACACAATTAACCTATCCAAATCAATCTTACAGCACATACATACACAATCAAACAATCAATTTAGCGTTTTATAAGCTAATTCACACCCAATTAATCCAAAAAAGGGTTAGGGTTTTTCGAAAATTATACCAAACGAAAAATCGGCAAATCGAGGCAAGGGGAGGTCGGGGAAGCTTCGTTGGAGGTCGAACAGTGCTCGCCGATGGTCAGCGTGGCTCGCCGGTGGCCAGACGGTGGCGACGCAGCCTGCGTTACTACTGCTGCTGTGCGCGGCTGCTCCTGCGATGCTGCTCCTGCGCACTGTTGGGCGTGGCTGCTGTGCGTGGTTGCTGTGCGCGGCTGCTCGCGGTTGCTGCGGCGGTGGTCGACGGGTGCTGGCGAAGTTGGCCGGAGCAGGGAGGAGCTGGGGAGCGATGAGGGAGGCTGGGTTGGCTAGGGCTTCGAGCTGCAGAACGGGGTGCACAGGAGAGGGGCCGGGGTAGGGAAGAGAGAAAGAAAAAGAAGAGGGGGGGTTCGGTCGGGCACCGGTTGGTTTTTTTTTTACGAAAACAAGTATCAAATAAAATATTAAAAACTTAAAAATTAATATTGGGATATTTTATCTAAAATTTATTAAATAAAAATTATTTTGAAACGATCCGAACACTTAAAATAAATAAAAGAACCATATACAGAATTTCAGAAACATTTTCGAAAGAATTAACCAACGAACATAAAAATTTATATTATTTACGAAAATATATTATAAGACCCCGAAAAATTATTTAAAAACATATACTAAAATATTTAAGTCAAATTCAAATAAACCAAGACTAATTTAAATAATTTCCGAAATCGGTTTTTCGTAAACCAAAAAGCATAAAACGAAAGGGAATTAATTCCAGAAAGAATTTCATAAATAAACTCCGAAAATCCTTTTAATTTAAAACTTTCCGAAAATATTAACGATTACCGAAAACGAATAAATTTAAAGTCGAAAATATTTTCTATGGATAAAATTATTAAAATAAATTTAACTATTTAAATAGAAATTCTATAATTTAAATAATATATTTTGTCAATGAAATATAACTTCAAATTACATCGTTAACACATGACGAAGTTATAATCGAAAACAAGTCTAAAATATTAAAAATAAAAATATGAGAAACAACGGAAATACTTATTTTTAACCGAGAATGAAATTCATAAGAATAAAATAAAATCATTGTCGTGAACGAATTTGTCTAGAATGGTTCGCAACGACAATGATTAATTACATTCAATTATGAATTTGAAATCGTCGATAAATCTATAAAACGAATCGAAATTAAAACAATTAATTGTTTACATCAAATTACGCTAATAAAATCATTAAACTTAATAAATCTGAATTTTAAAAATACGGGGTATTACAATAAGTTTTTCATAGCAAAGCACCATTTGTAGATGCATCTACTAGGTTTTCTAGTGCATGGTTTCAATCTATGATAAAGGATCTCAATCTACAACCAATGAGGTATGATATGGTACGAGCACTTTCTTGGTAATTCCTTTCCTTGAACATTTCATATGTATTGTGAATGATTTCATCATCTACAAATATTATGCTTTACTTTAGCATTCTTGTTAGGAGGGAAGTGTTGCATCAAGAATTTTTTAGCCAAGTCATCCCAAGATGTGATGGAGCAGTGGGTAGGGATGTAAGCCATTTTCTAGCATAGTGTCAAAGGGAAAATGGTAATAGTTTGAGACTTGGGGAGGTTTTGGGTACTCCAAGGGTTATTAAAGTATCACTCACTTCCATGAAGGGTCTAATATGTCCACTAAATTGCTCACCGGTTTGCAACATATGAAACATTACAGGTTTAAGCTCAAACTAGTGAGCTTGGATTTTTGGTTGGGGCTACGGTCAGGTTTAGAGGATCTTATACTCTTATATTGTAATCCCTAATGGCACGGTTTTGATCATCACCTTGGGGATTAACTTGCCCTCTTATAGGGTTCATGATATTTAGTTGTAGAGGACGGATCACAAGAATTCCTTCTTACTTATGTTGTTGCACCAATAATGCATCATTGTTGTGGTTTACCCAAGTTGTTCATGGCGTTAGAAATTGAGTTAAAAGAGACCTCTACCTCTTGTTATAGTTGTTGTCAAGCTCTCAGGGTTGCTCGAGTTATACTTAAAGTAAGTTTGATTTATGGATTGAATAGTAGAATTGTGCTCTAATTAAATGTTCTCATGCACATGCATTAACTTCCAAAAAATAAAAAAAAATAGAAAATAGTGACAAAAAAATTAAAAAGAAAGACTTAAATTTCTACAAGGTTAGTTATATCCTAATGATGTTATAATAATATCTTCTCCAAAAATTTAGCACCAATGCCAATCCCTAGAAATGGCGCCAAAAACTTGGTATGTACTTGGGTCAATGGTGTGCAAAATAAGCCATCACAACACTTTGTGCAAGTATGTGCAATTGTACCAAATAATAAAGTGATAAGTAAAGCATCGTTCCCATGAGGAATAATCAAGCGCTTATAAACTAGGGTAAAAAATACTATTAAGCATGATTCAGAAAAATTATACTAAGAAATGTTCATAGGGTGACTAGAAATGGACTTCTATCTAGAAACTAGGAAGATAATTTGAATATAGGAAACAAGTGTAACACCAATGCAATTAAATGTGTAGAAAATTAGGATAGGATTTGTGGGGAGTGAGTATCACAAACCACTAAATACATACAATCTAAGTTAGATCGTAGCCTGCTAAGCTAAGAGGATGTCAACCCTCCTAGATTCAATAGGTTTCACTCTAGGTGAAACGTACTCTCAAGTTGTTACTATCTTTACACATGGGCCCTAACAATGTCAAATAGTGAATTTTGTAGGGTTAACAAAGAGGTCACATCACCTCTCAATTCTAACCTTATCACCACTTTGTCATCATTGATAATGCTTAACTCTCTCGAGTGTCACAGTCTTCAAACAAGTTCCAAGTGTGGCCAACATTTAACACTCAGAAAATTTATAAACTCAACAAAATGAAATATCCATTAAACTCAAACATGGACTATGACATTCATAGGATAACATCATTTGTATCATCTTAATCCTCCCTACAAAATGAACTCAATCCATGTTGAAGTTCACCATACTAAATCAGTCAATAAAAATATCAAAAAGGAATATGTGAAGGGTTTGTGGATCACAGTAACAGTACCCATATCTATCATGAGCGACTTTATATTCTTCTTCTTTCTCTGAACTCATATTCTTAGATTAGTACTTCATCCTCTCATAATTCCCTTCCTTTCTCAACTCTCTTTTCCTTTTCCTATAAATCTACTCTCTTATCTCCCTATAAAAAATGGTAGAAGATGATCTTTTATAAGTTATAGAAGGTAGAATAATGGAAAAATGCCAATCGTTGTTGTTGTTTGTTGTTAATCTCCCAATTAACATGAAACATATACTACCACAATAGTTGATTATGAATATTCTTATTATTGATTAGATAGTGATTTCCTGTAACAGAAATTATTTTGTTGCAAGTGGTAATAATGGTAGGATGTTACTGATGACCTTGCATTTCTCCCTTAATATAAATTCCTACAAGGCGTCCTTTAAATGGTATTGTGAGTTTCAACCAAATGTGAAACGACAGGCAAATTGCGCTAGCCTATCAGCTCTGAGTGTTATTAAACCCATTTAACTTGTTAACACTCTTCAGCATGTAAATCTCATAAGGTAGATGAGTCAAAGCTGGTCACACCCTTTTACCTATAATACTATTAAAAAAATTCAATGAGATGATCACTATGAGTATTATATAATTGGCATAATACAACCTATATCAATCCCTAACATTCTCCTAGTTGAAATATATTACAAAAAATTAGCATTTGGAGGAATCTTAGCTAAGCAAAACATTTGTAGCTTGGAATGACTTAAGAAAGACAAAGAAGACACACGAAGAGTAAAATATGAATAATAAAGGAGAGTAATTAATAGCATTATCAAGTTTTTTTTCTAGATGTAGAGGGTTGTTGACAAACAGAATCTATCTGAACATCCCTAGTTTGACCTTTACTTGTTTAATTAATTTAATTCTCAAGCTTAGATCAAGTTTGAAATGAGACAAACATACTTGGCTTAAGCTTGAATATAAAAGTTTTGCAAGCTATTCAGATCGATTTGGCTCATTTAATGTAAATGAGCCAAATCATGTCATTTAAAATAATTTGATTCATGGTTTAGCTCATTTAACTATTTGGGTTGTTTATGAAATAAATTATATACAAGTCTTTTAAATCTCATGTACAAGTTTTCAAATTCTATATATAAGCTTATAAACAAACATGTGATTGTGCTTATTAATAAACCTATGAATGGGTTTATAAATGATCTAACTAGCAAGAAGAGTTTATAAACAAGACGAGTTGAATTCAAGCCGAATTGTGAGAAAATTAGAAGAGCCTACCATGGATCGAGCTTGGATTATTTATTAAATGAGCCTAAACATAAGGGTTAGGATCTTACCTAAACAAATGGATTGATACGAACCTTTAACAAGCTAAGTAATCTCGCGATCCTTCTTAGTTTATTAATAACCCTATATGTTATTTCCTTAGTTTTACATTAGATATAACATTATAAAAGCTCATGCATCAATCCAAACTACACTGGTTGAAATTGATTTCTCTTTATATTAACAATAACAACTAGCTAAAGCCTAAAAGAGAAAAACGAGAGACATACAAGAGATAACCATATTATAAAATAAGGAAAGATGTTAATTTATTGGTGTGAAAATGCTTCTAGTTCCATTGATGATGGATCCTTATCCCAAAAACAACGTTATTTGTCAAAAGAATATGATTAAATAATACTAATCTAAATAAATACAAAATACCTACATCTTACGCTCTCCAACCAAAAGTTAAAAGGTGGAGACTATGGTTGGACATGGTTAAACTTACTTAAATAATCCAATCCAATATTCAATTTGGAAAAAAAAAACTAAATATGATCTCGACTCAAAAATCCAAACCAATTCAAAACTTATCCAAATTTAGTTAGTCCGATAATGACTTGTATGTAAATGACCCAAATCAAAATAACCTAACCCGGAAAGAACTTGACCCATACCTAGATAGAAAGCCAATAATAACCCAAACCAAACTTATCTGACTCAAATTGAGCCCATACCTAGACATAATCCAAAATTGATCCAAACTAATGTCAAATTTGATCTACAAAGGTAAAATTTTACATCATATAAAGTTCTTCATAAATATCAATAAACTATCTTATTAAAAAAAGTTACTTATATGCAACCCATAAAACAATAAATGAAACAAAATTAGTAAAATTTTACTCTCCTCAATTTATTTTAATATCATATTAGTATTAATTAGATTATACCATAGAAATTTATATTATTATTACTATTATTATTATAAATATAAATATAAATATAATTATTATAATATATATTATTATAATGAGAATAATGAAATTCATATTTATATTTCTAATAATAATGATGATTCTTGTATTTCTAAAAATGATAATTGATATAGGTATGTCTAAAACTAAACCAATTCTTCAATCTTAACATAATCATAAATAGCTTGATGAGCATGTCTTAGCTTGGCGTCAGCAACTGCCTGAGCATTTGGGTTTTAACATCTTGCTTTCTTATTTGTGGTTGGCATGAACTATTATCTTCTACAAGTTATTAAGCTCGACCAAGTTCTTTTGGTGCGCATTAGTTGCCTCTTGTCACACTTGATTCACTCCAACATGACAACTTTCATAGTCATTTTGTACTTTTGCTATATTCTTATTGAGTTCTTTTATTTCCTTATTAGCATCAACATTTACTTTCTCCCATTTTTTTTTGCAAGGGTTATTGGCCTTATTCAACTTATTCTCTTGCTCTTCCAAACTAGCCACTTATGCCCTTAGAATGCTCATCTCGGAGGTATCTGGCTTCAATAAGTCTCTCTCGGCATCTACACTAGCAACATTGGCCTTTAGTGTATTTGTTTCAAAGATCGCAACTTTCCAATTATCTTTTTATTTATTTATTACAGACATTTCAGTTTTAAGGGAGACAAATTGGTTTTGGATCTTATCTAATTCCTCATCTTGTTGATTATATTTATGCTCGACTTTCAAAAAAATGGTTAAAAACTTCAAACCCCATTGCTAATTGCTAAAAGAATAAAGAACACAAGTCAACTATATACATGCAAACTATATATATATACACACATGCAAACTATATCTATACTGAATAATGGGCATGGAGACAAAATGATAAATGTGTATACATGGAAATTGAGGTTCAAATCCACTCAAAGTAATTGGGTCATCTTGAGTTGGTTGCATATCTCCTTATCTAGGGGCAAAGTCATTACACGAGATAGATACCTTAGGCAGATCGTTAGCTCAACCCATGGGTAAGGGTTGAATTAGTACTATATTGTTGGGGATATGGTATTTTGCAACGAAATTGTTCTAGTTGAGCAATAGTAACGGTAGACGCACATAATCATCCTTTATATATTTTGAGTTAGAAGTCTTATTAATGAAGAAAGGAAGAACGAGGATTTTATGTTTTAAATTCAAAAGAAGTGAATGAGTAGTCTTTTGAAAATTGTAAAGAGAAGTCATTCAAAGAGGAAAAAGATGACATGTTTAAATTTGAGGCTTTTAAAATGCTTAAGAGAGTGAGAGATATTTTAGGGCAAGAAAGAGATGCAAATTTTGGTGAGGTAGCAACGCAAATTCCAAAGCTAAGACGAAATTCTAGAATTTTGGATTCATGTATACCACCACTCACGTCAACACTAAGAGGAGTTTTGACAGCAAAATAAGTTGTTAGAGTCAATAGTGTTGAGAGTGTAATAAGCACCCTAAGTAATGGAAGGAGTGGTGATTTAGGGTGAATAGTATAATGATTGTTGAAAATTTTTTTTTGCATATAGTAAAGTTAAAGTGGGGTATAAGAGAAGGGAGAAGCTTAAATAGGAGCACACCTATAATGTCCGAAAATTCATAGGGAAAGTTTACAAACCAAAGAGTCAGAATCCATTATCTACTAATACACACCACCAATCATTAACCTATGAAATTGAATTTCTAGGAATAGTAAAAGGCTAGAGATGGGACGTTATATAGGGAAACTACAGATAGGAAGCCATTAAAAAGTAAGTGGCTCAAGTTCTTTTGAAATGTGTGGATTAAATTTTCTCAATTTTATAAATCTAAACACGTGTCAAAAGAGTTGATCACCTCAATGTCAAAATTATCCAATATACAAAATTGAAGACACCACTAATTGACTGAAAGACTTTGTAATTTTATCTTAGCTAAGTCTATATTCCCGTAGGCCATGTTTTATTTCCCCTCAGCCAAGTTTTCAATCCCCCAACCATGTTTTATTTTCCCTTGACCAAGTTTGTATTCTCCCTAACCATGTTTCATTTTCCCTCAATCAAATTTGTATTCCCCTCAGCCATGTTTTATTTCCCCTCAATCAAGGTTGTATTTCCTCTCGATCATATTTTATTTCTCCTTGGCCAATGTTTATAATTCCCCCATCTATGTTTGTAATTTCCTCTAGTTATGTTTGTAACCCTTTCCCAAAAATATCTATAATATCTTTAGTGATGTTTGTAATCCTTTTTCGACAATATCTATAATCCCCCCGTATATAATTCTTCCTAATTATGTTTGTAATTTTCCTGACAGTATCTATACTTGTAAGCTAATCCTCAAAAGCCAGTGGTTGAGGATGGTTTAATCTTTGAAGGAAGTGATGATATGGATACTTCCCAAATTTATATTAGAGAATCGACTTATTTCTTAGGCTAATCCGTGAAAGTCAATGGGTATTTATTAGGCTATACTTGGAAGCTAATGGACACAAATGATTTAATCTTTAAAAAAAAAGTGATGATATGGGTATTTCTCAAACTAAATTTCTATACATATCAGTCCACCTATACTAGTTTTGGAATTTCTTAAGAGGTTTTCAATCTCATCCCAACAATCCTATCATCTCCATAGGGTACTTCACTCTGAGTATAACCTTGGTGATTGATCAACTAGATAGAGTGGTGAGAAAGCAACTCGTATGTAAACCAACCCATGTTCACATGTTTACCTCTCCCCTTATTCCTCATCCTTCCTAAATCTTCTTGTATCATATATCTATAAACAGAAAAGTATCATTTTTCATTTAAGGCATCTACAATTTTAAAAACAGATCCATTTTTCTCTATATTTTCTATTTTCTTTCCCCAAAACCTCTTGATTCCCATTCTAACAACAACAATAATTAATATAATTAATATAATAGTTAAAATTATTGCAACTTTCATAAACATCATTATAATTATCTATATAATAATATTTATAATTACTTTTATGATAATAACTATAATAATAAGAATAATACATAGTTTATTATAATAATTTGTTATATCATTACATATATCATGATAAAAATTTATATAATAAGCATAGCAATAATAATTAATCAAAAAAGTTAATTTATTCATTATATTAAATTAATAACAATTAATAATAATATAAATTCTAAACTGAATTAATATAACCCAAAATCTATACGACCTTAATCTATAAACCTAAATTAGCTCGATCTAAGCTAGCATCTATAACCCTAACTCAAACTTAAACCCAAAAAAAAATTAATAGGTTAGACTTGGACCCAACCTGAAATAACATGACCCAACACTAACCAAACCTGAAACATTATTATCTAAATTGAACCCAACCAACCTAAACCTAATTCAATTACATAGCATATTCATTTTAACCCAATCCAAATTAACTCAACTCAAACCCAACACATATAACATGTTTGGCACTACTATGCTTCCCAAATTATGAACTAAAAATCGAGAGGAATCGCTCCCAAAGGTGAGTAAATATCAAAAATTCCTAAGATAGTACAAATATCTCAAAGATTGCAAATGTGAGCAAATATAATAACAAATTGACTTTGACCTCCTGGATATAGTCATGGAAGATAGAATTGAAGGCTATATAAAATAGAAGGCACAAAAATAAAGGAGAAAAAAATGATTAAAAATACAAAGTAATTCACTACAATATAAAGGTTTTCATTTCGTTGGATGGTAATTTCTTAGAGTAATCATGTAATATATTGTATATAACATAATCAGAAAATTGAACATGGAATCAAGCCATCAATTAACGATAGAAGCAATCATTTACACAAGTGACCCTAGATAGTTTGTAAGTAAGTTGTTTATGGTTGGTCAAAATTTGTTGGAATTAGTTGTATTTGATTGTAACTCATTCATTGAGTGCATAGTTCTTATTAAATTTTGCTCCTGATTAAGCTTTTTGCTGAAATCACTTTCCTTTGTTTCTTAACAACCAACAAATTGCCAAACAAAGATTGATAAATAATTAGATTACTATGCATCATGGTCTTAAAACCAAACAAAAAGGAATTTTATTTATATCTCCGTGTCTCTAAATCAATGCTACTGAAAAGTAGGTCAAATATTAGGCAACGCAAAAAAAAATTATTTGGGGTGAAGTAAGTTTTTGTGTGTGTGTGTGTAACACCCCCAAAATTCAAAACCAAAAATTTATGTCTACATTATTAATTGAAAAATCTAAAACAAAATAAAAAATGTGGGGTGTTACCACCACACTTGTTATAAGTCTAGTTTATTATTCTTATACCAATAGCTAAGGCAAAAAATATTATTCCAATTAATTAAATAACATGATCATTAAAAAAAATAGCGTAGAGAGAATTGAAGCAAATTAACAACATTCCAAATAACACCAAATTTTGATGGTTACAAAATTCAATGGAAGAAAATTACGTAAAGGTATAAGAGTACAAGAAACATCTGGATCAAAAGATACCGGCAAAATACCAGATACCCTAACTCTTAACCCATGTACTAGCCTTCAATAGATCTTGTAAGCTAACTTTCAAAACGCACTACCATTAAATAATCATGGGCCCATGAAAATGAGCCCTTTAATACAATGGTACTAAGTAACCTATTAAAACTAATATAAAAAGCCTACATGGAACACATAAAAGGTGTCACAATAATACATGATATAAAACGTTGAAATATACATGAGATGATCAAAATGCATCAATCATATTATATTAAACAAATATCAACAAAGCCACGTATTGCTCATACTCATTCTCATTCACTTAGAGTATAATAAAACTTACCAACCAGCATCTAAGAGATGTTATCTGAAATAAAGAATATAACCAATCTCAACACCATAACCATAGCCTTCATAATATACCTCATATCTCAATATAAAACCTATAATACTATAGGTAGGTGATAAAATGACTTTTCCCATATTTTTACCCTACTTCCCCTTCATTTACGTAGTCTTGTTTGGCATCCTGTTTGTGTTACTTCTTTCTTGATAATTAGTTTTAGGAAATTTTACACAAATGCAAAAATCCAAGGAAGTTATGCATGGAACCAAGAAAATAATCAAATATGGAAGGTATTGAATGAAGATAATCAACCTCACATGTATTTGGAAAAGTGAAGAAGGTTAAAGATCCAAAAAGATAAACAAATGAAGCAAGAGGAGGAAGAAATGGGTGTTGCACGGCTACAACACAACCAGCTACTAGCCGTGCAACTCTTAATCAGTAATATGTCGAGAGAAAAAAAGTTGCACGGCCATCTAGTGTAACGTTACATAGTCATGAAACTATTGAACAAATGCCACAACACATTTCCTTGCATAGCCTCAACACACCCTCAACACAACCATTCATGTGCATTCTGTTGAGAGAATAAAAGCTGCACGGTCGTGCAACCAACAATTATTGTACATTCACATATTTCTTCCCACATTCTTCCCACTTCTACTATGTCGACGTTGAGGGGAATATAAAAGGGAGAAAGTAGACGATATATGTGGGAGAAGGATATAATTCTCTGCATTATTCTTAAGAAAAAACAACTCATTTTCCTTTATTAGATCCTTAGAAGTGTGGCAGCATTACTTTTGGATAAAGGAGTTCATTATCCATACTGATCATCAGGCCTTAGGGTATTTAAAGACTCAAGGGAAACTTAACCATAGGAAAGTTAAGTGGAGTGAATTCATTGAGACATTATAACACCTCCAAATTTTGGAACTTAAAATTTTCATTTTAAACAGTTAATAGCGGAAGCCAAAACATAAAATGTGGGGATGTCATGCAGCATCCAACATAGAATAGGCACTCCCAATGCCTAGTCCATATTAGGTGCAAGGCAAAAGTAACCTCATACCAAGGAATTAGGTATGTTAGATACTTGATTCCACCATGATATAGGATACGAAAAAGAGAGAAGAGAATACATAGTAAAAGCAGAGGACTATGAGTCCAAAGAGAGAGATAGAGATATCCGGATAACCATACCCTTTACCAATACATTTAGCGCTCACCCAAGGCAAGCACATTAAGCTAATAATCATCAATCACCTATAAAAAAAGGGCAAGTCTGCTCTTTGAAATGAGCAGCACCCATGAAATGGGTGGTCAGTATGCTACGTACTGAGTAAGGGAACAATACTATCGAAATTGGAATACAAATAACATATACTTTCACATTAGATGATAAAGGAAATATAACTAAGTAAATAAATTTCTCATAAGGTATAATACAATCTAGATCCTTTTATTAAGTATAGTTCATTTTCATTCTTTTATGTGCAATAAGTGCAAGACCCCACTATTCTTAAACCGGTGGAACAATTTGAAACTTCTCGGGGACAACACACTCGAGCCACTATTCTTTCCGGCTGAAAGGAGGTGATAACATCTTATCGGGACAGAACACTCCCGAGCCACTATTCTACTCGATGGAATGGGAATAAATCATCTTCTTGGGGTATAATGCTCCCGAGCCACTATTCTACCCAGTAGAACGGGAATAAATCACCATAGTCCTGACTCATGCATTCTTCCACTTTAAATCATTGGTATATTTCCTATAGGTTGTAAAGGTAGGTTTTATTTCACAATGAGTAAGCGGCCCACTATTCGCAACTGATGGAACGATATGAAACTTCTCGGGGACAACACACTAGAGCCACTATTCTTTCCGATGGAATGGAGATTAAAAACATCATCTCAGAGCAAAATGCTCCCGAGCCACTATTCTACCCGATGGAACAGGATTACATATATATAGATTTAAAAAAAATAATCCCATGGCCCTACTCATGTGCTCTTTCACTTTAAGTGATTACTATCTTATTTAAGATTGATTCTCAGGTATAGGATGCAGTCAAAACACATATATATAGCATGGAACACAGTCAAACAAATATGCATATAATATAGGTCCAAACCCTTAAATCCTATTAAAATCTAACTACACGTCCTTTAGTGTTCATTCTCACATGTTGGTTGTCCCACTCACATTATATTACGACATCTCTCAAATTCCATCATTAGTATCACACCCAAAAGTCACAACCGAATTCTCATGAGTTTGATTTAGTAATCTCATCCCGATGTATAAATATCACACGCTGAAGTATCAAGTCTAAATCTTATAAAATTATCATAACCCTTCATATGAAATGTTTAGTATTTCTAATTCCAATAGATAACCTCTAAACCCTAAAGATGGAATAATAATATTAGCATCTCAAGATGGCTTTCCCCAAATTTACCATTAACATTTATGAACCCTAAATAATGATAATATTCCCATGAATTACTCAAGTTATTATTTTCATGATTTAAATCTCCTAACACATAAATTACCAAAACTTCCTTAATATCTCATAATGACCAAGTTACCCTTTTAGCACAATTAACACATTTATTTCATAAAATATTATTCCTTCCATACATATTATTTTTTCAAGTCCTCATTCATCATCATACCTCATAAGAGACCTTAAGCCCATTTACCACAACTCACTCAACTCATATTTCATTCCTTAAGTTATAAATTTCACCAATATAACATTATCATTATTCAATCCATAATTCATACCTTATGTTATATTTTCACAAATATGACGTTCTCATCATTCAACCCATATTTCATACCTCGAAATATAATTTCACACATATGACATTATCATCATCCCACCCTTATTTCATAACTTAAAATATATTTTCACACATATGAACTTATCATCATTCGACCCATATTCCATACCATGGATATAATTCCACAAGTGTAATATTGTTATTATTTCAACCATAGATATATTTCCACAAGTATGATATCATCATCATTCAACCATGGATATATTTTTCCAAGTGTGATATCATCATTATTCAACCATAGATATATTTCCATAAGTATGATATCATCATTATTCAACCATAGATATATTTTCATAAGTTTGATATCATCATTATACAACTATAGATATATTTCTATAAGTATGACATCATCATTATTCAACCATAGATATATATCCACAAGTATGATATCATCATTATTCAACCATAGATATATTTCCACAAGTATGATATCATCATTATTCAACCATAGATGTATTTCCACAAGTGTGATATCATTATTCAACCATAAATATATTTCCACAAGTGTGATATCACCATTATTTAACCATAGATATATTTCCAAAAGTGTGATGTCATCAACATTTAACCATACTACATGCTATAAGATGCATTCTTACAAATAGGAGATTATCGTGACAAGTTATAACATAATGATACCTCTTACCAACTTTTATTTTCTTTCAACATAACATTCCTATCAGCACAAATTGTTAATATATACATATGATGCATAATACAACAACAATATCATGGAAGACACATTTAGCCATACAAGAAAACATCATCAAAAGTCCTAAGCATCGAATATTATCCTTACCAACGAGGACACCGGGATCTAAGCACGCAAATCCTAGACTCCCTTCGAGATCACCAAAAATCACCTATGAAAATAAGATAAAATATGATTAGGATCGGAGGTTAAAAATTAAGAAGTAGATCATGGTGGAGAAGGATAAAAATGGAATTTACCAGAGTCAAATGGAAACTTGAATTGTATGGAAATGTAGAAGAGTGTGTGGTGGAGCTATGGTTAAATTTTGGTGGTGTTTGGATAAGATTTGGGGTGAACATAAGGTTGTACGGCTAAAATAGGAAGTTTCACGGCCAGGCAATACAAAAGTTGCATAGCTGTGCAGCACTAGATCAAGAGAAAATAAAACGCACGGCCAAGTGGTGTAAAAGTTGCACGGCCGTGCAAAATCAGGCCGAAAGGAATATTTTTGCACAATTGAATGGTGTAGGGATTGCATGGCTATGCAGCAAGTGTTTTAAGCATTACACGGTCGTGTAGCAAGTCGTGTACCAGCTATGCACACTGCAATGGTGCAACAAATGAGATCGAGAAGGAGGGAAAAGAGGCAGCGATAGGCGGCAATGGGCAGAAACGGCGAGGGGGAAGGTTGAGGTGACCTTGGTGGTTGGTCCACCGGCCAAAAGGCGGTAAGTGGTGGCCAAGGTGGTGCACGGTGGTAGATTGGGTAGTGTGGAAGCTAAAATAGGGAAAGGAAAGGGAAGGAGAAGAAGAAGGGAATGAGAAGGGTTAAGGAGCTTAGTTAATGGCTCTTTGGCACAAAATATCAATAGAGTAAGGCAAAACCAAAGAGAAGTAGGGAGAGTATTAGGTATATGTGTGTGTGTGTGTGCATGTGTGATGTGTGCATGGTGTTTCAGGGGGAAGAAAAGAAAAGGGGAGGATGATGGTGTGCAATGAAGGTGATGATGATTGTGCAGCTATAGGGTAAGGGTGATGGTTGCAGGGGATGGTTAGAGTAAGGAAATAGTTGTAAAGTGAAGGTGGTGATGATTGATGGGGGTGTTGTGTGAGAAGAAGAAAAATGGCAGGGGAATGATGGTGTGCGATGGCTAAAGTTGACAGGGATAAAGGTGCAAAAGGAGAAGAAGAAAAAGAAGAAAGGGAGTTTGGGTAAGGTTGATGGATGATGGAAGTCTGCAGAGGATAAGATGGGAGATGGTGCAAGTTGCAAGTGCAACTTGCATAAATTCAAAAATGTAGATGATGTTGGCGGGAGAAGGAGAAGAAGGAAAAAAAAGAAAAGGGAAAAAATAAAAGGAAAAGATAAAGGGTTGAGGAGATTAGTTTAGGATGATTTTAGATTAGCTGAGGGTAATTAAGATTAGCAAAGATTTTAGCATATTTAATTCCACTTTACAAATTATAGTTTATCAAAGTTAAGGTTTTCAGAATCAATTAATGTTTCAGGATTAAGGATTGGGTTAAGGCTAATATAGTATTTATTAGGATTAGAATTAAATTAGGTGCTCTTGATGGGGGATTAGCTTAAACAAATTTTTAGGGTATTACAGACATTCTCCTATATTGTCAAATATAGGAAAGGGGAGAACATAAGGTAGTTGATTCCCTTAGACAATAACATACACTCGTAGCCACTATTGACACTAAACTTTTGGGGTTATTACACCTTAAACTATCATAGCCAAGTGATGAGGACTTCCATGAGATCTTTGCTAAGTGTCAAAGTGCAGCTTTTGACAAATTCTACATCTATAATGGCTAATTATTTTGAGAAAATAGGTTGTACATTCCTCAAAGTTCATTTAAGGAGTTACTTCTATTTAATTCCCATGGTGATGGGATAATGGGTTGCTTTGGCTATGCCAAGACCCATGATATACTTACTAAGAATTTTCACTAGCCACGTATACAAATGAATGTAATGCATTTCTATACTAATTTTTCACATTAAAGTGTGCCAAATCGACTACCCATCCACACGACCTGTACACCCCTCTCCTTGTTCCTAAATAGCCTTAGACTAATGTGTCTATGGACTTTGTTTTGGTCCTTCCTCATTCTAGGAAGAAAAAAGTCTCTATCATGGTAGTTGTCTATCACTTTTCAAAAATGATCAAGTTCATCCCTTGCCAAAAGACTAGTGATGCTACTATCATTGTCAGCTATTTCTTCTCCAACATAGTCAAGATTTATGATGTCCCTAGGACTGTTATATATGATTGGAATGTTAAGTTTATCTCTCAATTTTGGCAAACCCTTAGGGGGAAAATGGGTACAAAATTGCTTTTCTCAACCTCTTATTACCCACAAATTGATGGGTAAACTAAGGTCGTTAATCATACCTTAGGAATCATGCTTTGAACTATTCTTGATAACAATTCCAATTAGTGGGAGTCCAATTTTACACATATTAAATTTTCTTAGAATTGGACTTTCCACTAACCACTAGTAGATCTATGTTTGAGGTTGGATATGGCTTTAATCTACTCACACCTTTAACTTTATCCCTATTACCACCATCCCAATGCACTTCAAGCAATGCTAAGTCACATGTTAAATCCATCAAAGAGCTTCAAGAACTAGTTACCACACACATTCATAAATGACATATGAAGATGAATACTCGTGCTAATCACTATATGAAGAAGGGTGTGGTTCAACCATGCGACCTAATTTAGGTCCATTTGCACACATATTGGTTTCGAAACCACATAAAGGATAAGCTTGACCTTTGAAGCAATGACCCTTTTATGATCCTTGAATGGGTGAACGATAATGTCTATAAAACTAACTTGCCTAAAAAGTATGGGGTCATACATCCCACCTTTAACATTTTTAATATGTTTCCTTTTGTTGATTTTTTAAAGGTTTTAGGAAATAAACCCTTTCAAGAAGGGGGATGATACGGACATCACATCATTAAACATTATTCTCAACCCTATTTTGAATTATTCTATTTTATTTATTACCCTCTGATAATTTTGTGCTTTCTGTATTCAAGGTGTATTAGGAAATAGAGATGGATTAAAAAGTGAAAAGCATCAAATTAAAAGCACAAAGATCAGATGTTATTAGTATTAACTTGTATAACTGTAATCAGAATAGAGGTTATAGGATCATAGGTAAGTTAGCTTTAATAATTAACCCATCTTTATTATTTTTGGATCTTAGTATTATTTTGTGGGTGAATGGTGCATAAGTGGCTAATGATGATAACATTTTTAAACCTATTGATATTAATCTTAGGTGTAGTAGCATTGAACCTATCCTCTTGTCCTTAAGGAATCATAGAGGTATAACCCAAATGCTTCCCTTAAAACTAAATAAAAATGAAATGTTTTCATTAAAAAAACTGTTTTTAAGACTTGGACCATGAACTAATCGGCTTAAATTGGCCTAATCCATAGCTCATCCCCATTTTCCCTTTCTCGGTCATGGCTTGGCCTAATCTACAAGCAACCAACCCTTTTGTTTTTCCTTCTTAGCCCATTCGTATTTTCCCCCTTCTCCAATCCTTAACCCCCTCTTCACTTGGTAAGTTTGGTCCCTCTCTCTCTTTGGCAACACCCATCCTCCTTTGTTTTGCAACCATTCTCTTATCCACCTCTTACTCCTTCTTCTAATTTCAAAAATGAAAGATGGAAAATTTAATTCTCCCTTTCTCAAAGTCTGAGACCATCAATTTCTTTTGTCGTTAATTTCTTTAGGCTCCTCCCTTCCTTTTTTGGGTGAACTACCCATCCCAAAGAACTATGAATATTTATCTCTATAATATGGCTCGATTATGTACATTATGATTGTGATTATACAAAATCGAAGGCTAAGCCATTTTTCTACTAAAGTGTTGAGTACCGCGACAAACACAGGGATTACTTTGGGCTTAGAGAAAGCGATTGTGTTCTCACAACCTTATTTGGCAAATAAATTACAACTCTACTAGTTGGGTTTGGTTCAACAACATCATCTTATAATGTTGAGTTAATTGATATTTACGAAGGAGGATAATGCATGTTGTTATGATTAATGATTCAACACACAAAAAGTTGTGAGAGTGTGACTTGTATTTAATTTTTTTGTGACATAGGTGATTATGTGTAGATGTCTTGGAGTGATTTAAACATCATTTGTGGGGTGTATTGGTTGTTAGTGTTGTGGTACACAACCATGTGGTTGTGTGGGATAACTATAGAGTAAAATGAATCATAAAGGAGACATCACTAAGGACCAATGTTTACATACATGAATGACACCGATGTGTTGTGTTATTGAAAAGAAGGTTGAGAATGTCGACATACCCTATGATGATCACTATGGTCATGTTGATGACATTTTGGGGGATTTGTGTTAATCCCCAAACCCATGTTGATGAGGCTTCTTGCAACCTCATGTGTGTTTTGATATATTGTCTTACATAGTGTTATATATACTTGTTTTCATTCATGTTAAGTTATTCAAAGTTTTAGAGTAATTATTCTCCTTATTTAAAGAGATAGATCTAGAACTAGTTCTTTAAGAGATGACTTGTGTTCTTCTGTGATCTTGTGGTAAGGATTATTGACTTCTCTTTATAATCTCTTATTATCTACCCATAGTACAGATAATCTATTTCCCTCATTGATTTCTTATTAAATTTTACAAGTTCTGTATCTCATCAATTAAGGTTTTGTGTGTTCACACCATTCGATCCCTAATAAATTAGTATTAGAGCTCTGGTTTGTGTTTAGATTTCTTAAATTTGTGTTCATATTACAATAGGATGGCATCAACGAGATTTGATATAGGCAAGTTTGATTTTTCTATTAACTAGAGCATGTAGAAGTTGAAGATGAATTCAATATTGGTTCAAAATGTATTGAAGAATGCTATATTTGGAAAATCAAAGAAGCATGTATTGATGAATGAGGAGAAAATTAACAAGACTGATCTTTAGACCCTATATGTTATATAATTGTGTTCGTCTAATAAGGTGTTATGAGAGGTTGCAAAAGAGACCACGATGTCCATGTTGTGGCTCAAGTTGGAATCTCTCTTCATAACAAAGTTTGTTACAAATTATCTGTTGTTAAATAGCATAGTGCATGAATTAAATCTTAGTGAAGGGTAGTCTGTTAAATTTTATATTGATGGATTCACTCAATTATTATGGTTCGAGAGAATAAAAATGTAAAATTAGATGATGAGGGTTTGGATATTAGATTATTGTGCTCTTTACCTCCTAGTTAAAAGCATTTCCATGAGACTATTTTATATGATAAAAATGAATTAATTGTTGAGGATATCAAGAAAACCCTACTACAATGAAAATTGATTAAGAGTAAATTTTGTGGAGGAAATTTAGTTAATTTATGTGATATAGGTTTTATAGCAAGGGGTTTGATAACAAAAAGACGTCCAAATTGAAGACAAATAGGTTCAAGAACATCATTTACCATATGTGTTGAAAGAAATACCATATTAGAAAATAATATTCTAATAGTAAACATGTAGATAAAGATGTTGATATATTCGCTGAAGAGGATGATGTTACTATAGTTGAGGACAAAGGTGATGGCGATGTATTGGATTTTATAAATAAACATGCAAAATTATTATATAGGTGGATTATGGATGCACTTATGACGTTAGTCCCAACAAAAGTTAGTTCTAGACATATGACATAGTTTGAGGTAGAGTTATTATCTTGGGAAAGGTATTTCATACAGAGTTGCTAAGATTAAAACTATTAAGGTGTAGATGCATAATAGTGTAGTTAGGATACTATCTAATGTTCATCATATTTTTGAGATTACTATTTGATTTTGATGAGCTCTTTGGATAACAAATGGTATAATTGAATCATTAATAATGGTACACTAGAGGTTGCTTAATAGGTAGTGTTGATGATTGTAGGTAAGTGGATTGGGATATTAAGTGAGCTTATTGGCATTACTATCAAGGGTGTATTTGAGGTAACATTAAAGATGTCTAACTTAGATATTGATGGTCTTGAGCAAGTACAATTCAGACATGAGAGAATCATAGCACGATTAAAGAGAAGAGATCTAATTTGGGTAACCCAGGTACATCCAGATTTATTATTGATGCCTTTTGTGTGTTTGAATAATTTATTATGGCTACGACTTCTCTTGATGCATTATTTAAGGAGGTGGAGCATGGGGATATGCAAGGTGCTTCTAATGAGTTGGATATTGTAGTTGATTTGGATGGTATAGATTATTCTAATGTTGAGGAGTCTAAATAATAGGTATAGGCTCATGTTGACTTACTAGTTATGCCTTTTATAATTTGGGTATTAGTATTAATGTATTGGAGAAATTGTTAGACTTAGAGTTTTGTATTGGTCTTAATTCTACCTTGTAGCATGATACTGATGTTGAGGTGGTCTGCAAGACCATGGTTACATACTCTAAAGTTGTGGGATACTTGATGTATGCTGTGGTTCGTACCAAACCTAATATTTCCCAAGTTATAGGTGTTGTGAACAGACTTGTGGTTTGTCATGCAGAGTTATACTAGTTAGGTGTGGTATGGAATATAAGATGATGTGTGTAACATCGACTTGTATGAGGTTTATGTTTTTAACTATTTTGTTGACTGGTTTGTATAGCTTAATTTTGGTGGTGGTCTTGATGGTTAGAGGTGTGTACTAGTGTGGTGTCTTGAAGGTTCTAAGTTTGTGTGTTTGTGTAACATCCCCATTTTACTAACCAAAAATTTCATTCGAAAAAAACTATGTAGAAGAAATTTAAAGAAATATGAATATTACCATTGTATTGGATATAGAAAGAGGTGTGGCTATCACCTAACTTATGCCCAATACAAATCTAAAATGTACAAGAACTAAACTTGCATTATAATAAAACATTTATAAAACCTTTACATAGTGGTGTTGAACATTAATTTTATACAATCAATTTATGAATAAAACATCACACAAAAATAGAGAGAAGATAATATCATTCAAATAATTGATCCTTTGCTAACATGAAGTACATCACTCCCCAACTAAACACCATGAACTTAACAACTTGTGAGAAACATCATCTACTCCTCTACACGAGTTAGGCTTATCACAGTGTTAAAGACATTAGTATGGTAAAGTACTAAGTCAGATTTACTGTTACATCTCAAAATTTTGTCAACCTCAAAATTTTATCAACCTTATTGTAGGATGTACAGCTTTTTAATTCAAAACATAACCTTAAACTTTCACTTATTTATTTTTTTAACCCTAAACATTTATTAAACATATTATCCCAACCCTAAACCCTCCTCTCTCTTTTTACCTTTTCTCTCACCTTATCCCTTTATCATACAACTCTAACTAGCCCAAATAGTTATTTCTTTGGCTTAGTTAATCAAACTAAATATGAACCATAACCATCCAAACACTTCAACCTCTACCCTCTATGAATTTCATGTAACTCCCCTATACCTTTGTTTATTTTTCTTGCACACCCCTCCCTTTGGATGATTCAATATTTATATGTATGGGGTACACTTATCATTTTACATGTATCATACCTCTATTTTCATAGCATTCTTGCCTAGTATGGGTTATGTTATGTTAAATATGAAAGCATGTGAGTTATAATAAGTTATATTTACTTGTTAATGTTTTATGTTCTAAATCCATGTGTAGGGAGAAATAGTCATTTATCATCTTTAGAATTTACTTTCATGATAAATTTTTCATGAGGAAATGTAATTATAATAAGTTCAATGATGAATCAAGCAAAAGGTGGTAATTAAGGCTTAAGGTCATTTTGGTCATTTATGATAAAATATACCAAAGATGAATAATTGGAAATAAATGAAAGTGGCTAAGTATGGAATTGGAATTATTTATGTATTATGTAATATTTTATGATCATTTTATTAAGACACCAATATTTAAAGTGAATGACCTCAAGATCGGGGTGTATTTTTAGGTGTAGCTACTCTAAGAATGATGTTGAATTCTTGATTGGTTTAGAACTCACAAGGTGTTGTATTACCTCATTTAGTCCCTATATTTTCTCTACTTAGTTCTTTAGACTTCTTAGAGGGCATGTATACTTATGGATCATGCATCCTTATTGGTGTGGTATTGTTTTTCCTTCATATTCTAGTGCGATTAACGTATCTTGGTGTCCTCAGGTTCATAATTAGAATGATATTGAGCTACCTTTGTGTATTGGTATGATTAGAGTGTCTTAGTGCCTCTAGGTTGATATTATATCTCATCGTATAAAGTAAATAATAAGGTAGTAATTTTGTTTGATGGCCTTAGTATGATTTGGATTGTTAGATTGGTACTTTTCCTTTATTACATGTAGTTATAGAATTAGTTGATATGTTTAGTTTTTATTTGCCTTAGTGCACTGACCTAATGTTTATAAGATATGATGTGATTGATTTGGGAATTGTTAAGTATGGTTTGGTGTTTTTCCTTCACATAACACCATTGTCATGATTTGACTTATTGAGTTGCAATATGAATAAGTGTAATGATATGATGAGCACATGGCCTAGTGATGTTTATGTCTTGGCATGTGTATCATATTGCATCATCATATGTACTCTTTGATGTGTTTATGTGATGTTTTTTTGGATATACCTTATATGTACTCCGTATGACCTTTGCATGCCTAGTGTTATGTAGTGGGTTACTTATTATCGTTATACTAATGTTTCACATTTTATGCCCCTACTTATTCAATGGGGCATTTTTGAACTTAAAGGATTGTCTTGAGGCTATCGTTTGACTATTAGTGAAATACAACAAAACCCTCATTTAGAAAATTGTGGCAAATTCATGGATTTATTAGGAAAATTAATTAAATAAATTATTTTATTACAATAATAGGAAGTGATTAAGGTAAAATCAAGAGGAAATTAATAAATAATTTAATTGGAAAAAGTTAGGTCGTTTTGCTAATTAAAATGGAATTTAGGAAAAATCTTTCAAAAATCCTAAATTAGCCTAAAAAGAAAATTTAATTATTATTTTATTAAAATATTATTATTTTAAAATACCCCAAAATACCTAAATATTTTAAATACCCCAAACTAACTATTTTTCTTTTTCCTTTTTTCCTTTTTCCCCTCTTTTCTTTTCTTTTCTACTTTTCCCTTCTTTTTTCTTTCCTTTTTCCCTTTGTTCCCCCGACCTAGGCCAGTCCACCCATGCAGAACAAACCCTCTCCCCTCTCCCCTCTCCCTTCCTCCTACGTGGCCCAAGGCCCGCCACTCCCTTTCTCTCCCTCGCCAACCGCTGGATCGGTCTGGTTCTTTCTTTTCTCCTTTTCTTCCCGAACCAACAGGCCACCCCCTTCTTTCTTTTCCTTCTCCCCTGGCCCTCTCTCTCCCCGATGCCCAACCAACCCAATTCCCTGCGCAAGCATGCAGCCTCTACGTAGTCGTACGACAGCCTACTACCCTTATCCCCTTCCCCATCACTCCCTCTCTCTCCTTCACCCAATCGTGATCTCTCTCTCTCTCATCACACATGCCTCTCTCTCCCTTCCTTTTTCCCTTCTTGATCTGTTAGACCTACAAAAATGTAGGCCTACTCTAGCCATAGTCCACTAGTCGATGACCTACAAGCATACCGCTGACCTTTCCTCTTCCCCCTCTGTTATTCCCCCTCATCTATAGCCTATAAATACCCTTCATCCAACCCCATTCAACTCTTTTTTCTCTAAACCCAGAAATCCCCACCTCTTGTCACCGCCGCCAGTTCAGCCACCTGTTACACTACCGTCGTCAAGCGCCGCCGCCCAAACCACCACCCAAACTACTCCCTGCAATACCCTCCACCGAGATACACCCCTCATCACCCTCAATACTCCCTACACAAGCCACCTTGGCTGTGCAAAGTTGGCCATTCAACCAACCTTAACCTAGCCACCGTAGTCCTTTGTGTCGTCGTCCGCCGCCACTCCTGTATCAACCACCACCCCTTATACCCTCTAAAATGACCAGACGACCTTCCCCTACCTTTCTTTTCCCCTACCGCCCTCTTCTCCTCCCTTCCTCCCTCTCCTCCACTCTCGACCACCACACCGCCGCCGCCTGCGCCACCGCCACTACCACCAATCCAACCCTCTCCACTAGGCATCGTCCACCACCTCAACTTCTCCACTCATTCCCCCTCTCCTACCCTAAACACCCAACTTTTCCCCCTTTTCCCTTTGTTCCCTGCCCTCGCCGGTGCCGCCGGTCACCACCAATCCTAAGTGATACCCTAACCCCTCTCAATCCTTAAACCCTAATTGTGCAAACATTATTCTTTTTATTTGTATTTATCTTATTATTATTACTATTATTATTGTTGTTGTTGTTATTATTATGCTATCATCATCATCATCATCATCATTATTATGCTTATTAGTATTTACAACTTTGAGATATTAATTCTATTATTAGTATTATTAAGGGGTCGAAACCCTATTTTTATTATTATTTCAATTATCATTATTTTTATTAAATTTATTGTCATTATTTTTATTTTATCATCATCATCATTATTATTATTATTACTAATAATGCTAACTTTGGCACATTATCACTTTTATTGCTATTATAAATATTCAAACCCTATTATTATTATTATTTACAATTCAACTATTACTATGATTAGTATTATTCTTAACACTATTATTATTATTATTATTATTGTTATTATTATTATTATTATTATTATTATTATATCATGACTACTATTTTTACCATTATTACTACTAAATATAGCATCGGGATATTTATCCCATTATTATTTAAAGAAGGCAAACCCTATTTTAATAAATATTAGGATTATCCTTATTTCTATCACTATTAATATCATCATTACCTTTATTATTATTACTATTATTATTATGAGTGCTGGCCTTAGTATATTATTATTACTATTACTTTTGTAAATATTCGAACCCTTATCCATATAAATATCTTTATTTCAATTATTATTATTATTAGTATTATCCTTAGCAATATTATTATTTTATTATTTTTATTATTATTATTTTATTACTAACCCTACTATTAGTCTTAACCTTAATAATATTAGGGTTTATATTACTATGAGTATAAGTTTTTTATTATTTTTTTAAATATCACTATTTTTTTTGCCACTAGTATTATTGCTATTATTAGAAGTAATAAAGTTATTATCTTTAATAATATAAATATGGCTGTAAATAATTAATATGAACCTATTTTGACTAGTAATACCCTAGTAGGCTAACCTGAGAATAAAAACCCTATTTTTACTTGTAAAGTTTCTTTTAATAATAGTAACCCTAATATTAGAGTAAAGTAGGAAATAATAGTATTTTTAGTAGGAGGAAAATTAATCCTTAGTTTTTTCCTCTTATAGGTGAGCTCAGTTTAAACCCTAAGGAGGCGTAGGAGCGTGCTTCAAGGCCGATGTCATGTTTGGTAAGGATGTAGCTAAAGCTCCTATGTGTGTTGTGTGTTGTGTGTCCTGTATGCCTTGTATGTTATGTACCATGATATGTTATATATCTTATGATTATCATGACAACTGTTTTATGTGTAGCGCAACTAGGAGTTGAGGTATGCTCATGTGTTTCCTTATGGTATGTATATAATGTGTATATGTTGTGATTATCATACTATGTGATGTGACCCTTTAAGACATGCATGCTAGGATATTAATGTAATGATATGGGGTGAAAGGATGAAAATGGAAAATGGGGAAGTAAGTTGACCAAAGGGAAGTAAGTTGACCAAGGGATGTGGGATTAACCTAATTATCCCATGATCCATGAAAGGAAAAATAAGTGGAGACTACGAATAAAATAAAATAGTGGGTGAACTTTGCATGGGAATTAAAGGGTTTACATGAGAGAATCTAGGGTTTTCATGGGAATTCTAGGGTTTTGCATGAAAATTTTGAGGGTCTTCATGAGGTGGATGGAGTCTGCATAGGGAAGAACTTTAAATGTGAAAATTTGTCTTGGAGTGTAAGGAAAGTAAGTGAAGAGTTATTTGGGTGATTGGAGGATTTTGGTGAAAAATAGTACGTGAGTTAGTATAAGGGTGCACAGGGTACCTAGCTAGGGTTTGGGAGGAAAACCCTAATTTGAGATGGTGGCGTAAGTAAAAAATATTTGAGGGTGAGTGGAGTATGAAATGAGGATGGAGGGGTGTAATATGTAGGGTGAGTATGGGTATCATTGGAAAGTAAGAGTGGAAGGTGAGAAATGGAGGGGTGACAAGTGGAAAGAAGGATGCTAGGTTTTGGTGTGGCCACCTAGGGTTCCGTAGTCACACGTGTATTTGGGGAATTAAAGTGAAATGATGAGGGTTGAATCTAAGAGATGTAATGTGTGGGGTGATAAATGGCCTCAAAGTGTAAGGAAGAGAAGGATGGGCCACATAGGCCCAAATTAGGGTTTCTGGAGAAAAACCCTAGGGTAAGATAGTGAGTGGACTTGGAGGCATAAGGTAGTGGGCCTTGACCCACATACTTAGGATTTGGGCCTCCAGTGTGAGTAAGTAAAAGAAGGAAAGGATGTTGGAGTGTGTGAGGAGGTACAAAAGTCTCAAAATATAGGACAGACCCTTTTGGGAGAATAAGAGTAGATGTAGTGGGACATGGATGTCTAGGGTGAAACTTTTCAAATAAGACACGAATAAAATACTAACCATTTAAAGAGGAAGATTATTTAGCTGGGCCTAAACCGGTCTACCGGCGAATAATAGTGGCTAGGAGTTGGGGTACCCTAGAGACTGATCACAGGCGAATAATAGTGGCCCAAAGCGTTCTATCCTACATGTTTTCAATCCACCAGCATTCATAGTAGGGGATTCCATGCTCAACAAACCAAAAAGACATGGGAAAGATACTAAGTACTTACAACAAAATACCATGAGAGTTGGGGCCAGACCGGTCCACTGGCAAATAATAGTGGCCAAAAGCACTTTACCCTAGAGACCGATCCACCGGCAATAATAGTGGTCAAGAGCGTTATGCCCCTTATATTTCTGGTCAACCGGCTATAATAGTGGGGCTCCTGCACTCATATGGATTCACAATAAGCATGGTGTGAAATAAGTATTGATCAAAGATTTAAAGAATCAGTGGATCCGGACTATAGCTTGGCCTTTATCTATCTATAATGATGGTATGATGTTTATATGACCATGTTTGTGTTATATGCCTTTGTGTGTTGGCCTTAGTTGCATGGTTGCCTTACTCAGTACGTAGCGTATTGACCACCCATTTTATGGGTTCTTCTCATTCCCTCGAGTAGAAGGCACCTTTGAGTTTGTACAGGTTGGTGATATTGTTTTCGATGCCTTCAATGCTTACGAGGCATCGGACGGGGCTAAGTGTTGAGCATGGACTTGGTCTGGAATTGAGAGCTACTTGGCCAAATTTACTTTCTATGTTCTCCTATTTTGTATCTATTTATTCAGACTTGCTTTATTTTATTGTAGCTTTATTTCCCTTTGAGGAACTTTACTTATGTACCTTTAGATTATAAACCCTTTTCACATACTCTGGTTTCTATCTTATGAATGTTTCAATGCCTTTATGAATCCTTGCTTGGAGTTTGAATCATGATAATTGTTAATTCTTCTTTAGCCTTGTGGTGAGTACGAAACCAATCGGGGGTTGGGCTTGTACTGATCACGGCAGTAATACCCCCAAAATACACAAGTTTTGATTTACTTGCTTCCGTGAAACTCTTTACTAAAACAAAAATTTTCAGTAGTGAATTTTGGGGGTGTTATAGTTAATAGTTGGAGGTTTGAGAGTTAGGACTATCTGATGTCCACCATGATATCTTTTGATTTGAATATCTCTTGGGCTCTTATATCCCCTTCTATATATATTTTTCTCTGATTGTTATAACCATTCTCCAATATTTTGTTATATTGGAATAGTGCTAACCTATAATGTAGTCTCTTTTCCACTTTTTATGACAGATGTCCTTAATTTAAACAAAGTGATATTTTAGCTTTAGTAGTTAGTGTAAGAATGATAGAGAATAATAGACTTATACTAATCATGGTAGCAACACTCTACATTTTTAATACTTTAGTTTTGATAAACAACTCTTTTAAATGAAATTTTTAGGTGTAAAAAATATGGGTGTTACACTTACCTCTCATGTACACCCAAGCACAAGTTTATTAGAAAAGGCACATCGTCTCATGACCATCACTATAGAAATTATCATACATCCATGCCACATAAACATAAAATCCTCAAAGGATTACAACCCAAGACTTATGACTTCTTATCAAGGCAGTAAAGCCCTTAAGGAATCCTTAAGAACTTAATCCCTTTTATTTCCATACATTTACATGTCAACTTACCCTTACTTTCTCCTATGTCTATATATATATACCATCCATACTAGTGTATAATATCCCATCCAAGAGAATCCCACTTATACCATACATATGACCTATCCTCGAGGTAATTTCTACTCACTCCTGAACATCATAATTATAGGTGTGCGCTGGTCCAAAACTAAACCATACCGAAATCCATTTAAGGACTGTAATTTTTTTAAGCTAGGACCAAGGACTAGACCAGGATTGGATCATAATTTCTAATCCAAGACCGGTTAGAAACGAAATTGGTAAATTATATATGTTTTATATTAAATATCTATATTTTTTTAGGTAAACTATAAATGAGATTCCAGGTCAAACAAGAAGATCGAGCCATAACCTATTAAGGTAGAACTTCTTTTAATTTAGAACTAGAACCCGAAATAACCAATCAGTTTGGTCCGAAATTCAAGTCTAGACCAATTCTTGAACCTCCCTAATCATAATAGTATTTCTTGCCATTCCACTATATCATTTCATACCAATAATTATGTTACATATGACATCCTATATTTGTGGTTTAAAACCATACTAGACTCATCAATTGTAATAGTGTTTTATGCTAACACCAAACATATGTCTAAAATTACACATCTTAACCCTTCCACAATGGTACCAAACTTAATCATATAGTATTCACACTAAACCATATGATCCATATTAACATAGTATTTTGATCTGATACCCAACAAACTCGTATTTTATTTATACCAAACCATATTACCCACCATTACCATAATGTTTGAGTTTACACCAAACTTTAATCATTTATATGTTATTCATATCAACTCATTTTATCTAGATTTCCATAATATCTTAGTGTTTTAAGATTACACTAAAATTATTCACATATTAAGCATATTATATACATCACACCATGCTTTCCATATTACTGTAGTGTTTTAGATGACATCAAAATCAATCATATGATCTATATTAATTGTTCCAATCACAATATTCACACCAACCATGGGTTTCAAACTAAATCACATTATTCATACTGAGCTATAGTATTTATAACTTCACAATGTTTTTGAGTTACACCATGCTCATGCATATAGGCTACTCACATCATTTATGTTTACAATGTTTTTCAATTACCAAACTATCACATATTATCTACATTAGTCATATTAGTAGTATTTTAGATTACACCAAACTATTCATATATATTATCCACATTATTCAGATCAATCATTTGGCACATTAGGTCTTTGACACTTTCCTACTTATGGTTAATATCCATGGTAATCAATATATCCAGTGATCACCAATGTTTGATTCTATGCATTGGATATTAGAGCCATCACAACTAAGAGACATAACATGGCCATCACAGCTAGCAGGCATAGCCATCATGGCCATCATTGCTAGGAGACACATCCATCATGGCAATGGAAACATATCATGTCCATCATGACAACATAAACATATCACGATCATCACAACTACATAATCATATAAGTGTTTTTCCCACGTTAAAACCAAACATTTCCACTAGTGTTTATAGATTACAAAAAAATTACACATTCATATATGACATATATCACACGTGGCATGTAGCCCACATATTCCATAACAAATCCAATTTCCAATTATTTCTAAAGATCTTATCAAAGGTCAAAAAATTGGTAAAATGCTTTTAAAACTAACCCAAGTCCATCATCCCTAAGGCAGAATTCAATACTCAAATTAGAGGTTTTACCACAATTTCAAACCATTTTAAAAAATACTAGTTAAAATACGGTTAGAAACAACTCCAAAATCAACTAAATTCATTAAACTCTAACTTCACTCACAAATTATCCGAAATCATCATAAAATGATGGAAATACCCCTTTTACTGCCAAAATCACATTTATTTTCAGGATTTAAGTATCAAACTATGCCACAAGCACATATAAATATTTTTAAGGCTAATATAAGGCCATCTAAGACATGATACAGCCCAAAAAACCTCTTTTCTTAAACATTATCAATAACTATAATGAAATGACCTTTTGTCCTTTCCAAGCTAAAATATCCATTTTTTACATTAAGACACAATAACACATTTATAACACCACCTTACAATTTTATATCACAAATGACATATTTATCATCAGTTTATTCTCAATTTCCATGAATTATAAATATAATTTGATTTTACCCTTCTTTGCTTTAAAATATCCATTTTCCATTTTAGGACATAATAAGTGAAATGCCCCAAAAATATTTATTTTAAGAAATATAATTAAGTAAGAATTTATTAGGGAATTAATTTAATTATTTATTTTATATGAAATAGGAAGGATTTATTTAGGGTAAATTATTAAAGAATTTATAATTATTTTTATAAGGAAAAATTTGGTATTTTTGCTAATTAAAAATGAATTTATGAAAAGTCTTTTAAAAACACTAAATTACCCTAAAATTGAGATTTAATATTATTTTATTTAAATA
Organism: Tamarix austromongolica; assembly: GCA_039764185.1. Classification (NCBI taxonomy): domain Eukaryota; kingdom Viridiplantae; phylum Streptophyta; class Magnoliopsida; order Caryophyllales; family Tamaricaceae; genus Tamarix; species Tamarix austromongolica. Next base: position 12,745,853 of record CM077819.1, read on the forward strand.
TTTTTATTTTAAATACCCAAAATATTCTAATTAATTTATTTAAACCCAAGCCACTTAAATTTTCCTTTTTCTTTTTCTTCCCTCCTTTTTCTTTCTTTTCTTTCTTTTTTCTTCTTTTCTTCTTTTTCTTTTTCTCTTCTCCTGATTGGGCCTGAAGCGTGGCCCAATCCTTCTTCTTTTCCTTCCTTCTCCCGCGGCCCAGTGCCGTTCTTCTTCCTTCAGTAGCTAAAACGCTGCATTTTGTGCTTTATTTCCCTAAAGCGTCGCGTCTCATTAAAGAGACTTATAACCAGCGTTAGCCGGCCGGTTCTTTCCCTTTTTCTTTCTTTTCTCTGACCGCCCGGTTCACCCCTTACTTCTTCCTCCATCAGCGTCCGCCGTCGACCTGCATCTTTAAACTCCGAAAATGGCACCGCCGGCCATGCAGGTTTTGACCTGCCGTTTCTCCCCTCATTATATTCCCCTTGACTCGTAGATCAGCTTGGTATAATTGATTTCCCTTATCTCTCGCTCGTTTTCTCCTTTTTCCTTCACGAAAGTTTGACCTGACCAAAACTTTTGCCGGCCGATTACCACTGCCGGCTACCCCAAACCTAGCATCCAATACCCTCCTACCGACCCCCAAACCCTACAATTCCCTCTAAACTCTATAAATAGCCTTGGTTGGTGTGATTTCAAAACTTTTTCTCCTTGAAACCCTAAGAGCTAACCTGTGGGCCACTGAGACTTCAGACGAGCCGTCCGCCACCATTAGCCAACTTCGTCGCCACCTCTGCCTACCAAAATCTTCCCTGCACCACCCTCTAGCTAACTGAGACAACCATCTCCCTCGATTCTTCTCGCATGAGCCACCATAGCCATGTGAAGTCCCCGATCCATCAAACTAGAATTTTTACCCCCGTAGCCTTCAATCCACCACCCGCCACCATATCCGCCACTTCTACTGCCTTCTACACCACCCAAAAACTTCTACTAATTCTACTTAACCTTATTTTCTCTTTTCCTCTTCTCCTCCCCTCTTTTTCTTCATCTTTCTCCCTTTTAGCCTTCTTTTCCGGCCACTGCCGTGTACCACCGCCGGTGCCACCCATCTCCGCCGACTCAAGGTGAAACTCTAGATCCTCTCGGCCCTTTTTTCCATTTATTGAAATTTATTCTATTTTTATTCTAATTTTCAATATTTATTCGATTATAATTACTATTATTATCATTATTATTATTGTTGTTGTTAGATGTAATATTATTGATAAATTTTGTTGGCAGGGTTGAGATTATTCTTGAGTTAATAAGATTGTTAATTTTGAATTTTAGGAATTTATTTGAATTATTATAAGTTTATTATCATTATTAATAATATTATTAGTATTATTATTATTAGTATAAATAATTTATTATGTTAGTAATTATTAAGGGGGGCCGACACCTAAATTTTTAATTAGGTTTCGCACCCTTGTATTTTTATTACTATTATTACTGTTTTTACTATTATTATTATTATTATTATCTTTATTATTTTTAATATTATAAGTAATATATGTTATTAATATTATTATTACTATTATTGAATAGTGCTTTCATTATTTGGAGGTAAGGTTAGAAACCCCACCTTGTAATTTTAGGATTATATTATTATTCTTATTATTATTATTATTTCTATTAATATTAGTATTATTACTAATATTTTATTATTATTATTATTATCTTTACTAACATTATTTTGGTGAAGGGTAGAAACCCTTATATCATCATTCGTTTTAATTTACATTAGTATTATTAGTAGTATTTTGTATGGTAATTTTAGTATAGTATTATTTTAATTAAAAACCAAGTCTTAGGATAAGTTAGTAAATAATAGTATTTTTAGGAGGGAGCCTAATTCTAGTATTTTTCCACTAATAGGTGAACCCAGTCAAAGCCCTCAAGAGGTATAGAAGCGTGCTCCAAGACTGGTGACATTTTAGGTAAGGGGTTCAAAGGTCATTTTGTGTAATATGTGATTTATATGCCATGCATGCCATGTGATATGATTTATTGTGTATTTTATGTGTATATTGTATAATTATTATGAATGCAGCATGATATAGAGTTGAGGTATGTTTGTGTAAATAATTGTGACATGAGAATTATGTGTATGAGTGTGTTATTATTATGGGATGATGTGGCCCTAAGAAATGCATGATAGGGTTGTAAAATAATGATGGGGAGTGTAACCATGGTGTTAGGGTTTTGCATGGAATGTATGGTGTTAGGGTTTTGCATGGAGTTGCATGGTATTAGGGTTTTGCAAGGAAATGCATGGTATTATAGTTTGCATGGTGGTATTGCATGATAGAGTTAGGGTTTGCATGGAGTTAGGGTTTACGTGGAGCTAGGATTTGCATGGGTGTTATGGTTACCATGGGTTGGTGTGGTTAATGAGAGTTGGAGGATGAGAAAGGTAGAAGTCGGTCATGCATGTCTGGGTCAAAGCTTGTGAATAAGATACTAAAGATATTAATTACTTAAAGTGGAAGATATTAAGACAGGACCAACTGATCCACCAGTCAGGAATAGTAGTTAGGGTTTTACCCTATGTGCGACCGATCCACCGGTTATAATAGTGGTTAGGACATTAAGTTCTATGTGTGACCGGACCACCGGTTATAATAGTGGGGGATCCCGATCTCAATGAAAATAAACCAGAGTTTTGCTAAGGCAAGTAAAAGACATTAATTACTTACAGTGGAATATTATGCGAGCAGGAGCTAAACCGATCCACCGGTTAGGAATAGTGGTTAGGGTTTTACCCTATATGTGACCGATCCACCGGTTATAATAGTGGTTAGGGTTTGACCCTATATGTGGCCGATCCACCGGTAATAATAGTGGTTAGGGCATGGTACTCTATGTGTGACCGGCCCACTAGTTATAATAGTGGGGTGTTCCTATGCTCGCATGGAATTGATAAAAGGCATAGTGTGAATCGACTTTCGAAAAAGAATAATTAAATAATTGATCTGGACCTTTTTGGGCCTTATGTGTGGGCTTGATGATTATAAGTTGTGTAATGCTCTGTAAGCTTTCATGTATCATATGTATGGGTTTGTAATTTTAAGTTGATTATTATCCTGCATGATTTTATATACTTATGTGTTGGCCTTAGTGCTCGATTACCTTACTCAATACGTAGCATACTGATCACCCCACTATCTCTAGTATTTCGAATTATGTAAGAACGTATGCGTACTCTGATTCCATATTGACAAACTTTGGCTTATTTAATACTACTGTGAGTGTTTTCCTTAGCCTTAGTACTTGATATTGGAACGGTATGAGTGAACCAGTCTAGTATTAAGTGTGGCGGTAGCATCCCCAAAATTTACAGGTTTTAATTTAGGAGTCTTGTTTTTAAAAAAATGTGTGTAAATTTTGGGGTGTTACAATAAGGCATTCCAAACACCATCGATTAATATTATTTTCATACAAAACATGTTAATGAAAAGATTATCATTACCATATTCCTAACTTTCCTGATTTGCAAGTAAGATTCCATTTTTACCCTTTCAAGCTCCATTTCTAATATCTACCATAACTTTTACTATATTAATCTAAATATTGACATATTATATATCAAACTAAGCTAAATCTTGTCAATGAACATGTCATAATTAAAAATGGCAAAACCCAAGAAGATAATACACAAGGCCTAGTGGTCAAGCCATATGTTATTTTCCATCATTTCCAATATATAACTCCACAGTATCTTAGGTTATGTATATATCACTCATCTCATAATTTTCTCCTCCATACGATATACTTCAAACTTTGCTACAACTTTCCATAGTCAAATTAGAATTAATCTTTACATATATTTATGCCATACATATCAAAAGAACCATAACATAAGATATTTCACAACCAAATCATCTCATATTACAAAAAGATCATGGATTTGATTAAACTAACATATATCATAATTCTTTAGCAAGTTACCTTGTTTCATAACTTCTTGATGCTCTACCAACTATACTCATGTCCATCTTTCCATCTAAGAACACATATTATATTTTAAACCCACATTTAATCCTTTTCATATGGTATCATGATTGATGAGAATAAGACAAGTCTTACCTAGCTTACACCACCCTCATACACAATAAACTTCTTGAGATACCTTAGAAAATTATAGAAAACAAATGAAAACTATACCCTTTTTACTTAATATAATTTGAAGAAACTTATATGAAAATATAGCATGTTATAAAAATTGCTCTTTAATTATTTAAATTGCATCAAAAATTTACAAAACTCTTTATTTTCCCTATGATTTTATGAACTTTTCCAAGCTTGGTTTGGTATGGTAGAGATTCATTCGACATGAAAACTGAAGATATAATGGCACGAAGATGGAGGGGAGGAAATGGTGTAGGGGAATGAAGAATAAAAAGAATAAGAGAAGCGTCTGGTAGTATAAGGGAGAATTATGGTTAGATTAAATGAATCAATGGATTATGGAAGTATAGCATATTATATTAACTTTTCTCTATTTGGTTATAAGATAAGGTTTCATTCAATTCATGGAGGAGAAGGGGAGAATACATGCCAAATGATAGAGAGGAGGGAGGCTTACATGAGGTTTAGGAAGTAGAGGAGAGGTAATACATGGGGGGATGTAAGATTTAGGAAATTTTGGAAAATATAATATATGATAGATATTTCATGGCACTAAGAAGATAGATACGTTGGTCACATGAGCTATACAAGGTTTTGTTTGGTTTTAATAGCAATTTAGAATACTTAGATCATATCTTATATGCATTAGATAGGATTTAAGAAATTAAAAAGGCATTTTTAAAGAAGAATTATGATCCAATATTAGAAAATAAACTCTAAAATTATTATAAATTAAAATAAATCATTTTAAATGCTAAATAACTCAAAACATTGAAATGTAGTAATCTACAGAGTTTTATAAAGTTTAAATGGTCTAAAGAGTGAATTCAAAGTCCAAAATGTAAAGTGGGAAAGAAATATAAAATAACAAACAAATAAGCTCTAAAATTCTCAAAAAATAAATTTGAGGATATATTAAAAATATCATTTTAAGGTCATATGTAAACTTTTGTGAAGGAAAAAGTATATTAATTAAGTTTCTGAAGGTATAGACCAATTATAAATGAGAAAAATTAAAATAAATAGAATTAAAAGTCTAAACATTATAAAATTTACTAAATTAGTATTTTAAATCATTTAGGACCCAAAAATATAATCTCTATGACAATTTGATAATAATTTGAAATTTTTACTGAGCCTTCCAAATATAAATTGACTTTTTAAGCAGGTAAAAAAAATGTCTAAGCACAAAATGGAAAGTGTCTTCACAAAAGTTATCTAAAATTTGTTAAATAATAAATTAGAATCCAAAGAAGTGATACAATTAAGAGTTACATTTTAGAATCTAAATCTTTTAGATTTAAAAGAATTTAAATAGTGTTGTATAACTTAATATCACCATTAGGGTTTTATAAAGTTTTAAAAGTGATTTATTTCGATAGTACATATTTCTTAGAAATATAAAGAGTACTGCTTTCACAAAATAATAAAGTTTTATTATGAATCTAAATTAGATAGAAGGCACAAAAAATAGAGTGTTATAGTTTGGTTGTGGCTGCTAAGCGTGTTGATGATGTTTAACTTAGAGTGTTAGCTTCTAAGAATGGGTTGGAAAAAGGAGTTGTTATTGAGGATGACCTAACATGTGTACTAATGAAGCCATTACTTGTGTTCATGTTCAAGAAGGACTCAAAATTAGCTTGTGTTTGTATGTTATAAGGCCCTTTATATGGTCTTTTGTGATCATGTTGCTAGCTATCTCAAACATTGCAACAAGGTAGTGAATTGTGAGCTTGTGATTCATATATGATGCATTTCCATAGTATAGATGCCTATGTGTAGATTTCTTGGAGTGATTTAGATGTTGTTTGTGGGGTATATTGGTTGGTAGTGTCGTGGTACAAGGCCACATGGACGAGTGGGAGAATCATAAAGCGAAATAGAACCTAGAGGATACAACACTGGGGGACCTATGTTAATGGACATGAATGACTTAAATACCCTGAATTTTAGCTAAACCTAATCCCGATTAATTAATATCATAACCTAATTCTAACATCGAAAAATTTATTTTTCTATCTTACACTAACTTCCTAATAATAAATCTTAGCCTAATTCTAATTTTTATTTAGGGTTATTAATATCTTTCCTAACCTACATCTAATCCTAAATGATTATTTAATTAATTATCCTAATACTCTAACCTAAATTATTTTTTACCTAAACCTAAATCTGAACCCACACCACCTCCATTTTCTCCTTTTTCTTTTTCTTCTCCTTTCCCTAGTATTTTTCCTCATTATATTCCCTTCAACTTGCATCTATGACCCCCTCCCAACCAATTATACCCTTTACCCCCATCAACTTCCCCTCCCCTACTTAAGGGTCCATGTTGAAATTTTTGGTCGATCGCAGTCCCATCTATATGCATGTGTATGTATATATAAACTCAACATTAAATGCCCTAACCACCTCTCTTCTATCCCTTTTGTTTTTTTTTTGCATCAATTGCACAAGCGTAATCCTCCTTCACCTCCTCCTTGCCACGACGAAAAAAAACTCTAAACCCCCCACTAATGAACCCAACTGAGGCACCTCCACCACCTGCGTCAACCTACACCAAACCCCCCCATAACCATCGGCAAAATTCACCACACCACAACCTCCACCTCTGGCTAAACACACTGTAACACCTTCCCTTTTTATTTATTACTTGGATATTACACCAAATGCCTGTGCACCCACCTCCTCTTTGGAAATTTCATCTACAACCCCCTTCCTTTTGCTCCTTGGCTATGGCACCAACAACTCGTACACCCACCTCATCTTTAGTAGTTTCATCCACAACCTTCCCTTCCTTTTCTTCCTTGGCTATGACACCAACAACTTGCACCCACACCCTCCCTTCAATAGCTTCAACCGAAGCCCGCCAATTTTCCTTTGGTAGCGTCAACCGACCTACCACCCTTCCTTCAACAACTTCAACCAAATCTCACCTCCTTCCTCTTTAGTAGCCTTCACCGCACCACACCTTCCACCCTTCAGCATATCCAACCACACCACACCACTACCTTTCACCTCCTACAACTGACACTAGCCCTCCTTGTTTTGGCCTCCACAACCGTTGCACTTGTAATATCCTATATTTTTAAATTTAATTTTATTGATCTTAATTAGTTTATTAGTGTAATTTGATAAAAAGAATTTAATTCTTTTTATGGATTTATCAATCATTTCAACTTCATATTTGAATTTAATTAATCTTTGTAGTTGTGGATCATTCTAAATAAATTCATTCACAACTAAGATTTTATTATATTCATATAATTTTAATTTTTGTTTAAAAATATGTATTTCCTTCTGTCATATATTTTGGATTTTAAATATTTTAGATTAATTTTTAATTATAACTTTGTCGTGTGATTACGACTTTATTTTAGAGTTATATTCCATTAACAAAATAAATAATTTAAATTATAAAATTCCCTTTAAAATAGTAAAATTATTTTAAGAATTTTATTTGTAGAAAATATTTTTGACTTTGAATTTATCCGTTTTTCTAAGTTCATTCAAAGCCTGAGAAAATTTTTAATTAAAAAGATTTTCACAGCTTATTTATGGATTTATTTTTGAAATTAATTTTATTTCATTTTATTATTTTTGGTTTGGAGAATTCTATTTTTAAAAATTATTTAAATTAGTCCTAGTCTCTTAGAATTTGATTTAAATATTTTTTAAGTTCGTATAGTGTATTTTCATAAATAATATAGATTTTTGAGGTTGTTAGTAATTTCTTCCAAATACTTTTTTGAAACTCTTTATATAGCTCTAATATCAATTTTATACCTTCGGATCCTTATGAAACGATTTTTCGTTAAATGAATTTTAGATAAAACCATCTATTAATATTTTTTTAGATTCATTTGTGTATTTGCATTTATACAAAAAAAAAAGACCACCCCCTCTCTTTCCCTTTTCTCTCTTCTTCTCTCCCTCTTTTCTTTTCTCCTTTCCCCTCATTGTGTTTCTCCTATAATGTGAAACCCCAGCCTTGATGTCCTTCTCCTTGCTCCTCATTTGACTTTAGCCACCAATTAGCCAACCAACCTCCACAACCATCATTATTCCCTATCGCTACTCCCTCCATTTTCGACGCCCCCATCCATTGCGCAAGCAGCGCAGCAGCAACGGGCAACTGAGGGTCGCACTCTTGTGTTCGGCCACGGTAAGCCTAGCTAGTTACCGAAGAGAGACGGTTGGCCTCTAACGAAGCTTCCCTTGTCTTCACTCTCCCCGATTTGCAACTCTTTGTTTGACATAAATTTTCAGAAACCCTAAATTTTGTTTTGATTAATTTGGCATGAATTAGCTTACGATAAGCTAAATTGGCTATTTAATTATGCATGCAGTTGAATGATTGAATTAGAGTAGTTAATTGTAGCATATATAGTTGATTTGTGTAATTTTGACCCAATTATGTTAGGATTTTACAGATTCGTTCGATTAAGCTATTTTTGATAAATTGATTATACAATAGGGTGTAAAATGTGTCTAATTTCATATTGAAATTATCAATTTGAGAAATTTATGTGAAATTAATTGGAATTCAATTTCTAGTCAAAATTTATGTGTGAAGAAATTGGATTGCATAAATTAGTTATTTCACTTAAATGATTTTACAATATGCTTAAAATATATTTAATTTTCTATTGGCAATGTCAATTTGGGAATATTGTGTGAAATCAATCGGAATTAAATTTTTAGACCAAAACTCTTGCAGATCTAAATTGAATTGTATAATTGAGTTATTTTATTTAATTGATTATATTATTTACACTAGAATATATTTGATTGCAATTTCAAATCGTCAACTTATATATTTTCAAAAAGAATTGACCGAATTTGCATTTCAGGCTCAAAATCTCTAATTGTGCTGAATTAGATATTTCTTTTATTGGATTTGATCAATTGATTATATAATATATTATAAAATATGTATAATAGCATTTCTAAACATTCAATTTAAATAAACAAATAAAATTTAATTGAATTATATTTTTAGGCCTAAAGCCCTAGATTTCAAATGAAATTATGAAATTGGTCATTTATATATTTGTTTTTCTAAAATTGAAGTTGTGTAAATAATTGAAATGACCCTAATTGCATACTAACACCTTCAATTGGAATTAATTGATTTGAATTATCCGAGTTTATGTCATAGCCTTAAAACCCTAATTTTAGAAAACGATTATCTCAAATTAGCTACTCGTAAGATTATTTTGTTGAAATTGATTATTTAGATTTGTTTAAAATTAGTTTAATTATATTCCTAAGCTATCAATTTGAGGAAATCAAAGTTAATTAGTTGGGTTGTAGTTAGGGCTTTTGTAGTTCGGGCTTAAAAGCCCTAACTTCAGGTATGATTTTATAGAAATGATTTGCTTATACTTCTTGCATCTAATAGATTACTAATTTTAATTTAAAATCATTTGAACTATATTTTTATGTTATCGAGGTAGATTGGTTCCCTAAAAATGGTTGGTTCGTTTCTTTGGTAGTAAAAAATAATGAGTAAGCCATTTTCGATAAAATTAACTTATAATTTATTATCCTTTTTTTAGTTTTCCAAATCAATTTGAAATGGCCCAAGTGATATGTGTTAAACCCTATTTAGTTAATATTTAATCTTAAATATTAATAGAGCTATATTCGCAAGTCTTAGGTTTTGGATATGTTTTTTAAGAAATATTATTTGTGTCTCATTGTGTTAATTTAATTATAATATTTGAATTATTAATCGATAAGGTAGTTTTTAACCTAGTTTTCTGATTTCCATCGGCAATCTATGAAAATTTATCATGGATTGTCGAACTCTCAATAGCTCACTCTCTTTCTCAATTTGCTTAACTAGCTTTGGATTTAGGTAATTCATTACTTACCTTTACTTATGGCGAAATCTGAAATGTATGTCTACTTAAAGTGGAAGGTGATGAGTATGCTTATTGATTATTTAATTATGCCAAGTGCATACTGTGTTCTTGTGTGGTAGTTGTATGTATGTATGAGTTTATAGCTTTAATGTGAAGACATGTTAGTATGCTTATTAAATATTGTATGTGTTTGAGTATGTGAAGGGTTGAGTATAATTATGTGGTTAACACGTCCATTTAATTATAAAATATTTAGTAATTTTAGAGTATGTTCTAATGTATCTAAATTGTAATCGGTTTAGAAAACCATATCCGTGGTTGAGTGTGAATTGAAATTGTATGATACCTTATGTTGTATTTTTATGCCACTTGAATTATTCAACCCTAACGCCACCTAAAATTATTTAGTCTTAGTGCCACATGAATTGGATCGGTCTTAATACCACCTAAAATTAGAACGACTTTAATGGCACATAAAATTGATTGGTTTTAATGCCAATTAGACTGATTCGCCTTTAATACTAACTGGACTTGATTGGCTTTAATGCAAGTTGAAATTAATAGGCTTTAATGATACTTGGAATGAATATAATAATGAAAATTCATTATGTTGATGGAAGTGAGTTAAGTACCATTATGTGGGCTTGATCCATGATTGGTTAAATCTGTAAATAAAATATTAATCACGTAAAGTTAAAGATTTGTACCACTCAGGGTAGCTATCAGAGTTAGGTTTGGTATTCAATTAGTATCATTATGGTATTTTTCTATTATGTGATCTCGGGTGCCTTACGAGGTCCGGAGAGACCCTCTTCTCCTCTATAGTTGTTTCAATATATTTCGGCCCTATAGAGGTTATGCATACTTTAAGTGATTAGGTGTTATATTTATTGATGATCTAGTTACGTTTCTGGGCGAGCCAACTAGGACTAGTACCATTTAAGTACTAGATTAGTTGTTACAATCTATTTAAGTCTCCGTCATCAAGATAATATAATAAAATGTTTATGATCACAATAATAAAATATAATAGTAAATTATTCTCATTCACTCATGGACTTTATATTTCATTTTTCTATGCATGTCTCTTGGTTATCTCCCTTACAATAATGCTACCATATGGCACATGTTCATACCCAATTATCACATGATCTATTATTTGAATATAGTGTGAGCCTTATGTGCAAAATGCTATCTTCTAGAGTAGTGTATGTTACTTAGTATGAAATCGTAATTTCTTATACACTTGTACCCTATGTGTTGTCATGTTTAGTCATGTATTCATAAGCATGAATCCATAATCATGTGTTTTATTGTATGTATCACATGTATAACTAAGCATGAGTTATTGTATGAGTGGAATGGTGTATATATCATATATATAATTGAGCATTAATATTGTAAGCTAAAGATTACCATATTTTATATGTATCATGTTTCCTCCCATGAGTTAAGTAGCTATGATTTACTTAGTACTAGACTCGTACAGATGATACCAGGGTTAATTGGGTCCTACGACTATCCACTAATGGTGGGGAGCATACCTCTTATGCACGCTTGATATCAGATGTTTTTGTTGGGTTGAATGCTTGGCTTTGAGAGAATAGCCAACCTGGATTAATATCCTTTGGGATTTTTCTTTATATATCTGTATTTATTTTTGGAATTTTTCAAGTGATGTATTAAAATTTCAAGGGTGTTGTAATTGAACTTTAATTTCCCATTACTTTGATAAACTTTTAAAATCTAAAGTTATTTCACAAGTTTTCTGCTGATTCATTCAGTAATGATTTTGTTCAGTGAAATTATTCACATGTCATATGTCATTGAATATCTTCTTGTGGGAGTTTATCCTCATGGCACAGATATTATTTGAATTTTTATTAAATAGGTTTTAGCCTTATATCTAGTATGAGATAGATGGTGGACATCTAGTGAAATTTGGGAGTATTACAAAACCCTAATAGCAACAATAGCTTGTGCCATTACTCCACCCTCCCATGGTATAACCCACCGTTCCCCTTTGTTTAGTTGGGCAAAGTTTTCCCAAACATCACCTTACTTGATTGGTTTTTCTCCCTTCTTTCAGCCTTCCATTTCCTTAAACTTTTACTCACTTACGTGGATTAATCCTAATTATTTTTCATCATGATTTTCTTAGGTGATTTCCCCATGATTCTAGAAGAGGTGAAATAAGATTTGCGTGCTTAGAGACTACAGTTGTTTTTTATAAGGATACTTGTTATAGTCTAGGTTTTTTGATTGCTAAGTGTTATGCATGGTTTTGCATTGTACCATGTTATTGTTATTATGTGAATTAACATGTGATGTTACTGCTATGATATGTGGTTGATATTATATCATAGAAAATGAGTAAGTAAATATTATGTCGTATTGTTGTTTTATATAGAAAAACCCTCGGTGTGAAATTTAGATATATCATGGGTTTATTAATAGCATGATGAGTGTGAAATGAGTATGATAAGATCTATGGAGAAAAATGTGGATTTGGAAATAATGTTAGCAAACATATAAGACTTACATGAAATAAGGGTTTTGCTATCGATAAAGGCATTTTGGTCAACGTGGGTTAAATATGATAATTGTAAAATGTTAAGGTGTTATATAATTTGAAGTATGCTAAGGATTTTATATGAAGTATTTAAAGTAGTTGTGAATGATATAAGTTTGATTAAGTATGAAAATGGTTTGATTTGGGAATAGTAATCCTAAAATGAAAAGGCTATTATCACATATGTGAAACGCTACATTTTGACCACGAAATTTGAATATGTTGTTAATATTAGTATTGTGGGATTTTATATTGAATTTGGTATGTTTTTTGAGTCCTATAAGAAAAGTTATGATGTATTTGTGAAATTATGGTTTATAAGCCTTGGGGATAGTAACTACTAAGATAGAGTTATTAACGCATGTGCAAGACCTTAGAGTTAGGCCTTGAAATGTGAATATACTGATAATGATAATAATTGAGGAATTTGTTCTAAGCTTGGTGGCTAAAAGAGTAATAGAAGAAGAGTTATGATAAAAGTGTGAAATTAGGGTTTTAGGGAAATAAAAGGGTTTTAACCCTATATAATGGCCTTATGATCATGTGATGTGATTTACATATTTTGAATGTGTTATATACTTTTCAAATCAAACATTAATAAGATATTAATTATTTAAATTGAAAGATTAAGTGAGTCAAGCTAAGGCGTTTATGGGTACGTTCTACCAGATGATAATAACGGCTCAAGTGTGTTATCCTTAAGAGATGTTTTAGATTATTCCACTAGTTTAAGAATAGTGGCTCAAGAGTGTTCTTCCCTGAGAGGTGTTGGATCTGTTCTACCAGATGATAAAGTAGCTCAGGTGTGTTGTCCCTGAGAAGTGGTTTAGTCTGTTTCACTAAATTAAGAATAATGAGGTCTCTAAAATTAACGTAAATAAAAGAATGAAAATGGTTATATCTAATAAAGAGGCCTGGATTAGTATTTATCTTGTGAGACTTTATGTATTTTGTACGTGGACTTATCATCTTCTATGAACGTAGGTATTTAATTGTATCCCTAACTCGATAATATTGTTACCTTACTTAGTACGTAGCGTATTAATCATCCTTTTTATGGGTGATGCTCATTCCCAATAGTAGATGACCTTGATACTTTTGTGCAGGTCTTTGATGACCATTTAGATTATTTTACTATCTTTGATGCATTTTATAAGGAGGAGTGAAATTTACTATACCAGATGTTTGGACGAAGAGTCATATTATTCTAATGATATTTTTACCCTGATATTTTTTTAGACTCTTCAATCTATAGTATCCCTTTTATTATATTTTGTTATTGTATCTCGGAGTTAATATCCAAACTCATATATATATATATATATAAAGTGAAATGCCCCAAAAAATCATAATTTTAAGAATTATGGTTAAATAAAATTTTATTAAAAAATTAATTAAATAAATTATTTTTATTAAAATAAAAGGGAATTAATTAGGGAAAATTAAGAAGAAATTTATAAATATTTTAATTAGAAAGAAATTTGGGTATCTTAGCTAATTAAGGATTTTATTTTTGAAATTAATTAGGTAAATTATTTTATTTAAATAAGAGAGAATAAATGAGGCCAAATTAATAGGAATATTATAAATAATTTAATTAGAGAAAATTAGAGTGATTTGCTAATTAAAATGAAATTTATGAAAAACCTTTCAAAAACCCTAAATTAGCCTAAAAAGGGAATTAAATATTATTATTTTTAAATATCCCAAATATCCTAATTAATTTGATTAACCCAACCCTCATATTTTTTCCCTTTTTCCTTTTTCATTTTTCCTTTCTTTTTCTTCCTTTTTCTTTCTTCTTCTTCTTTTCTTTTCTTAACTTTTCCCCGACTTGGGCTAGCTCGTGGCCTAAGACCCTCCCCCTTTCCCTTCCTTCTCCTTCGGTAGCCCAGTCTCGCGTCATTTTCCTTTCTTTCGGCTGGTCCAGTTCTCCCCTTCTCCCTTTATTTTTTCCTTTTCTTCTGGACCGCCAGTCCAACCCCCTCTTCTTCTTCCCTAGCCCCATTGCAACATGCAAATTCTTCCTTGAATGACTCCCTCATTTCCGCCGCCCCACCTTCAAGATTAACATCACTGGTTATGCCCAGTTGACCGGCCAAATCTTTCCCTCTCTTCCCTACTAATTGGCCTACCATTTCAACCAAATCAACTTCCTTCCTTATCGCATGATTTTTCCTCCTCCCTAGCCAATCTTGCCCTTGCCACGTTTTGAATTTTGCTGGCTAAATAACACCGGCAGTGAGCCCAACCAACTTGCCCGATCCTCCCGTTCTTCCCTTTGACCTTAGCCATCCATTTTTATCTATAAATACCCCCATAATCTGCCCTGTATCGAACATTTGGTTGCTTACCCAAAATTTCCCGACCTTACCACCGCTGCCACTTTAGACACCATTTCTACTACCATCGGCCACCTCCACTGCCCTCTATGCCAACCCAATTAATCCTTGCACTGCCCTCTAACTAACTACACCACCCATCTCCCTCAATTTTCCCTACATAAGCCACCCCAACTATGCAAAGTTTGCTTCCCAATCAGCCCTCTCTTCCACCTCCGCCACCCTTTGAACCACCATTACCCACCTCTCCTGCCGTAGCCACCACCCTCTACACTTCCCAATCTGTTCTGTAGACCCTCCTCCATCTTCCTCTTCCTCCCTCCCCTCCTCCATTTCTCTTCTTTTTCTCCATTTGGCCACCGCCGTTGCCTCCGTGCGCCGCCACCCTCATTCAATTCTTGTCCCTCTAAGCAGTCTCAAATACCCCTACTTCCACCCTCATTCTCCCTCTCTTTTTCTTAGCCCTCAACTTTTCCCCGTTTCTTCTCTTTTTCCGGCCACTGCCTCCATCGCCGTGCACCGCCGCTGGTGTCGCCTATCACCACTAGCCTAAAGTGGAACCCTAAACCCTCTCAACCCTTTTTACCAATTTAATTAAGCTTATTTTATTTTATTTCAAATTTTAGCCTATTATTCAAATATTATTATTATTACTATAATTATTAAGTATCATTATTATTATTATTATTATTATTATTATTATTATTATTATTATTAGGTTCAAAATTATTATTAATTTTTCTTATTAGGGCCGAGACCCTATTTGGCTTACTAGATTATTAGTATTAGTATTATTAATATTAATATTATTAGTATTATTATGAGATTTTATTTTATTTATTATTGTTATTATTATTATTATCACTAATATATTACTATTATTATTATTATTATTATTATTATTATTATTTATCAAGAGGGCCGAAGCCTACTTTATTTGTCTAATTTGAATACCATTATTATTATTATTATTATTATTATTATTATTATAAGTAATATGTATTATTATAATAATTATTATTATTTCTAATAGTATTTGTACTATTTCGAAGTAGGGTCGAAAACCCTATTTTATTTTACTCTACGTTTATGTTGTTATTATTATTATTGATGATGTTGTTGTTGTTGTTATTTTGTAATTTCTATTATTATTTCATTATTATTATTATTACTATTTTTATTAATAATGTTCTAAAATTATTATTAGCATTATTTTGGTGAAGGGTCGAAGCCCTTATTCCACCATTTATTTTGAATCATATTATTATTATTATTATTATTACTACTACTACTATTACTAGTACTACTACTATTTTTAGTATGATTATTGTTATTGTTGTTACTATTATTTTTACTATTATTAACATTATCATTGTTATTATTTTTAGTATCATTATTATTATTATTATTATTATTATTATTATTATTATTATTAGGATAAAGTCTTCCACGTTATATTATCAACTTTTACAATATCACTACTATTCTTATATCCTTAGCAAAATTAGTAATTAGTTAATGTCATTATTATTAATATGTTATTATTTTATCAAAAACCTAGTCTTAGAATAAGTTAGTAAATAATAGTAATTTTGGTAGGAGGGAATCTAATCTTTAGCTTTTCCCTCATATAGGTGAGACTAGTCAAAGTCTTGAGGAGGCGTAGGAGCGTACTCTAAGACTGGTGTCATTTTAGATAAAGGTGTAACTAAGGCCTTATGTGTGTTGATGTGCATTACATGCTTAGTATGTGTTGTATCTTATGCTTATCATTATAATTATTTTGTATATGGTATGACATGGTGTTGAAGTATGTTTCTTTATTATTATATGGCATGTGTACTATGTGTATGTGATGAAATATTGTGGTATGTGATCTTATGTAGTGTGACCCTGTAAGACATGCATGTGAGGATATTAATGTGGTTGTGTGGGGGAAAGGATGAAAAAGGAGAATAGGGGAAAGAAGTTGACCAAGGGAAGTAAGTTAACCAAAAGGGAAAGATGTTGACCAAGGGGAGTAAGTTGACAAAAGGGGAATAAGTTGACCAAGGGATGTGAGTTGACCTAAGTATTTTAATGATCCATGAGTGGAAGAATAAAATAGGGAATTTTATGGTTTTGTGTTGGAGAATCTAATCTATGGTGTTATATGGGAGAATCTAATCTATGGTTTTGTATAGGAGAATCTAATCTATGGTGTAACATGGGAGAATCAAATCTATAGTCTTGTATGGGGGAATCTAAGTACGTAGGGAGGAATCTAGAGTTTGTATGGATGAATCGAGGGTTTTGCATGGAAAAATCTAGGTTTGGTATGGAGGAATCTAGAGTTTTGTATGGATGAATCTAGGGTTTTATATGGATGGATTTAGGGTTTTACATGGAGGGCTCTAAAGTTTTGTATAGATGGATTTAGGGTTTTGCATGGAGGACTCTAAGGTTTTGTATGGATGGATTTAGGGTTTTGCATGAGAAAGTTTGAAGGTTTGTATAGGAATGTTAGCGTATGTATGGGAGTAAAGTTTACGTATGAAAAGTTGACTTGGGATGTAAGGATGGTAATAGAAGAGTTATTTGGGTGTTTGGAAGTTTTGGGTGAAAAATAGTATATAAGACAGTATAAGGGTACATAAAAGGCTGAGCTAGGGTTTGGGGCAAAAACCCTAATGTGAGGAGGTGGTAAAAAGGAGAAATAAATGATGGTGAGTGGAGTATGAGAGAATGATGAAAATGATCAAGTAATGATGAGCATGATTGGCATGGAAAAATAATAAGTGGAGTATGAGAAATGGAAGGGTAACATGTGGACACAAGGAAGCTAGGGTTTGTTGTGGCCAGTTAGGGTTTGGTGTGGTTACCTAGGGTTTTGTGACCACACGTGTGCTTGAGGTGTAAGGCGTAATGATGAGAGTTGAATCTAAAGGTTGTGATGTGTTGAGTGTTAAAAATGATTTGGGTCATGTGAAGTGGAGTGGGCTAGACCACAAAGGTCTAAATTAGCGCTTTGGGATAAAACCCTAGAGTGAGATATGGAGTGGACTTGGAAGTGTAAGGTAGTGGGCTTTGACCCATATACTTAAGGGTTGGACTTCTAATGTGAGATAGGATATGGAGGAAAGGATATTGGGGTAAGTTGGGAGGTGCATGAGTCTTATGATATGGTGCGGGTCTTTTGAAAGATAGTGTAGAGGGAGTGAGTTATGCATGTCTAGGGTGAAAGCTTCTGAATAATATACTTAAGACATTAATCATTTAAAGTAAAAGATTATTGAATCGGGTCAAGCTGATCCACCGGTTAGGAATAGTGGTTAGGGTTCTTACCCTATAAGTGACTGATCCACCGACAAATAATAGTAATTAGGGCAGGATGCCCTATAAGTAACCAGCTCACCGACTATAATAGTGGAGGATCCCGAGCTCAATAC
Organism: Tamarix austromongolica; assembly: GCA_039764185.1. Classification (NCBI taxonomy): domain Eukaryota; kingdom Viridiplantae; phylum Streptophyta; class Magnoliopsida; order Caryophyllales; family Tamaricaceae; genus Tamarix; species Tamarix austromongolica. The sequence goes on from CM077819.1 coordinate 12,764,217, forward strand.
ACACAAACTAAAGTTTTGCTAAGGCACATAAAAGATATTAATTACTTATAGTGGAACACTATGCGAGTATGAACTAAACCAATCCACCAGTAAAAAATAGTGGTTAGGGTTTTACCCTATAAGTGACCGATCCACTGGCTATAATAGTGGTTAGGGCATGATACCCTATAAGTGACCAAGCTACCGGCTAAAATAGTAGGAGGTTTCTGTACTCGCATGGTGTGAAATGAGTTCTAATAAGAGATTAATTAAATAATTAATCCGAACTATAAACGGGCCTGTATGTATTTACCCGAATGATTATACGATATTATGTTATCATGATAGTCTTTATGTTCTTTTTATTCTTCTGCATGGTTATGTGATTTTATGTGTTGACCTTAGTACATCGGTTACCTTGCTCAGTACATAGCATACTGATCACCCTTATTATGGGTGCTGCTCATTCCCACAAGTAGTAGGCCCTTATGACTTTGTATAGATGGGCAATGTGTTTTTTGATGCCTTGGATGTTCATGAGGCATCAGGCGAGGCTGAGTGTTGAGTATGTGCTTGGCTCGTTGATCGAGAGTGACGTGGCCAGATTCTCTCCTTATGTTATTCTATGTCTTTATGTTATTTCTTTTGTATTAAATTTCCCTTGTTTGATTTTCTAATTATGTTTTGAGTTTTCCCTGGATTTATCTTTTACCATTTGTAAACTTATTTCCTTTTTAGGAACTTTGACTACGCACTCTGATTCTTATCTTATGATTGATTGTAATCCTTTGGATTGTAAAATTTTACGCGTGCTCTGATCTTTGATGTTACAAAATCTTGGTTTAAGTATTAATGAATGTTTAACAGAATCTCTTTTAGCATTAGCATTTGGTACTGGAACAGTCGGAGTGAATTGGTATGGTACTAAGTGTGGCAGTAATATCCCCATAATTCACGGGTTTTAATTTAAGAGTTCTCGTTTAAAAAAAATAGTGAATTTTGGGGTGTTACATAAAGCTTCTCTCATTTCTAGTTACTTTATTTTACTTTAAATGGTTTTAACTTTGTGATTGATGTAAGGATGGTATGGTAAACCAAGTGTTTGTCAATTACAACGATAACACCCGGTATTTTATATATATGCTTCTGATGTAAAATAAATATTTTCAATCGTAATTCTAGGGTGTTGCAATGACACTAGTAGGTTGTTTGTTGAAAATAAGGTTGAGTTGTCGACACAGGGGACCTCTGTTGATTAGCATGTCCGTATCATTATTGACATAGGGTACCCGTGTTGATCTCTACACCCATGCTAAGGGGGTTTCTCGCCACCTTGTGCTCATTTTGATACGCTAATTCCTATAGTATTATATACCTTTGTTTTCATTTGTGTTTGGTTATCTAAAGTTGTTAAAGTCATTATTCTCCTCGTTTAGGGAGAGATATAGCTCTAGATCTAGTTATTTGAGAGAGAACTTGTGTGTTTGAGTTGTCTTATAGCGAGACTTGTTGATTTCCCCTTACAATCTATTATTCTTTATGTGTTGATTTCTCCCTACAATCTATTATTCTCTATGCACAATAAATATAATATGTTTTCCCAATTGAGCTCTTGGGTTTTTTCTCTATTTAAATTCGTAATTCCTATATCTGATCGGTCAATGTCTTGTGTGTTCACATTGATTAATCACCAACAAGAAAAAAGGCGGTACGAAAATCACATGGCATCTCATTGTAATATATGAACATAATACACTTTGTATCACTTATGTAAATTAATGCATTAAAGGAGACGTAACAAAATATATAACACCAAAGTTTTTCTCTACACATGATCTAGAGAAGGAAGGAACAATCAATGTCAAATAAATTCAATCAACTAAGAATCTTGTCGACTTATTCATAAAATCTTTACCTCCTAAAAGACTTGAAGAGTTGATGAATAAGCTGGAGATGTGTTATTTTTAAGAAGTATGTTAAATTAAGGGGGATTGTTTTATGTATAACATTTTTTATCTCTTTATTTAGGTTTGTTCCCATTAGGTTTTTTATGATAAAGTTTTTAATAGGGCAACATATCAAAAGTGTATAACAAAATATGACCAGCAAACATTTAAGGGAGAGTGTTATGATATATAATTTCACATGGGCAAATTGAATAATTAAATATTCTTTTATGGATATTCACCTTGTTCAGAGGTTGTCTTCATGACAAAAATATGATGAGAAAGTAGGAATTCCCATGAAAAGATACTATGAAGATTATTTTGTATAAAAGTAGTAAAAGTGATAAAAGTAAGTAAGAAGTTATTTTGATCCACGACACACACAGACGCATATATTCCTATAAAGGAACTAATTATTATAGAATCCCTCACTAAGATAATTTTTATTTCCCGAATTAATATTCTTCTCGCATAAAAAATTTTAAAAATTAATTATTATAATCCTTTTCCACTTATTTAGATAAGCAAAATACAAATATATAACATCATCAATTACATAATTCTTAGAAATTTTTCTCTCTCATCGCTCACAGCATACGCACCAAGTGAGACATAAATATCATATGCATTTCATACATATATAAATATTTATTATTCTTCAAGATTTTAAGTAACTAACAGTAAATGTAAAATTCAACTTATGAATTACAACTATCAAAAAGGTAAATAATATTTTATCAAGACTACCATTTTAATATTTTAAATTTATTTTAATAAACTCATAAAAATTACCATAATATTAAATTTATATAAAAAAACTAATATAAAAGTAAAAAAAATATTTTAGTTGTCTAAAATATTTTTCTAGAACAAAAAACTTGAAATGTCCCAAAAATCCTAATTTTAAGAATTATAACTAATTAAGGATTTATTATAAAAATTAATTAAATAAATTATTCTTATTAAATTAAGAGGGAATTAATTAGGTCAAATAAGGAAGAAAATAATAAATATTTTAATTAGGAAAAATTTGGGTATTTTGCTAATTAAAATAGAATTTAGGAAAAATATTTCAAAAATCCTAAATTAGCCTAAAAAGGGAATTAAATATTATTTTATTTAATATTATTATTTTTAAATATCCTAAATATCCTAATTAATTTCATTAACCCAACCCACTATTTTTATTTTTTGCCTTTTTCTTTCTTTCTTTTCTTCCTTTTTCCTTCTTCTTCTTCTTCTTCTTTTTTCTCCTTTCCCCAACTTGGGCCTGGCTTCCCATGTCCCAAACTCCTCCTTTCTTCTTATTCTCCCGGCTCAGCCCAGCCTTGGGCACTGCGTTTTGGCTCGTTTATTTTGTCAACATCGCTCGATCGGTTTTCCCCTCTTTTCTTTACTTTCTTTTCTTCCCCATACCACTTGGTCCGCGCCCCATCTCATTCTTCCTCCTTCCTTCTCCCCCCGTCGACCTACAATGGCTTGAAGATCCCGTCACTATCCATGAACGTTGATCCGATCGATCTCTCCTCCCTCTCCCCTGCTGATTCGCCGGCCACTTCGACCCAACCACTCCTCCCCTCTTCCCACACAATTTCCTTCCTTCCCTGGTAAATCACAGGCTGCCCCGATTGAGCTGCGCCGGCCTGTAGTCACTGGTCGAAGCGTTCCCACCTACCTTCCCCTATTCTCCCATCTACCCTCTGACCTTACCCCGTCCATAGCTCTATAAATACCCCCATAATCAGCATGGGTCAAGTTTTGATTTCAACCTAGAAAAATCACCCTTTGTGCCACCGCCCAATTAGACGCCATTTCCATTGCCGTCGGCTAATGCCGCCACCCAAGCCGCCCACCTAAGTACTCCCTGCACTGCCCTATAACTAACTACACCATCCTTCTCCCTCGATTGTCCTTACACAAGCCACCCCGATTGTGCAAAGTTTCCTTCTCGATCAGCCACTTCTCTGCCCCCGCCACCCTTCGCACCACTGTCCACCACCACTTCCTGAAATACCCCAAAATTCTAATTATGAAAATTATGGCCAAATAACAATTTATTAGGGAAATTGATTAAATAAATTATTTTATTAAAATTAAGAGAGTTAATTAAGGTAAATCAAGATAAAAATAATAAAGAATTTAATTAGGAAAATTTAGGGTATTTTACTAATTAATATGGAAGTTAAGGAAATTTGTCCAAAATAACCAAATTAATCTAAAAAGGGATTTAATTATTATTATTAATTTTAAATATTCAAATAAAAAAAAGACCCAATATCCCAACCCATCCATTTTCTCCTTTCCCTTTTTCTCTTTTTCCTTTTTCTTCTTTCTTTTCCTTTTTCTTTCTTTCTCTCCTTCTCCTTTATTCCCCCATCTCCCTGACTGGGCCAGCCCACCTAGGGATGGCAACGGAGCGGGTCGGGGACCCCATCCCCATCCCCATCCCCGAACCCGATACGGAAAATAATCCCCGAACCCGACCCGATCCCCGATATTTTTTTATCGGGGATTCCCCGACCCGATCCCCACTGGGATCAACTCCCCATACCCAACCCGATCCCCGATCTATTTTCCATCCCCGATTTATTCCCCGTTCTTAAAACTTGACCCGATCCCCAAAACCCGATTTTATACCCGATCCCTGATCTCATCCCCGATCCTCAAACTATTTTTTTATATTATATTTTTAATTTATATTCTATTAAAAAATTATATTATATATATATATATATAATTATATAAAAATATATATATATATATAATTTCGGGGTAGGTTCGGGGATGGGGACCCCAAACCCGTCCCCGCCCCGTCCTCGAAAAAATCCCCGTTAAGAATCCTCGAACCCGAACCCGATCCCCAAATTCTCTCCCCGAACCCAAACCCGAACGGGGAATCCTCGACGGAGCCCCAAACCCGCGGGAAAAATTGCCATCCCTAAGCCCACCAGCCTAGTTCCTTTCCCCCTCCCTTCCTCCTTCGGCGTGGCCCAAGCCCGCACGACCCCCTCATCTGTCGCCAGAACCGCCCGGCCGAGCCACCCTTTTTCCTTCTCTTTTCTTTCCCCTGGACCACTGTTCCACCCCCTTCCCCTCTTCTTCTTCTTCCCACGCCACTTGTGCCCGACCCTGCAACCCTACACCTACAGGCAACCACCTACACCGTTCGGTCGTCCTCTCCTCCCTCTCTCGTCGCTTTATTTCACAAATTTGGCCCTAATTGACCCTTTTCCCTTCTCCCGAGCACCCTACACCTTTCCCTTTCCCTCGACCTTGCCGCCCCTGCCATGGCAGTGTTGCCTCGACTGCCATCACCAGCGGCATGCCTGGCACCTACCCCTCTTGTCTTCTTGCCCTTGTCATTGCCCACCCTATTTAGCCTATAAATACCCCCATAGGCAACCATAATCGGGCCTTTATTTTCATAGCCCAAAAATCCCAATTGTGCGCCACCGCCCAAATAGCCCCATAATCTGCCACCGTCAACGATCTCCGCCACCAAAACCGCCCACCAAAACCTTCCCTGCATCACCCTCTACAAAACTAAGCCACCCTCCTCCCCTATCTTGCCTTGCATTGGCTACCCCGGCCATGCAAAATTGCCATCCCGATCAGCCCACTCCAACCTCTCACCGCCCCTCGGGTCGCCGTTCGTCACCAATTCTGGCTTAACCAACACCTCCCCCACCCTCCAAAACAACCAGAAGAGCCTCTTCTACCTCCCTATACCCCCATCTTTCCCTTCCTCCCTCTCCTTCTCCCTTCTCCACCTTCCACCACCATTTGGCCACTGCTCCGGCCGCCGTGCGCCACCACTTTCAGCTGCACCACCACCTCCATTCCACCCCTCCCCACCTAATACACCTCCCACCACCTCAAACATCCCCTCATTCCCTCTCCTCTGGCCTATAAACCCATCTTTCCATCTCTCTTCCTCCTCCACCACCGCCGTCTTCGTCGCCAGTCCTGCCACCAACCCTAGGTGGTGTTCTAATTTCCCCCACCCTTAAACTTTTTATATATAAGTGTTAATAATTTTTAGTAATATTAATAGTATTACCCTTATTATTATTATTAATGTTGTGTTATTATTATTATTGCTACTTAACCTTACTTTATGATTTTCCTAACTGGTAATAATGTTATTATTATTATTTATGGTCTACAACTTTAGTGTTGATATGATTAGGATTTTCCCTCGTTGTTACTATTATTATTATTATTACCCTCACTATTATTCCTACTATTATTACTAATGCTAGCTTTGGCTTATTATTATTATCTTTATTATTATGGTAAATATGTAAACCCCTATATTACTATTACCATTCTTATTATCATTACTATTAGTATTATTCTTAACATTATTATTATTATTAATGCCATTCTTATTACTACTACTACTACTACTTACCATAACTTTGGAAATACTTCTAACTAGTGCTACTATTAATGGAGATTTACAATTTTAGTATTATTATGATTATCCTTGTTGTTGTTGTTGTTGTTGTTGTTGTTGTTATCATCATTATCATTACTACTACTACTACTACTATTACTACCGTTGCTATTATTATTATTATTATTATTATTATTATTATTATTATCATTATCATTATCATTAGTTTCTTGCTAATATTGTTAATACTAACTTTATCCATTATCACTTTTTATTATTAATATGAATATTTGGATCCTTATATTATTATTATTATTATCCTTTTGGTTACTATATTATTGTTATTGTTATTATTATGTTTAACATTATTTTTATTATTATTACTATTATTGTTTTTGTTGTTGTTGTTACTATTATTTTTATTATTATTAATATTATTAAAACTGAATTTGGCATGTTATCATTTTATTACTATAGAAGAAGAATACCCAACCTTATTATTATTATTATTATTATTATTATTATTATTATTCAAATATTGCTAATATTATTCCTAATGTCTTTGTTACTAACATTATTACTATGGTATAATTATTAGTTATTATTATTATTATTGTTATTGTTTTGTTAATATTATTGTGATAAAAACATTCGAACCCTTATATTATTGCTATTATTATTCCAAATATAACTATTATAATTATTATCTTTAGTGATATTAGTACTTTGTTAGTATTACTAATATTATATTATTATTTTATCCCTAAAGCTATTATTAGCCTTGGCCTTAAAAATGATAGGACTTCTATTTCTAGGAGCATTATTATTATTATTATTACTACTACTACTACTACTACTACTACTACTTTATTATAACAAGTATTAGTACTATTATTATAAGAAATAAAGCTATTAGATTTAATGATATAAATATAGCTATGAATACTAACATAAGTATATTTTGACTAGTAATATCTAGTAGGCTAATATGATGGTAAAAATCCTAGTTTTCACTTATAAAGCTCCATTTAATCCATATTTTCCTGCCTAATTAAAATCAAAATGCTACTATAATTCATAGTGATTATGATGTGATATGATATGACCCTCTAGGACATGCATGCTAGGATGATTGGTAATATGATATGGGAATGAAAGGAAAAAAAGAAAGAAAATGGTAAGTGAGTTTACTAGGGGGATATAAGGTTGACCAAAATACCTCATGATCTATGAGAGGAAAATAAAGAGAAAAAGATGACCAAAATGAAAAAGAGACGGGAACCATGCATGAGAATTCTAGGGTTTGCATGGAGACTCGAGAGTTTACATGGGGTGGATGAAACTTGCATGGGGATGATCTTTATGTAAGAAAAGTTATTTTAGGAGGTAAATAAACTAAGGGGGAGAGTTGTGGAGTAATTGAAGACTTGGAGTAAAAAATAGTACGTAGGGGGTGTATAAGGGACCTGATTAGGATTTTGGGAGGAAGTAGTAATATAGAAAATGAAATGCCCTGAAAAATTTCTAATTTTATAAATTATATTTAAATGATATTTATTATATAAATTATTTAAATAAATAAATTTTATTAAAATAAAAAAGGAATTTATTAGGAAAAATTAAGAAGAAATTTAGAAGTATTTTAATTAGGAAAAATTTGGGTATTTTAGCTAATTAAGGATTTCATTTTGGAAATTAATTAAATAAATTATTTTATTTAAAATAAGGAGGATAAAATATTTCCAAATTAATATGAATTTTATAAATAATTTCATTGGAGAAATTAGGGTATTTTGTTAATTAAAATAGAACTTATGGAAAATCTTTTAAAAATCCTTATTTAGCCTAAAAAGGGATTTAAATATTATATTATTTAAATATTATTATTTTTAAATAACCCAAATATCCTAATTAATTTAATTAAACCAACCCCCTATTTTTCTTTTTCCCTTTTTCCTTTTTGTTTCCTTTTTCTTCTTCTTCTTCTTCTTTTCTTTTTCTTTTCTTCTTCTCCCCGAACTAGGCCAGCTCGCGGCCCAGTTTCCCTTCTTCCTTTCCCTTCGACCCAGCCGCACGGCGCACCCTTCGTCCCCCTCCCAACGCCGCGTTTTGATTGTTTTTCCAACGGAACGCAATGTTTCATTTAAACGTTACTTGCGCCGCCGAACCGCCCAGTTCTCCCCCTTTTCTTTTCTTTCCCGGCCGACCTGTCCACTCCCCTCCTCCTTCCTTCTTCCTCCCCTCTCCTCCGTCGACGCTGCTGCAACTCCCACCCCCAAAAATGGCGGCGTCGGCTACGAGGACTCTGACCGGCCGATTCACCCCTATTTTTCTTCCTCTTGACTCGCACATTAGCTTTTCATGATTAGTTATCCTCAACTCTCGCTCATTCTCTCTCTTTGGCTTCGCGAACCTTCTACCCAACCCAAGCAATCGCCGACCAATTTCTGATGTCGGCCACCCAAACCCTAGCATCCAACACCATCCTTCCGACCTCCAAAACCCTAATAACCCATCTAAACTCTATACATAGCCTAGTTGTGGACGTTTTTGAAGCTTCTTCTTTCTCGAAACCCTAAGTGAGAACCGCCCGCCACCGCGACTTCAGACACGATTTTCTCCATCGTTAGCCAACCTTGACGCCGCCTCTACATCTCAAAATATTCCCTGCAATGCCATCTAATTAACTAAACCATTTTCAACCTTCAATTCTTCTTTCACGGGTTCCATAACCGTGCAAAGTTTGCTGCTCATCTCGCCAGAATTTTTACCCCGAAACCTTAAACCACCGTCTGCCGCCACATACGCCACTTCTGCTACCCTGCTAAGTCTCATCCACCTAACCATAAGCTTATTTTATTTTTCTCCTTTCCCCTTCCCTCTTTTTCTTCATCTTTACCTCTCTTAGATCCATTTTTCGGCCACCTCCGGGAACCACCATCGGTGCCACCCATACCCTCCAACTCAAGGTGAAACCCTAGACCTTTTAAACACTTACTTTCGATTTATTGATAAGTATTCTGCTTTTATCCTAATTTTTAATGTTAATTCAATTTTTATCAACTGTATCCTAATTTCTAAATTTTATTGACAGGTCTAGGAGTATTATTGAGTAAGATAAATTATTATTCTCGAATTTTGCTTATTTAATGGAATTATTACATGTTTAATATTATTATTAATACTATTATTATTAGTGTAATTATTTAATTAATGTTGTAATTATTTTAGGAGGGGCAGAAACCAAAAATTCTAATTAAGCCTCGCACTTTTACTTTTTATTAATATTATTAACATTTTCAACATTTTTTCTAATTATATTATTATTATTATCTTTATTAAATTTATATTATAAGTATATATATAACTTTAATATCATTATTACAATTTCGAATGGTATTAGTATTAAATTAGGGTGGTTCAAAAACCACCTTGTAATTTTAAGAATTTTGGTATTATTAATATTAATTTTCTACTAATAAAAGTATCATTAATAATATTATACTTTATTATTATGATTATGATTATGATTATGATTATGATTATTATTATTATTATTATTATTATTATTATTATTATTATTATTATTATTATTATTATATTATCATTACTATTTTGGTGAAGGGTGGAAACCCTTAGATCACCACCCTCTTCGAATGAAAATAATAATTTAATTGTATTTCTAAGTAATAGTTTCTATAGTTAATTATTAAGTAGTAGTATTTTAAATAAATAAATAAATAACAAATCTTGGAATAAGTTAGAGAATAATAAAATTATATAAGAGAGTCTAATTCTAGTATGCTTTGATATAATAGTTGAACCCAATCAAATCTCTCAAGTGGAATAGGAGCGCGCACCAAGACCGGTGTCGTTTTAGGTAAGGGTGTTACTAACGCCATTGTGTGCTTATATGCATTATGTGCTTCATATGCTATGTATTCTATGTTTATGATTATTAATTATTTTGTATGTGGTATGACATGGAGTTGAAGTATGTTTTTGTATGGCATGTGTACTATGTATATGTGACGATATGTGTTGTGACCCTGTAAGACATGCATGAGAGGATGTCGATGTGGTTTGTGTGGAAGAAAGGATGAAAAAGGAGGATGGGGAAAGAAGTTGACTAAGGGAAGTGAGTTGACCTAATTTTATGGTTTTATAAGGAATAATCTAATGTGTGGTTTTATGTGGAAGAATATGATTTATGGTTTTATGCAGAGAATATAATATATGATTTTATTTAGCAGAATATAATTTATGATGTTATATGGGAGAATCGAATTTATGGTGTGATTGGGAGAATCTAATTTATGATGTTAATTGGGAGAATCTAATTTATGATGTTATATGGAAAAATCGAATTTATGGTTTGTTTGGGAGGATTTAATTTATGATGTTATTTGGGAGAATTTAATTTATGATTTTATTCGGAGAATCTAATTTATGATTTGTTTGGGGGAATCCAATTTATGGTTTTGCTTGGGAGATTCTAATTTATGATTTTATGTGGGAGAATCTAACTTATGGCCTTATATGGGAAAATCTAATTTGTGGTTATGAATGGGAGAATCTAATCAATTGTAAGGTAAGGATGAATCTTTGGTTTTATTTGATTTGAGTCTAGGGTTTGGTAAGGATGAATATTTGGTTGGTATGGACTGAATTTAGGGTTTGGTATGGAAAAATCTTTGGGTTTTATATGGTTTGAATTTAGGTTTGGTATGGGTGAATCTTTTATTTTGTGTGGATTGAATTTAGGGTTTTGTATGACGGAATCATGGTTTGTATGGTGGTATTTATAGTTGCATGGTGGTATTAGGGTTTACATGGTGGCATTGATGGTTGAATGGCGGTACTAGGGTTTGCATGGTTGAATTTAGGGTTTCACGTGAAATTTTAGGGTTTGCATGAAAAAGGTTCAAAGGTTTGCATGGGGAGATTAATGTCTGCATGGGTATGAAATTTACGTGTGGAAAGTTAATTTGGGATGTAAAGAAGGTAATGTAAGTATTGTTTGGGTGTTTGAGCACTGGGGGTGAAAAATAATACGTGGAGTTATATAAGGGTCCGTAGGAGACCGAATTAAGGTTGTGTGGACAATTAGGGTTGTTGTGGTTGCTTACAATTTTTGTATTATCATATTCATTTGGTGATTTAAATGTATGTGAAGTATGAAGTTAATGATTCGTACATGTCCATGGTGAAAGCTTTGAATAAGATACTTAAGGCATTAATCACGTAAAGTGAAAGATGTTGAGCCAGGCCCAGACTGATCCACCGGCATAATAGTGGCCAGGTACTGCAGTAACCTGGAGATCGATCCACCGGCTTAATAGTGGTAGGGTATGTTACCCTAGTGACCGATCCGCCGGCTAAAATAGTGGGGGATCCCGAGCTCAACGAACCAAACTATACATGTTGTTAATAAGTGGGAAGATACTAATTACTTACAGCAGAATGCGAGAAGGGGCCAGACCGATCCACCAGCATATAATAGTGGTAGGGTATGTACCCTAAGTGACCGATCCACCGGCTATAATAGTAGCCAGGAGCCAGAGTGCCCTGGAGACCGATCCACGGACAAAATAGTGGAGTTCCCGTACTCGCATGGACTTGATAAAAAGTGTGGTGGGAATTGACTCCTGATAAGAGATTAATTAAGCAATTGAATTGGACTATAATTTGGCCTTTGTACTTTTACCTGGATGGTCATATGTATTTATGTTAACATGATTATGCTATTTTATTCTTATGCATGGCTTATGTGACTATGTGTTGGCCTTAGTGCTCAGTTACCTTACTCAGTACGTAGCGTACTGACCACCCTTTTCATGGGTGATGCTCATTCCCACGAGTAGTATGCCCTTCTGACTTTGTGTAGGTGGGCGAGACATCAGTCGGGGCTGTGTGTTGAGCTTGTTTTGGCTTAAAGTTCGAGAGTGTCATGGCCGTATTTCAGTCTTTATACAATTCTATTTCCTTTTATTATTTATTTTGTATTGGAGTTATCCTCTTTGATTTATTACCTTGTATTGAGTATTTATCCTCTTTGATTTTGCACTCTGATTTCTATTCTATTATGGTTCATAAACATTTATGAGTACTCTGATTTTAATGTATGATCTTTCGAGTTCTTTTATGAATTGTTGGTTTGAGTTTAATGTTAATAATTTTCTTTAGCCTTAGCACTTGGTACTGAAACGGTCGGAGAGAACCGGTTTCGTACTAAGTGTGGCAGTAACATCTCTAGAATTCACAAATTTTAAATTAAGTATTTTAATTACTTCCGCTTTAAAAAAAAGTAGTGAATTTTGGGGTGTTATAGAAAATGTGGAAGTAGAAGTGATTAAGGGAGAGTGGAGTGCGGGGTTAAGAGTGTGAATTTATTTTATAAGGGGAAAGTATAGGTGCCATAGGAGAGAAGAGATGTTGGGTGAAAAGATAGAGGTTACTTGTAGGAGAAGAAAGGTACTAGAGTTGAAGTGGCCAATTAGGGTTTTTCGGTCACGTGTGGAATCAAGGGGTAAAGTGATATGATTTGGGATTGGATCTAAATGAGATAAGGCATAGGGCATAAATGAAGTAATGGTAGTGTAAGTGAGAGAAAGTTATGCCACATAGATCCAATTAGGGTTTTCAAGGGAAAAACCCTAGAGGGTGATAGTAGGTGGAGTTGATGTCATGAGGTGTTGAGCATTAACCCACACCCTTAGGAGTTAGTTTTCTTTATGTGTAAGTGTAAGGGGGAATGGATGTCGGGGCGTGAGAAGGGGAGCAGGAGTCTCAAGATATGGGATGAGCCCCCTTGAGAGGATAGAAGTAGAAAGTTGGTAACATGCATGTCAAGGGTGAAACATTTATCGAATAAGACACGGAAAAGATACTTTCCATTTAAAGAAAAAGATTGTTGAGTCGGGCCCAGACTGGTCCACCAGCGAATAATAGTGGCTAGGAGCCGGAGTGCCCTGCATGACTGGTCCACCGACGAATAATAGTGGCCAGGCGCATTTTTCTCTACATGACCGTTCCACCAGCTATAATAGTGGGGGTTTCCGTGCTCAATAAACCGAACATAATGATGATAAGACATGGGAAAGATACAAATTAATTACAGTGGAACACTATGTGAGTCGGGGTCAGACTAGTCCACCGACGAATAATAGTGGCCAAGAGCTTTTTTCCCTACATGACCGGTCCACCAGCGAATAATAGTGGCGAGGAGCATTTTGCCTTGCATGACCGGTCCACTGGCTATAATAGTGGGGTTCTCACACTCATATGGATTGATAAAGATTATGATGTAAATCAACTATATTTATCAAAGATCTAAAGAATAAATCTACCCAGACCATAGTCGGCCTTTATCATTTGTATTACTACATGCTGCTTATGTGATTATGCCATGTATGCTATGTTGTATGATTTGTATGTTTGGCCTTAGCGCATTTGTTACCTTACTCAGTATGTAGCGTATTGATCACCCGTTTCATGGGTGCTACTCATTCCCACGAGTAGAAGACATGTCTGAGTTTGTGCAGGTAGGGGATGACGTCTTCGATGCCTACGACACATATGAGGCATCAGGCGAGGTCGAGAGTTGAGCCTAAAATTGGTTTGGGGATCACGAGTGATTGGCCGAACTCTATCTTACTTTTACTATGTATCGTGTTACTCTAATCATGTTCTGTCGTACTGTGTTTGATGTATTCGAAAAACTTATTTAATTACTCCTCGGGTTGTAACTTTCTTTAACCACACTCTGATTTCTATATGGTGAACACTATCATTTCTTTTATGAAAGCTTGTTTCAATTATCAACTTGTGTTTGAAGTTAATCCTTTTTAGCCTTAGCACTTAGTACAGGAACGGTAGGAGTGAACCGGTCTAGTACTAAGTGTGGTGGTAGTGCTCCCTAAATTTATGGTTTTATTATTTCATTTCCGTTATTAATTAAACAAAAATTTTCAGTAGTAAATTTTGGAGGTGTTACACTTCCACCGCTACCACTGCCCCTCTCACCTTTTAAAAACCTCTGCAGACCTTCCTCTACCTCCCCTACTCTTCTTTTTCTCTTCCTCTCTTTCCCTCATTCTTCCATTTTCGGCCACCACTACCACCGCTGTGCGCCGCCACCTTCATTCTACTCTTCTCCACCTAGGAAACCCTAAACACCCCAACTCTAACCTTCATTCTATCTCTCCTTTTCCTAGCATCCAACTTTTCCTCCTTTCTTCTGCTTTTCTGGCCGCCACCGCCACCGCCGGTGCCGCCTGTCACCACTAACCTAAAGTGGAACCCTAAACCCCCTCAACCCTTTTTCACTATTTATACAAGCTTTATTTATTATTATTTTTATTTCATTTATTCAAATATATTATTATTGTTGTTGTTGTTGTTGTTGTTGTTATTGTTATTATTATTACCAATATTTTTATTATTATTTTGGTGGGGGGTCGAAGCCTTATTTCACTTTCATTTCGAATTATGTTATTTTCATTATTATTATTATTATTAATATAATTATTATGATTATTATTATTATTGTTGTTGTTATTATTATTTTTATTATTTCTAATATCATCATCATTATTATTAGATTTAAATCTCCAAACCTTATATTATCAACTTTTACAATATTACTATTATTTCTTATATCTTTAGCAAAATTAGTAATTTGTTAATGTTGTTGTTGTTGTTGTTATTTTATTGTATAAAAAAACTAATATTAGAATAAATTAGGAAATAATAGTATTTTTGATATGAGGGAATTTAATCTTTAGCTTTTTCCTCATATAGGTGAGACCAGTCAAAACCCTAAGGAGGCGTAGAAGTGTGCTCCAAGATCGGTGTCGTTTTAGGTAAGGGTGTAACTAAGGTCTTATATGTGTTGATGTGCATTATATGCTTTGTATGTTATATATCTTATGTTAATCATTATAATTATTTTGTGTATAGTATGACATGGAGTTGAGGTATGCTTATGTGTTTACATATGGCATGTGTATTATGTATATGTGATGAAATATTATGGAATGTGACATAATGTGCTGTGACCCTTTAGATATGCATGTGAGGATATTTAATGTGGGATTTTGTGGGGGGAAGGTTGAAAAAGGAAAATGGGGAAATAAGTTGACCAAAGGGAAAAAAGTTGACCATGGGATTTGAGTTGACTTAAATATGTTAATGATCCATCAGTGGAAGAATACTAGAGGGTGAAAGTAAAGTGAAGTAATCTAGGATTTTGTATGGGAGAATCTATAATTGTGCATGGGAGAATCTAGAGTTTTGCATGGAGGAATCTAGGGTTTCACATAGGAGAATCTATGGTCATGCATGGGAGAATCTAGGGTTTTGCATGGAGGAATCTAGGGTTCTACATGAAGGAATCTAGGGTTTTGTATGGATGAATATAGGGTTTGCATAGGTGAAA
The DNA here is from genome assembly GCA_039764185.1 of Tamarix austromongolica. Classification (NCBI taxonomy): domain Eukaryota; kingdom Viridiplantae; phylum Streptophyta; class Magnoliopsida; order Caryophyllales; family Tamaricaceae; genus Tamarix; species Tamarix austromongolica. Next base: position 12,779,980 of record CM077819.1, read on the forward strand.
TTAGTGTTTCACGCGAAAGTTTTAGGATTTGCATGAAAAAGTTTGAGGGTTTGCATGGGATGTGTAAAGTCTGCATGGGAGTGGATATTACATATGAAAGGTTGACTTGGGATGTAAGGAAGGTAGTGGAAGAGTTGTTTGGAGGCTTTGGGTGAAAAATAGTACGTGGGACAATATAAGAGTATATAGGAGATCGAGCCAGGGTTTAGGGGAAAACCCTAATTTGAGAAGGTGGTAAAAGAGGAAAAAAAATGAGGGTGAATGGAGTACGAGAGGATGATGGGAATTATCAAGTGAAGATGAACATGATTGGAATGGAAAAATAAAGAAGTGGAATGTGAGAAATGAAGGGGTGACATGTGGACATGAGGAAGCTAGGATTTGGTGTGGCTAGTTAGGGTTGATGTGACTACCTAAGGTTTTCGCAATCACAAGTGGACTTGGTGATTAAGGTGAGATGATAATGGTCGAATTTAAGGGTTGTGATGAATGGGGTATTAAAATAGTTTGGGTCGTATGAGGTGGAGTAGTAGGGGCCATGTAGGCCTAAAATTAGGGTTTCTAGAGAAAACCCTAGAGGGAGGTAGTGAGTGGATTGGAGGTGAAAATAGTGGGTCTTAATCCACATATATAATAGTTAGACTTCTAGTGTGAGTTAGAATGTAGAGGAAATGTTGTTGGAGCAAGTTATGAAGTGCAGGGTTCTTATGATACGGTACAGATCAGTTAGAGGATAAGTGTAGAGATAGTGAGTCATGCCTGTCTGGGGTAAAGCTTCTGAATAAGGCATTGTAATTCAATATTTATTTAAAGTGGAAGATTATTGAGCCTCTAAAATTTGCCTTAATAAATACTATAGCAATCCCTATGATTTGCAGTTTTATTTATTTTAGTTTGTGTAAAAATAAAATATTCATTTTAATCCTTATGGGCTGTAACTTTATTTGTTTTAGTTTATGTAAAAATAAAATGATTATTTTAGTCCTTATATAACCATTTTATATTCCCATTAGTTCTTAAACATTATATTAACCGATAATTGCATATTAATCTTTATATACTCTCTCCTAGTCAGAAAATTACATATAATCACCTACTTATTTATTATTATAATTATTAATCTATCAATAATTTAAAATCTAATTAAAAAATTCTTATACGAATAATTATAAAAATTAAGCCCCTCATTCTCGAGCCTGATTAGAATGTAATTTGCTTACTATAATTAGAAAACTTAATTCCCTCACCCTCAAGTCCGATTAGAATACAATTTATTTACTAGGAAGTAATTATATTTGAAATTAGGAATAAATTAATAATAATATTATTACATAATTAGGTAATTATAATGTAATTTTCTTTCTTGGAAAAAGATCATGAAGATTAACTTGTAATAGTAGATTACTATATGATTTAATGATTAATTAAATAAATTAACTATATAAATATCTAAATAGATAAAACTACAAACTATAAGGACCAAAATAAATATTTTATTTTTACAAAAATCAAAATAAATAATATTACAAATTGAATAAATTCAACATTTAATTCTTTAAAATACTCTATCTGTATTAAAAAGACTATTGCTGTACATTTCAAATATAAAGTTTGATAATTAATTTATCTTATAATATAATATATTATGTTATAAAATTATAGTAATTATATTCATGTTAAAATATATTAACAACTACATTTTATTTTTAACATACGTAACAGTCCAAACGAAAAATAGTATTTAACTCTTCTAAAATGATACGGCGCCGTCTATATCTGCGTTCATTTTGTGGAGAATTCCCTCGGGAAAGGGGTTCGAATCCACAAAGCAAACTGTGCTTCATTTTACTTTATGTTTGAACGATATAAAAATATTTAGCTCTACCGGATACACAACCTTTCTCTCTCCCGTCGTTGAAAGTCTCCTTCCTCAAACGCAGGTTTTGTGTCCTCTCGGTCTCTCTCCTTCTGCGTCCGATTCGATCTCTTTCAGTCTCTGTCTCACCTTAGTTCTCAGCTTCGATCTTCCTGCGGTTGACAAATGGTATGTGCTCTTACATCAATTCATTCGATTTCTAAGTTAATTACAAGTCCATTTGTTTAAATGATCAACGTGATAAGCTTTATGTTATTTAGATGTGGGAAGTTTATGAATATCTGACTCCCGAGCCTTCTTTTTATTTTACGGATACGATTTGTAAGCTGGTGAAATTAGCTCTGATCTTGTTAGAAGCAATGAAAATATTGAAGGGGCCTTTTCATCCTGTATTTCGTGAAAGTTAGATCGGAAAGTGTGATGTTTGATCAGTGAACGCATGATTGTTTACAGTGATATTATTGAGAACACATGTATTAGCTACATTTATTAGTGAGGCTGAAATGAGACCGCTTCTTGTACGATTACAAAAATGTATTCTACTTTAAATTAATATAATGTGCTCGTATATTGTGCTCATCGGGAACATCTTATATATGAATGATGTTTTGTGTGAGCCAATGTGCATTGAAGCCTGCATTCTCATTTATTTCAGGTTCCTTTTTATTTATTTATCAGATTTACTTTAAATTCTGTCTGCAGGTGCTGTGTTATTTAGCATATAGGAGTATTTACTAGGTGAAGCTAAGTTTACCCTATGGAGGAAGAGGAATTAAAAAAGCGTATAGATATCTCTGTGGGTTCCTTGGCTTCCGATGAGAGTAGAGGTGCAGGTGTGGAGGAAGAAGTGCAACCATCCTCTTCAGGTCAAGGAGGAATTAACATCCATGAGGATTCCATAAATGTTGCAATGCATAATTCTACAATTATTGAAGAGGACCAATTTGAACAGGTTTCTTTGAAAGATCAAGTAGAGGATGATATTGGATTCCGTGATAATGATGGTTCTTCTGGTAGAGTTTTGACTCCAGATCATGTGAGACAGACATCAGATGAAATGAATCAGGATGCTGTACTATCACCACTAAAATCTGTGGAAGAGTCTGATTCTCCAGCTACAGGGAAGCGGCAAGATCATGTCAGTTCTAGCCCCAACGCTGATAGAGAACCTGGTCGAAGCAGGCAACCAACCTCTTCATCTGGTATTGAATTGTGTAGTGAACCTGGATACTCACCTGTTGATTCACCCCAGAAGTTTAGGCCTAAAGCTGTGATGCCTAATGTATCACCAGAGCTGTTGCATCTGATTGATTCTGCTATTATGGGGAAACCTGAGAGTTTGGATAAACTCAAGAAGGTTGTGAATGGTGGTGAGAATTTTGGTGATGAAGAGGACAGTGATGGCATTGCATATTTGGTTGTTGATTCACTTCTGGCCACTATGGGGGGCGTTGAAAGTTTTGAAGATGATGAAGATAACAATCCTTCAAGTGTGATGCTGAACTCCCGGGCTGCTATTGTCGCAGGTGAACTTATTCCTTGCCTTCCTTGCATTGGTGACAGTTTAGGTTTCATGTCTTCTAGGACAAGGATGGTTAGAGGATTGCTGGCTATATTGCGGGCTTGCACAAGAAACAGAGCAATGTGCTCCACTGCTGGGTTACTGGGTGTCCTTCTAAGGTCAGCTGAGAAAATATTTGTTCAGCATGGCGATTCCGCTGAGCCAATGAGATGGGATGGCACTCCTTTGTGTTCTTGCATTCAATATTTGGCTGGGCACTCTCTTAATGTGATGGATCTGCATATGTGGTTCCACGTTATCACAAAAACACTTACTACTCTTTGGGCACCTCGTCTAATGCTTTCATTGGAGAAGGCAGTCAGTGGAAAGGAGTCAAAGGGGCCTGCCTGTACATTTGAATTTGACGGTGAAAGTTCTGGCTTGCTTGGCCCAGGAGAAAGAAGTTGGCCATTTTCCAATGGGTATGCATTTGCAACATGGATCTATATAGAGTCTTTTGCAGATACAGTGAATACAGCAACAACTGCTGCTGCTATTGCTGCCGCTGCTGCCGCAACTGCAGCCACATCAGGCAAATCATCACCGATGTCTGCTGCAGCTGCTGCTAGTGCACTAGCTGGTGAAGGAACGGCACACATGCCACGGCTTTTCAGCTTTCTATCTGCTGAAAATCAGGGTTTAGAGGCATACTTCCATGCACAATTTCTGGTGGTTGAAAGTGGTACCGGAAAGGGGAGGAAGTCGTCATTGCACTTCACTCATGCATTTAAACCACAATGTTGGTATTTTATTGGTTTAGAGCATTGTTGCAAGCAGGGTTTGCTTGGGAAGGCAGAGAACGAGTTAAGATTATATATCGATGGGTCCTTGTATGAGAGTCGCCCATTTGAACTTCCTCGTATTTCCAAGCCACTTGCATTTTGTTGTATTGGGACAAACCCTCCACCTACTATGGCTGGTTTACAGCGTCGTCGTCGTCAGTGCCCCCTTTTTGCTGAGATGGGCCCTGTTTATATATTCAAGGAACCAATTGGCTCTGAGAAAATGGCTCGTTTGGCTTCTAGAGGAGGTGATGTGCTACCTTCTTTTGGCTGTGGAGCTGGACTACCGTGGTTGGCAACAAATGAATATGTGCAGAACATGGCAAAAGAAAGTTCATTGTTAGATGCAGAAATTGCTGGATCCATTCACCTTCTTTATCACCCAACATTGCTTAATGGCCGCTTCTGTCCAGATGCATCACCGAGTGGTGCTGCAGGTGTGTAAGCTTTTTCTGTGTAAATCATGTCACTATTAAATCTGTGTTCTTCTTGCCTTCTGCTTTTTGCATTCCCTCTCTTGGTTCTGTGAAGAAATTTCTGTATAGGCTATAGCTTTTCTCATTAGAGTCTACATTCCCAAATTTATCATCAATACTTCAATATCTGTAATATTCTCTTATTCAATTGCTTATTTCAAGTTTCTCGTCTTTATGAATTTAAACATTTTCATGTTGTATTGCTAACTTCCATTTGTCAGTAGTTTTTTTAATTATGAGGATGTATGTTCATTATCATAGAACAGTCATAGAGATATTATGACCACATTGATATAACTTTATGGGAAATTTTCGTTGTAGTGTGTTTGACTTCAGATATTAATAATATTTTCTTCCTCTTCAGGTTTGCTGAGAAGGCCTGCTGAAGTCCTCGGACAAGTACATATTGCTACAAGAATGAGGCCAGTGGAGGCATTGTGGGCATTGGCATATGGTGGTCCCATATCCTTGCTTCCATTGGCTGTGAGCAATATGAAAAAAGACACTTTGGAGCCAGAGCGAGGAGACCCCTCTCTGTCTTTGGCCACAGCTGCTCTTGCTGCTGCAATATTTAGGATCATTGCTGTGTGTATCCAGCACCACCCAGGAAGTAATGAAGAGTTGGCTCGTACAAGAGGCCCTGAGGTTTTGTCTAGGATCTTGAATTATCTGCTTCAGACTTTGTGTTCTCTTGATGCAAGGAGCCGTGACGGTGTAGGAGACGAGGAACTTGTTGCTGCTGTTGTTTCTCTTTGCCAAGCTCAGAAACATAATCATGCACTTAAAGTGCAGCTATTTAGTACGCTGCTTTTGGATCTCAAAATTTGGAGCTTATGCAATTATGGACTGCAGAAGAAACTTCTATCATCTTTGGCTGATATGGTTTTCACAGAGTCAGCTGTAATGCGAGATGCTAATGCTATCCAGACACTTCTTGATGGTTGTAGGAGATGTTATTGGATCATCCATGAAAAGGAATCTGTGAATACGTTTTCAATGAATGAGGAAACTCGTCCTGTGGGTGAAGTTAATGCATTGGTTGAAGAACTCTTGGTAGTAATTGAACTACTTGTTGTAGCAGCTCCTCCTTCAACGGCTGTAGATGACATGCGTTGTTTGCTTGGGTTCATGGTCGACTGCCCACAACCCAATCAGGTAAATGTGCATTCTCTTGAAGGATATAATTGTGATTCTTGTAAAGATATGTTGATAAGCCTTACTTTCTTGTCCAATGTGTTGATTTTTTTTATTGAATATGTGTGGATGTTAAAGCAGTTTAAGCTTTCAGTGCTGCCAAGGAGAAACTATTGGCTGTGCTCTTGATGATTGAAACTTCAGAAATTTTGATGTCTAGGAAGTTTTAGATGGATGGTTTCACCTATTTTTGATTGCTTCTCCTATCTCTTTAGCTACATCTCTCTTCAATTAAGAGTTTCATGCACATGGTAAACGAAATATCTAGCCCTGTTTAGGGATGCTCAATGAGTTAGGTTAGTATTTTGCGTGGTTCGGTATGAGCCTTCCCAATGTTTGTGAAGCGATATGGTGGGATGTAACTTGTAACTTGATTTACCATGGATTAGCATGGTTGTCATGGGTTGGTGATCAGTGATCATTACAGCACCACTCCCACCACCCTCACTAGACCACCGCCCGCACCGTCACCGCTCACCACCAGAACTACTTCCCTACCAGCACCATTGGCAACACCATCATCCCACCCACCACCACCCAATTGTTCTTGGGCCTTTTCTGAGGCTGCAAGCCTACAAAGAACGTCAAAGATTACGATCATATGATAGAGGAGCTCCTTCCCTGCATGGCTGCACAATCAAACTTATTGATCCATGGTAGAATACTTTTTCCTGCAAGAATATATTTCAATCACCATCGCAATGAATTTACATTTTTTGTTTGTCAAATTTAGATTCAGATTTATTTCAGGACTATCTGGTTATACTATTTTGAGTTGAGTGACTTGAGTCATTTATTGATATTTGGAACAGAAACAAACATTTAGTAAATAATTTATTTATTCATTAGTATATACTATTTATTTATGAAATAAAAACTGAATTGAAATTTTGCTCACAAAAACTGAACTGAAATTCTGAAAATTTGTCCATGACACTGGTAAGGTTCTGTTTGGCAATCCAAATTATTCATTCATTCAACCGATTTAAGCCATCTCTTTTTGGGAAATAAAAAATTAAACTATCTTTCTTTTTTTACAATTTACTTCTAAATGTTTTCAAGCGAATAGTATTTTAACTACATGTCAAAAAATGTTAATAGACATCATTTTCTTCATCTTCATTTTTATAGATTATTTACCAAACAGGGCATTGGAACGTTAGATAGGGAATTTCATCATTCTAACAATGACAAATGGACCAACTAGTTAGAAGGTCCCTACTCATAGATTGGCAAGTAACACAAAGTGTGGTTTATTTTTGACATGAAGAGATCATTTATCTCAATGAACTTATAAATAACACCACAATATATATATATATATATATATATATATTCTAAAATGAAAAACTAGAAGAGGGACACTTTAGGAATAAAGTTATAATTGATGATGTATTGACTGCCTTCTTAAAATGTTTGCAAGGAAACTGGGTCAGAGGGAATGTTTTTGATATGAGTCCCTGATGGTATGATTGATCATTGACGGTAATTGCAAGTGGATGATGCATTTTTATGTAATTAAAGTTCCTTTATCACCGTGCATAACTACATGGCATGGGATGGCCTTGTAGAGAGAGTCAATTGCAGAAATAAGGAATCCCCAGTAGGAGAGAGAATTTTTACTCTATAACAGGGCTTTATGTCTGAAAATGTTGCTTTATAACTTATGCCTTTTGGCTTTTTATTTTGGAATGATCCGTTTTGGTGTATTATCTGGATGATATGAGGCATCATCTTTTGTAGCACTTCCATTTATTGCTTTATCTTTTATAGGTAAAAATATTGAAACACCTTTGTAAATTAAGTATAGGCATACAATAAAACCGCGGTTACGGTCGCGATTGCGGTTGCGGTCGCGGTGTCGCGAATGATATTTTCTATATCGCGGTTGTCGCGGAGTGAATTTTTAATTATTTTACACAACAAATATCGGCAAATATCGGTGAATATCGGCCAATATCGGTAAATATCGGCCAATATCGGTCAATATCGGTAAAATATCGGCCGATATCCGAAATTTCGCCGATATCGCGGCGATAAATGTGTGATTTTCTGTATCGGCCGCAATTTCGGAATTTCGTGTTGCGGCTGACCCGAAAACCGCGAAATTGCGGCCGATACGCAATTGCGGTACCGATATTTGATTGTGTATAGGTTTTTTGCATGGTTTTTATTGGAAGAGAAATTCTGAGTAGTGAATTGATAATGGGCATACTATTTTTGCCATGCCCTTGGTTTCCACTGAAGCACTGGTAGAGTGAACAAAGGGAAAAACAAAAATAAAAATTTTGTAGCCCCTCTCATTCATTAAAAAATTCTAAACCACTCCTTTCCTGATTTTATAGGTAAAAATATTGAAACGCCTTTGTAAATTAAGTATAGGTTTTATGCATGGTTTTTATTGGAAGAGAGCTTCTAAGTAGTGAATTGATAATGGGCATACTATTTATGCCATTTCGTTGGTTTCCACTGAAGCACTGATAGAGTGAACAAAGGGAAAAATAAAAATAAAAATTCTGTAGCCCCTCATTCATTAAAAAATTCTAAACCACTCCTTTCCTGATTTTCCAACTTAATAAATAAGCTTCCGTTCTGAATGTTTATTTGAAAAACAGCCTCCAAATAAACAGTAATTGCTTTCTTTTTCTTTCTTTTGGCTGAATAGAGGCGAGTGGCCAAACATAGAATAACAAATGCAAGCAAATTGCTTTCTGTTTTGAATGGTGTTATTAACATATCAGGATATCCACTCTCTCTCTCTCTCTCTTTCCCCTTTTTCCAAATAAAATTTGAGATTTTAGTCCACACAAATAGAGAAAAGGTAATCCAAGGTCCCAAGTTTTGCTAGAGCACCTTCCATGGAACATAATAGCAATCAAAATCCTTCTCATGATTGCGGCTGCAATGTTGGGTATTTGATGCAATTTTTAATGTTTATGTAGACTCATATATTTCCCAAATAATGTCAAAGGGAAAGTCAAATATTATTTTGGTCATTGAACATTTCTTATTGCCCTTGGTTGGTCATTAAACCTCCCCCCCTCAAAAAAAGTTAGTCATTAAGATGTAAATTTGTCCTATTTCAGTACCTTAAGTTATTTAAATTGATCCTAAATTAGTCATTGGCATGTCAGATGTCCACAAGTAACCGGAGACTAGAATAGGATGAGTCTAAAATTCAGAGACCAACTTAGGACAATAAGAAATTTGCTGTGGTCAAACTAATATTTGATTCTACCAAAGGGGTGTGGGTACCTGAAAGTCGTAGGTTCAATTGTCCATTCATGTAGTTTCTTTGCAGGTCTTTTGGAAGTAGTCTACCCATACAATTAAATAGCGGTGTTGCTATAGCGTATCGGCGCTATTTAGTGGTTTTTGGGTCAACCATGACGCGAAATTATAGAAATGCTCTAGTTTTAAAATTTTATATTTTATTGGTCTATAAATCACCGTAAATCGTCGATAAATCGGAAAATATGGGCAATAAATCAGGATAAATGGCTGATAAATCGGCTATTTATTTAAAATTCTTAAATCTATCGAAAAAAGATGCAAGACACTTTCTTCTTATTCATTTACAGTATATATATTGGAATAAGTTAGTATTCAATTATAATAATATAGGTAATTTTTTCTTCAAAAAAGTATTTCAAAATACAAGTCGTATTATGTAAGCTCATAAATATTAAATGCTGTATTTCCTACTATACCCTCTATTCTTACTATTTCCTCAAATTTATTGTTTCCTAATTAGTGTGCTCAAGCTAAAAATGACCTATATTGAGAAACAAAAGGAGCAGTTTCCATCATGTTGGACTGTTCAATGGGTTGGGTTTGCCATGGTAAGCTATAATCCAACCCATGAACTTAAGTTATAATATAAGTGGGTTGGGTTATTATTTTAAATGGGTTATTATAGGTTGAACCCATATACATATTATTTAAACATGTGTTAGTTTGGGTTTAAGTATAATTAGCCATGGGTTGCCATGGTAACCCATAAGCTGAGAATATCTAACAACATGAACTTAAAAATTTCGAAAGTTTTTTCCGCATCCGATTTCAAAATTCCGGTCGGATTTTTCGTCGGTGAATCCGATATTTCCGGCTCTGAGGACTCTAACGCCGGGGTATTTGGAAGGAGAAGCACGTCTAAGAAACCGATTTCTTGATTTCAAAGAAGATAAGGACGAGAAAAAACGTAAAAATATTATTTTTAAAAAATCTAGGAAACGGAGATGGTACATATATACATATATATATATATATATATATATATATATATAGGGTGAAGGTCCCATACACACTATTTTTAAAATACATTTGTAGGAACCAATCATAACCATTAGATTAGTATTTGATCAATGGTCAAGATTTAGTAAATAACTAACTTGAATTTATTTTAATCTTGACCCTTCAATCTTCTAGATCTAATGGTAATTAAAGGTTCCTACATTTGTATTTTAAGTAATGGTTTGTACAAGAGCCTAAATCTATATATATATATATATATAGATATATACATCTATACACATATATGTATATGTATATACATATATTTAAGAGAAAATATATATATATATATATACACATATATGTATATGTATATACATATATTTAAGAGAAAAAAAATATATATATATATGTATGTATACATGTATATATATATGTATATACACATATATGTATATGTATATACATATATTTAAGAGAAAAATATATATATATGTATGTATACATGTGTGTGTGTGTATATATATATATATATGTATATACATATATTTAAGAGAAAAAAAACCTTTGACGAGTCAATTAATTGGGCCGAATAGAGAAGGTCGGAGGCAACACTGGCGGCGGAATACGACGAACGGTTATGTTACAGCGACGTTGCACGGAGACAGGGTGAAAAAAAAAGGGAAAAATATCATTTTTTAAAAATTTAGGAAATGAAGACGGTAAGAAACGTAAAAAAAATTATATATATACATATGAGATACATATATATATAAATAAATAAATTAGATCTACTAAAATTAAGAGAAAAAAAAAACTTTGACGAGTCAATTAATTACGCAGAGTAGCGAAGGTCAGAGCCAACACTGGCGGTGGAAGAATATGACGAGTAATTATGTTATAGTGGTGTTGCACGGAGACGGGGACGAGAAGAAACACAAATATATCATTTTTTTAAAAAAATATAGGAAATGAAGACGGTAAGAAACGTAAAAAAATTATATTTATATATATATATATATTAAAATAAATTAGATCTATTAAAATTAAGAGAAAAAAAACTTTGACGAGTTTATTAATTGTGCAGAGCAGCGAAGGTCAGAGGCAACACTGGCGGCGAAGGAATATGGCAAACAGTTATCTTACAGCGGCATTGCATAGATATGGAGACGAGAAAAAAACGCAAAAATGTCGTTTTTTAAAAATTTAGGAAATGAAGACGGTAAGAAACGTAAAAAAAAACTTATATATATATATATTAAAATAAATTAGAGCTACTAAAATTAAGAGAAAAAAAACTTTGACGAGTCTATTAATTGCGTGGAGTAGCGAAGGTCGAAGGCTACACTGGCGGTGAAGGAATATGGCGAGTAGTTATGTTATAGCGGTATTGCACGGAGACGGGGACGAAAAAAAAAACCCAAAAATATCATTTTTTAAAAATCTAGGAAATGAAGACGGTAAGAAACATAAAAAAAATTATATATAGGGATGAGAAAAAAACTCAAAAATGTCATTTTTTAAAAATCTAGTAAATGAAGACGGTAAGAAACATAAAAAAAAATGTATATATATATACATATGATATATATATATATGTATATGTATACATATACATATACATATACATATACATATGTATATCTATACATATACATATGTATATCTATACATATACATATACATATACATATACATATATATATATATACATATGTATATATATATATATATATTAAAATGAATTAGATCTACTAAAATTAAGTCTACTTGTATTCTATTGCTAAAAATAAAATAAAAAATAAAAAAATTCTCCTATTCTATTTATTGAGATTCCGAAATCCAAAAGTCACTCTGACCGACTAACTTTATCATGTCATGTGCATGGAATTTAAGACGAGGAGTTCATATCTTCTTGTTTCCATGTACGAATATCGTTCGAGTCATGCCGTAAATGATTTTTCAAAAATAGATTTCATGAAACTATTATTATGAGTTGTTATTTCCTTTTACAAAAATATTCCCCCCAGTACATTGAAAATTTGGTTCGACATTTTTTTGGATAATATTTGTTTTTACCGTTTAAGTGATAATAAATAAAAATACGAAAACGTACGTTTAAGCTTATCAGTGATATTCCATTGTGTTTATGAATTTATGTTAATTAAATTATGTATTAAAAGCATTTGAAATTCCTCTAAAAAAGATTTCGGAAAAAAATTATCTTTTTTAAAGAAATTTTTATAAAGAAGACTAATATACTAAATAAATGTGATCATCGTTCTTTTATAATATGTTTGACACTTGACATAATTATTTTATTATATTGAAGGCGGTGGTTGTGAATTGAAGAAAAGGGAAAAAAAAAGAGAGGAAGGAAAATAATTGTAGTAATTGTGGTGGTGAAAGTGGTGTTAGTAATGGTGGTGGAAGGGATGGTAGCAATGGTGGTTGAGACGGTGATAGTAAAGATCAAGATAGGCCTGCTTGCTTGTATATATACTAACCCACGCTAACCCATGGTTAATCCGTATAACCCATGGGTTATGATGGGTTGGATTAAAAATTAATAATTATTTTCTACAACCCATCGTGGGTTAGACCATGGGTTATATAAATTATATGGGTTAAAATACTATGGGTTGGGTTAAACCATGGCCACCCATTTGAACACCCCTATGTTGGACCATCTGCATGTTTTTGGGAAATATTTCTTTATTTTATTTTGTTGTCATGAGCCTCTTCATATGTCATCAAAATGTAGTGGCCTAATTTGTGTTTGAACACCAGCCTGCCTACAACAAAAAGAAAAGGGAAAAGGGGAAAGGGTACTTGTCTCACAACTTATAATTGTTGCTGTAGATGAGTTTGATAGCCTTACCATGGCATGAGGTTTCTTTTTGGGAGCAAAATTGTATGATTATTTTAGTTTTTCTGACACTTTCTGCTCTTCCTTTCCAGGTTGCTAGGGTTTTACATCTCATATATCGGTTAGTTGTTCAACCAAATGCATCAAGAGCTCAGACTTTTGCAGAAGCATTTATATCTTGTGGTGGAGTAGAGACACTTCTTGTCCTCCTTCAGCGTGAAGCAAAGGCTGGTGATCAAGGCATCTCTGACACCGAAAATGATGAAGATTTTTCAGTTAATGGATCTGAAGTTGCTGATGCTACGGTTGTGGGAGAAAAAAGTGATGGTAATGACGGTGAATCCCCTGGAAGAAAGGAACTGTCATCTGAGGTAATGGGAATTGAAGCCGAGTCCTATGTTGGCCAAAGTAGGGCTGAAGTTGAGGGTTGCTCCTTTGGGGATGACATTTTAGCTCTCTGTACAGAGGCACCCATTGAAAGAATGGCATCTGCCTCCGAAAATTCACTTGTAAAGAATGTGGGTGGAATTGACTTTTCAATTAACGCTGATAATGCAAGGAATAATGCCTACAACTTTGATAAAAGTGATGGTATTGTTGTTGGAATCATCAATATGCTGGGTACTTTAGTTGCATGTGGATTCTTAAAACTTGGTTCCAATGCATCTCAAGATGTATCAGGCACTGATGTAGCTGCAGGGGTGCATGATTCCAGTGGTTCAATGTTTGATGATAAAGTTTCTCTCCTTATGTTTGCTTTGCAAAAGGCTTTCCAGGCTGCACCAAGGAGACTTTTGACTAGAAATGCATATACAGCTCTATTGGGCGCCTCGGTATGGTTTTATTACTGTTCTTTGATCAAGTTGTTGCATCCAATTCCGTCCTTGGATTTTATTGTGTATGATAGTAAGTAAAAAAGGGACCAAGGTATTAAGCTAAAGCTAAAAATGAAAATATAAAGGTTACTAGAATAGGGTATTCCATCCTTAAAAAAAAATTGTATTTGTAAAAGGTCCATACACCAAACACGTTATACAACATATGAATGAAATCGTGTTAGATTAAAGATTGATAGATGAAGAACATTGCGGATTTAATTGAGTTTGAACGATCAATTGTTGTACATATAAAAATGAGTAAAAAGTGAACTGTAAATGATGCTATGAACCTTTGTTGAATATTATTAAGTAAGACATACTTCACCATATATTCCTTTATTTTAGTGAAATTACACTAGATAGTACCCTTGCCTCTTTTATTAGGGCACACAATGCTAACGTTTCTAAATAGAAGGCATATGACTAACAGAATAGGGGGCAGGGGTAGATGGTATAATTTTACCAAAATATGAATATGGGGGTATATGGTGCAATATCTTTAAGTCAAAATAAAAAGGAAATAACTAAAGGGAATTGGCTAACTATAGTCATATAGTTGTCATTGAAGTGGCAATGGCTGTGACTGTATACTTGTATTAATAATTTTTGTAGATCTATGATTCTGCTTGGTTTCATGTTTTGAACAATTTTAAATAAAGAGGTTTAGTGAACCATATAGTAGATTGGGAACAGCAAGGTGAAGCAATTTGAGGACTGTTTCAGTAGAATATGGTTCATGTGCCAGTAATAGTTTTTATAGGTATGACGTGCAATGGTGTATATTGATGTTTTGCGTATGTACTTTAATAATTTCCTACTTTTTAAAAAAGTTTAAAGTAAATTGATATAAAAGATGAGAGCAGTTTTAAACTTACATGAGCTGAAATTAATCATTGAGATGGAAATAATATTGTTATCAAAGAAAGTGAACCACATCCATCTGATGTCATAAGTATGCATTCTAGATCACTTCTGTTTCCATTTTGATCAATTTGAGAAAAATCTTCTCAGCTTTTTTTGCCCAACCATTTTGTTTTGTTTGATTTTTCCTTTGGGGAGTGGGTTGGGGGTGGATGATTTATGGTGGAATTAGTGAGAAGCAATGCCCATTGAGGGTTTTAAACATTTTTCATGGTTAAATGATCTCAATGAGCGAATCAATTGTGATAAAATGCTTATAGAGGATTAACCTTAACACTATACTCCATCTGGTTTGAAATATGTGCCATTTTACCAATTTTATTTTTGGTTACAAATAATTATCGCTTTACATCTATTTGGTAAATCTCAAGTAATTTTCTGACCTTTACCCTTTAGTATTAGTTACTTAGTAACTTTTTTTAATATCTATCTATATCTTTTTCTAACAATTAGTATTATTTCCAATAGTGTTTAGATAGGGATAATCTAGTCATTTGGATTATTTTTTAAATTCTTGAACTAAAAGCTAAAACGAGGCTCATTTAAAACCCCAGAGAGAGTGTTTCTAGGGTAATTTATAGGATTAGAATTTCTGTTAAATATTAACAAATCCGGAGCATCTACATTTTAGTAATTTGGATAGGCAAGTTAGACTTCTTGGTGTAAACTCATGTCCTGATATTCTTATTTCAGATTAATGCTACTTCAGCGGATGATGAGCTAAACTTGTATGATTCTGGTCATCGTTTCGAGCATTTGCAGCTTCTGTTGGTTCTTCTAAGGTCTCTTCCCTATGCATCTAGGGCTCTTCAAAGACGAGTGTTGCAGGTATTATGTTCTTACTGCTGCAAAGATTTTACAAGATTTCTGAATTTATGATCATGTATGGTATGTGTTCTTTCCTTAATTTTATGATTAATAACTATAATCTTTATGCTCATATCATGCTTCCATTTGTACCTTGGTCTGCTTTGACTCTGTATTTAATCTTTTCATTCAATTTGGAGTATAATATAAACTGTTGATTGAACCAAATCAATCCACATCCTTGTCATCATATTAAAATATTGGATGCATTAGGTATAAGCTGGGTTTGTTCTAAATCCACGCTTTAAGCCCAAAAGAGGCGATCACTTGTGGAGAATGTACAGCTATTGATTGGATCAAATCTATCGACTGAAGCTTTTGGATTAATTACTAATTGTCAATTAAGACTAGCTATATTTCTGTGTATGGACTCAATTTGTACATTTGGTAGAATCCATTATCAATTATTTGGGTGTTTTAGCATCTTTAATTTCCTTTATTTACTATGTCATCTTTTCAGTCGGTACATGATTGTGAGCATTTTTATTCTTTTCATGTCTATTTGTGAATAATTTTAGCATTTATTATTTATGAAATTTCTAATATTGTTTTCGGTTCTTATCTCTATTATAGATGTTCGCTGCCATGATTTCTGTAGTTTTTCTGAACTGTTCTCTATACTATTTCAGGATCTTCTGTTTTTGGCTTGCAGTCATCCAGAGAACAGAAGTTGTGTAACAAATATGGAGGAGTGGCCTGAGTGGATCCTTGAGGTCCTCATTGCAAACCATGAGGTAATTGCAGGCACCAGCAGGCATAGAACTTACCATAATGAAATTAGTATACCTAGCTCATCTAATGAATGTTTTGATCTCTTAATCTGCAGAAAGGTACAGGAAATGGTTCCAATTCTACAACCCTCGGAGATATAGAAGATCTTATACACAACTTTCTCATCATCATGTTGGAGCATTCCATGCGTCAAAAAGATGGATGGAAGGTGGCTGATTATCTTTTTTATCATCCTCTGCAACATTTAGCTATAATCTTGTACTATCAATTAAATCATACAAGAGCTGCAGTGATCACCTTATTTTTTTTAATTAGTTTATTTGATATTGGAGGTATGTGTTCCTTTTCTTGATGGTTCTTAGTTTTGGATATTTAAATAGAAAAGATAATTTAAGTAAATAGTAAGAATGCTCATTTATAGGTGACTATTTGTCACAGAGGCTTTTATGGGCCGGGCCTCTAGTCAGGCCTGATCCCCTCAGTGTTAGGTCCAACCCTAGCCCTAGCCCTCATGGGTTGGGCTTGGGTTTATTAATAAGTTGCAAGTTGTAGTTTAGGTTAATTTAAAGTGGTTAAATTTATTAGGTTTTTTGTAATTAGAGTTTCATATGCCTACTAAACCCTGGCCTACTGGCTAAGTTCCCCTATAAATAAGAGGCTTAACCTCGGTAATAAATTAGTTTAAAGAATTGGCACAAACCTCTTGGGCTTTCTCCTCTCCTCCCTTCTCCCTCTCGTTGCTGCAGGCTATTGTTGGCCTCCTACATTGGTTACCAACCTTTCCCTCCCCTTTCCCTTTTGTTTGTTACCTTCCTCCACCATAGGTAGGAGGGACCCTCTTTTAGCTCTTCTTCTAGTTCGAATCTATCCCTTAAGCGTCCATCTATATCTAAGGAACATACCAAACTCATATTTGAGCTAAGGGACATCAATTTGCTACTTTTAAGGTTGAATTAAAGAAAGAAATTATATAAAGCAATTGATTGCTAGTATCTTGGAACCTTGCAAGCAAAACTAGAGCAATCACAACAATGGGTCTAAGAAACTTTCAAGGAAATCAAGTAGTCTTTGAATGCCCGCAATCGAGTGAAGGAGGTAGAGATTATTTGATGGCAGATGATGGGATTGACTTGGCACAACGGGGGCTAAGAATCCCCTTGCAAAGTCCTGTCTAATCTTGTTCTGCTGCCAACAATCACTGCCATTACTGCTTAGAAATGCAATGACGTGCAATCTTAGGGAGTATTGCTTAGTGTGTTCCCTTCACCTAGGGGCACTTGCATAAAATAAAATATCGGTACCGCAATTGCATATGGGCTGCAATTTCGTGGTTTTTGGGTCAGCTACAACGCGAAATTCTGAAAATACGGCCGTTTTAGAAAATCACATATTTATTGTCGCGATATCGGCGAAATTTCGGATATCAACTGATAATTTACCGATATTAGCTGATATTTACTAATATTTGGCAATATTTGTTGTGAAAAAGAATTAAAAAATCGCGCCACGACAACCGTGACATATAAAATATTGTTTATGACACCCCGATACTGTGACACCGCGACCGCGATCCCAATTATGACCGCGACCGCGACCTTGGTTTTATTGCTTGGGCACCAGCCTGTCCACTACTAATGAGCCACCCGATCCCTATCTAAACCATAATTTAGTTTGTTGTTATCCTTCAACTTCAGCGTCTACTAATCTATATCACTACAATAGGTACACTGAAATAGAATTCCCTACCTATGATTGGACAAAAGGTCCCCAAGGGTGGCATACTCATTGTGACTTATTCTTTCAAAATCAATTCACAATGGAAGAAGATAAGCTAGATTTAGCTTCATACCATATGATGGATGGCCCCCAATTAGGGTTATATTCAATTGAGCCAAGCTGAACATCCCTAGGCTTGGGCTCAGCTTGTTTAATAAACGAGCCTAAAATAAGGAGTAGACTCGGCTCGTTTAACTAAACAAATGAGGCGAGTTGAGCCGAACCCACAAGCTAAAGCCAAAAAATGAGCCGAGCCTCACTTTTTTAAGATCGGACTCGACTGATTTAGCTAAACAAGCGAGCTGAACTATGCTTTTAATAAGCCGAATATAGTTGATTACTGAGATGACTCAGCTCATTTACAATCCTAACCCCAATTATGGTACCGTGCCTTGGAATTAGAGAAACCTCAACTTGCCCTCAATTGGGAGACCTTCAAATAAGAAATAAAACTAAGGTGGCGATTGTGGTTGTAGTCGTGGTATCGGGTTGTCGCAAATATTTTTTTATATGTCGTGGTGATTGTTTAAAATTTTTGTTCCACTACAAATATCGGCTGATATCGCAGTGATAAATATGTGATTTTTTAAAATGGTCGTATTTTAAGACTTTCATGTCACAAATGACCCAAAAACCGTGAAATTATGGCTAATACACAATTATGGTGCCGATATTTCATTTTATACCTTCAAGTACCACTGCAACCTCCTGTTTGGACCACCATTGTGCAACAATGCTTTGGGTGAGTTGGTGCGCCTAACACAAAGTAACATAATGGAAGTTTACTGGTGACAATACCAGTCTCTGTTAGGCCATGCCACTAGGTCCATCATATCTACATTAGGGTTATCGAAGACATTGTGGATTGATGTTGAACTAGCTAAACTTGAGAATTTAGCTAGATCATTGAGTCTCGCTTGTGCCTATGAATTTAAGTTGGGAGGACGGTTTGGAGTAGTGTGGCATGGCCATACACCGAAACATTACTAGAGTTTGGCCATTGAAGGGTGGGATGATGATCAACATATGGTCGAAAAGACGTTGAATTTTGTAGAATTGGTCAATGAACACACTACTCTACCACCCTTGGATTCTCATGATGACCGTATTCTTCTCCGTGTTAGAATGGAATTGATAGCAGTAAGACTATTGGTATTGGTATCTGCATATTTAGAAGGAGGAGATTAAGAAGTAGTGTCAAGAGATGTTGTGTATAGACCGTTAGAGATAAGTTTCCAATCCCTATAGTTAATGAACTCTTAGATGAGTTACATGGAGCCTAATACTTCAGTAAGTTAAACCTTTTGCCGTGCTATCATCAAATTTGAATGCCCCCCACCCAAAAGATGTGCAAAAAGTGGCTTTCCGCACACATCGTGGCCACTTTCAAGTTCCTAGTGATGTCATTTGGACTAACCAATGCCCCCTCCACCTTCCAAGCACCAGTAAATGAGGTATTCCAGCCATACCTATATAGGTTCTCTTAGTCTTCTTTGATGAACTCCTTGCACATGAGTGGAGTACATTACTTAGCTCCACATGATATTCCAAGTATTGCAGGCCATTAGTCGTTCCTTAAGCGATTTGAGTGTGAGTACTCGGTAGCTTACTTGGGGTATATTGTGCATGGCGAAGGAGTCTTGACCGATTCTTCAAAGCTATAGGATTGAGCCCAAGTTGGATTGAGCACTTTGAGGATTTCTAGGGCTAACTAGTTACTACAAGAAATTTAATGGATTGAACTCCCTTCACTAACTTGCTCCGCAAGAATGCCTTTGTTTGGTTTCTGAAGGTGTCCTTTGCATTAACATCCTTAATGATTGCCTTGACTTCTGCCCTTGCACTACAACTTTTTGACTTTTCGAAACAATTTATAGCAGAATGTGATGTCTCTGGTAGTGGCATCGACATAGTTCTTCATCAAGAAGTGCATCTAGTAGACAACTAGCTAATCATGTCAATAAGTTGCTTGCTTATGAACAAATGTTAATTGGGCTCGCTAAGGCCATGAAGAATTGGTTCTCTATCTTTGGGGCTGTGAGTTCATCATTAGGACTCATCAAAATACTTGCTATAGCCGGAGCTAAGCACCTCAGCGGCTCAGCCCAACAACACTAGGTTAACTGCTTTTTAGGGTTTAGCTTCCAAGTGGAATAGAAGTCCTTCTGGACTTATTGAGTTGAAGATGTATTGTCCAAGCAAGATGAAAAGGTTGGTCATGTAATGGCAACATCAGTCTCTTAGACTCTTAGGCTTCTCTTGTTGAGGACCGTCGGGAAGAGGTCATGTAATTGGGCTCACATTCATACAGTAGTGGAAAAAAGCCCACTTTTGGAAAACCCTTGCTGAAACTTGAGAAATGCTAGTTGTTCCTCATATTGACTTTGTTTTTTTCGTACTATCAAGTGCTTTGTTCCTTGAGAAATGCTCTCTTAAAGTCAGGAACTAATCAACTAAGCTTGCTACTCCGTAGTTGCCATTATTGCAGGTTGCTGTGTTTCATTCTATGAGTGTAGTTACAGCCTCACCTGGGCTGGAGAAGATGACCTTGGGTGATAGTACATCATTGGGGCCATGTTGGTGTTTGTAGATGAAATTTCCTTTCACTGTAGTTCTAAACACAAGTCCCAGAATCCACCCCCTCAATTCCGTCCTACCTGATTAGTCCCACCGCTCCTTGGTCCCAGAAAACTTTACTGTTTCTAGTTTTATGAAATGGTTTGTCCAAGGGTGCATGTTATGTACTTCCTCCATTTTATAATATAACACATAAAAGGTTTTTATACACATATTAAGAAGTATGAACTTTTAGGTAAAAAAGTCTACTTTTACTGAAATGACCTTATTTTACTACCTCACACTCTTTCAATTAATTAGAAAGAGAATAATGTTAAGGTTAAAATTGGAAACGTAGCATTTAATTTTTGATACTTTTCATAAAATGCCTTATATTGTGAAACAAAATTCAAAGCTTTGTCTTATATCATGAAAACAGAGAGAGTACTATAATTGGAAATAAAGCTAACATTCATTGACACCAACTATTATGTGTACGTGTAATTAATTTCTGAATCACTCCATCTGTTTCACAATAGAGGGTCTATAGTTTTTTCATTTTCATTTTGTAATATAAGTCCTCTTTAAAGTTCCAATAAATAATTTATTGTTATATTTCTTAATCTATGTTCTCCCATCCCATTAATACATCTCATAATAATAAAATTGTTCAAGTTCCAATATGGGTATCTTAGTTGATGATTCATTTATTATAAAATTTAACACTTTTTAATATGTGTTTTTTTTTTTTTGAAAAAAAAAACTATGGGGAGTATATTTTTTGGGGAAGTAATTTATGCCCTTTAGGCACATGTTAGACTAACTGTTTATGATAAGGACTCTAATCACAGTCTAGTAGATGCATATTTTCATTTCTTACATTGAGAGAGACATTTATTTTGTAAGAGGAATCTTTGCTGTTGAGGATGCAGCATTCTCAGGGGCAAAGAAAATCAGCCAAGTTTCTCGAGGAACAGCCATGCTGGTCTGTTGCAATTTAGTAGGCAATCAGATGAAGAATCCTAAATAGAGGAAATTCGGATTGTGTGCTGCACCTATACAAATCAAGTGGTACAGCTCCCTTGGAAATCACCCTGTTCCCTAATCTTATTCCACGGTTAGGCATGTCAAAACCCTGAGACAGAATCAACTAGAATGGAAAACCAGGCACCATTCTTCCCAGGAACTTGAAATAAGTTCCTGAATGAATCTCTCAAGAACTCCAAATTGCAAAACCAAATTTGGCAATGGTGTAGCCTAGCTATTTGAATGACATAATGAACACATATTAAAGGATCAGTGATTTTATAGGTCATATTTTTACTCTTGGTTTGTTGAGAGCTCCAGATCATATATTGATGTTCTTTATAGCCTAGCTGCTGTCAATGTCCTGGAATGGTCGTCTGGCTACCTAAATTTTATTTTGCATTTTACTGGTTTACCAATACTATTTTTTTTTTCCTGACAGGATATTGAAGCCACCATCCATTGTGCAGAGTGGCTGTCTATTGTGGGTGGATCTAGCACTGGTGATCAGCGTATTAGGTAATTCCTCATATTTGAATATATATATATATATGTTGTGGCATCTTTCTATTTCAGTGCTGAATGACTTGTGTGTTCGACACTGCCTTATTTCATCTTCCATTCATCAGTTCTTCACAAAGTTTGTAATATCAGTTAGTTGACCTGCATTTGCTTGCACTAAATACCCGTGATGATGATTATGCTTACCATCTACTTTGCTGGCATGGAACGACTGTGTCTTGGAAAAGTGCCTTTTGGACTCAGTCTCATATGAGGTGGTTCAAATTTAAAGCACGAAATAGAAGATCCTCTTGCATCAAGTTCTCTTCTGATAAGATAACTGTTGTAGGAGTATTTAGAATTTGGCATCCTTTTGGGGTCAACGTTGTCTCCATTGGCTGCCTGGCATGCATTGGAGAAAGACACGATGGGCAGGATATGTGGGAAGATAGTTATGCATAAGAAATCAATATGGTCTCTGTGAAGACTGAAAAATGAATCCCTTTAGAGTTCCTCAGTTCACGCATACAAATTGAAGCAAAGTAACTTACCCTATTTCATACCAAATGACCCATTTGTTCAGACAAACTTAGGCCTGGTTTGTCTTCTTGACCTGAAGACTGACACCAAATAATGAAACATAAAAATTGGCTCAGAATCCATTAAGAGATTCATAATTATTTATTGCATATCATACATGATGCATGCATTGAACCATCCTAGCTGATCAAATGAACATAGTGTATGATATGATTGCATAACTTGTAATTTATTGTTATAAATAAGCTATCTTTTTCCCGATGAATATCTTTCCTTTTGCACTCCCTCTGTTTTTATATAAATGTCACTTTAAATTGAGGTACCGGAATTAAGGAATAGGTTAAAGAGTCTAAAATACCCTTCTTGTATTTAAATTATACTGTAATTATTGCTCCTAATATTTTCTGTCTCCTATTACTACTTATAGCTGTCCTCTACTTCCTCTCTCTTATTCTTTATCCAGGTTTTCTTTTTTCCTGTTCTTTGTCAAGCACTTCTTCATCTTCCTACTCCTTGCTCAGAAAACTGATGGTTGTAATCATTCTCAACGATTCTTCTTCCAAAATCAATTAAAATTGGAGCTAAATTAGGGTTATCTGTAATTGCATCCACTTCCCTTTCCCTTTCTCTTTGAGAATAGGATTTTATATTGTATATTTCTCTTTTATTCTTGCCTTACATCTCTTACCTGTTTTTCAAACTTATTTTCATTCCTCGATGTTTATGTCTGTGAGGAGTTTGGAACTGGTTACTTTGGAAGGAGACTAGCGGTTTTAATTTTGCCAGCCTCACTTCTGGGTGCTCAGAATGTATCGTGAACTAAGGAAAATTTAAAATTTTTATCAATGGAGTCAGCCTGAAAATTTTATGGCTTCTAGTAGTGGATGAAAACTCGGAAAGAAAACCAAAACTAAACAATTATGCATTCCATTAGCTTGCATATGGATCCAATTGAGTAGGATGGTGAAGAAAACCTACAGGTTCCTACTTTCTACTCATAATGCAGGAGAAAACTCATTTTTGCTGGCATAGCTTTTTATCAATTGAGTTGTATAAAGAAAAAATGGTAGCAAAAATGTGCTAACAGGGCCCTGCAAGGGTGAAGAGTATTGGAAAAAGATAGATATATGCAAAAAGTAGTATTTTAAGAAGATAAATTTAGTAATACAATATTTAAGGTTAGATTTGAAATAGTAATTCAGATCAGAGGGTAAAATGGGAATGATAGACCAAAATATACCTCGTAAATGTAAAATGGCACTTATTTGAAACAAAATTTCTAAAATGACAGAGGGAGTAGTTATTTAATATGTGGAAAAATTATGTGCTAACCAGGTTAATGTTGAGTCCTTGGTGACATTCTCAAACAAGATCCTATTCTATAAAAGTCTTGGTGTTACTAGGCTTCCTGAAATGATGAGATATTTATTTTGATACTGTAACATGAGGTATGGACATTGAGTCTGTCGCTAGTTACAGCCTGTAGTGAAGCCATAAAATCATGTGGGACCATAGTGTGCCAAACTGAAGAAAAGGATGATTGTGTCAGGGTCTTAAACTTTCGTAGGAATTCTGACCTCAAAATCAGAGAAATAATTACAGTTCTGCCATTAAATAGATGTCTTATTTATTTATGAAAGAAATAAATAGAATATATTTCAATTAACAACGTGATCTTCCAAAATTTATCATTCACTAGAAATTTTATTAACTGGGCAAGCTCTTCTGTATGTGCTGAAGACGTGAGGAGTCACTGCCTATATTCAAAAGAAGGCTTCTGGGCAGCCTGCTGGATTTCTCTGCTAGGGAGCTTCAAGTTCAGGTATGAATCGCATCCTGACATTGTTTCTCCTTCATTGAATCGTAGGAAATATGTTGGCTTCTCCCCCATCAATGAAACAGCTGTTTAAATGAAAATTTCTCCATTGAAGTATCTTTACTTGCCTTTGGGATCATGTATTGATAGGGAAGAAAATACTTTGATGAATTTGACATCAAAGATAGTCTTGATGCTTTCATATGATATATTGTGGCATGAGACACGGATATTTGTGAGGGTGAGGAACTGAGGATGCCATTTCTTGAGATTGGATGATTGCTTATTGCATATCTTTTTGTTACACATCATGTCTACATCTACAATGTTTGTTATTTGCAGATGAAGATGTCCTGAAATATGAACGATCAGACTTTGGGTAATGAAGGTTTAAAATGTAGAACCTAGAGTGTTTAAATAATGAAATAAATATGAAACTATCTAATTGCCAGCATTTATATTGCAGTCCTTGAGGTAGAAATTGCCCTGCCCAAACGAGCAATCTTTCAGCCCAAAAATTCATCTTTGCTGGCTTCTTGCATTGAAAGCAATCTTGCTATGCTGGATATCAGCACGTAGAAATGTCAGCAAGTAGAACTGTAGCATCCTGGAAACCAATGAAAGAGAGTGAAAATTATTTAAAAAAAAAGATTAAATATCATTTAGTCAACCAACCTGAAACCAACATAAAAAGCCTTAGCCACTTGTCAAGCTAAATGACATATTAATTGTTCAAATTTTATTTTGGCAAATTTTAATGCATAGAAAATGGGCAGTTCATCTCCCAATAGTCATGTTAAGATGAACTAATGGTAATTGCTCATATCCCATTATACATGAGCAGGTATTAAGATCAATATTCAGTAATCCCTAATAAAAAAAAGCAACTATACCTAATTACCTCAGGTAATCCAAAAAAGTACAATTTAACATGATTGTAAATTTGCCGACAACATTAAATCAGCATATATTCCACCAAAGAAAAAACTTGGATTTGCAAAATATATAGACGAATCGTCAAATTTGAAACAAAACCACACGGGAAGAAACTTGATTAGAGGGAAGCTAGAAATAGACTTAACTGTGAACAAAGAATTCAAATTTCTTCACTTTCTAATGACGTCTGATTGCCCAATGTGCCAGCAAAATTAGCATTACAAAAAATAATTTGTGATAAAATACTAAAATTTCTGATCAGATCTAGATTTTTTGTTCTCTTTTCTCATTCTTCTGTCTCTCTGGATGTTTTTGTAAGAGTAAAGGTATTAGGTGAGAAATGGAGAGGTGAAAGGTTGGCAAAATGGACAAATTAGAAGTCGATATCTTTCTTTTGAGTTTAGCGCAAAGGGCATATTATTGATTATTTTACGATTTTTTTTTAATGTAACCAACTATTTATTTCTGATTTTTTTTGGTTGATATCTGTTTAAGCATCTTAGCCCTGCTATGGTATGCAAATCCTCTGCGAGTCATTATGATTGTTTTTCTTTTGATGGCTTATATTACTTAAATTTATTTATTTTGTGTTATCAATGGTTGATATTGTTTCCTAATATTAGTTGGTTTGGATATAATCATATATGCATTAGATTAGATGCCCAATTTTCTTTCAGATATATTGTTTTCATAATTGTGTATGGTGTTTTTTTACATTTATATTCAGTATAGACAATATGTATTTTTCAATTTCAATTTCAATTGTTTATTGAAATTTGTTAACATTTTTGTCCATAAATTTATAATTATTCTACTATATTCACATCATTTACATTATTATGTTACGATAATCACTCCCATGCATCACATGAATGTGGAACTAGCAACTATATTACAATGCAGTTTATGTGATCTTTACCTGAAGCTTTCAAGAGATCCTTCCTTGTAGCATGGTTCTCTATGCCCTGCTTTAGGTCTGTGGTCTGTTTTTTTTCCTTATATCTTACAACCTTTCACATTCTCATGTGCTATGTGGTATTATTCCTGCATTTTAGCTTCACAATTTTTTTTTTAATTTTTGTGTGTGCATGGGTCTTGTCTTGTATGATGATGGTGAAGTGATGGCAATGGTTATTTCAAATATCTTCTTTGCAGACTGAGGTTATTGCTGCTGCAGCTGCTGGCGTTGCAGCAGAATGTTTCTCACCCAGAAATGCAAAGGCAGAAGCAGAGAATGCAGCTCAGCTCTCTGTGGCACTTGTAGAGAATGCCATAGTGATTTTGATGCTTGTGGAAGATCATTTACGACTGCAGAGCAAAATATATGTGGCTTCAAGAACTGTATATGACACTGTCACTCCACAAAAAATTTCTCCACCTGGAGGAAATCTATCAAATCCCCAGACCCTGGCCAGTGGAGAATCTAATGAAGTTGCTGGAGACCATAGGTCATCTCCCAGAGACGCTAGAGCTCTGCCACATGATGTATGCACATGTTTGTTGTAGCATTGACATGCACTTGTGCATGGTGTCAGTTAGTAGAACTTACTTACTACTCCCTCAGTATTCAAAATAGCATCACTTTTCACATAATTTTTTGTATAAAAAAAGATCGTCACTTTGACAAAGTCAAATACTAATTTCCATATTTTTCCTTATATATTTCATTTTACCAAGATGCAACAAATTCTGTTTTACCTCATTTCTACTTGGGAAAATAAAAGAATGAAGGACTAAATTGGAAGATTATTTTTCATTTAATGTTTTTCTTAAAAAAGGTGAAAAGCTCAAAAGTGGCATTTTTTGTATACGG
The DNA here is from genome assembly GCA_039764185.1 of Tamarix austromongolica. Taxonomy (NCBI): domain Eukaryota; kingdom Viridiplantae; phylum Streptophyta; class Magnoliopsida; order Caryophyllales; family Tamaricaceae; genus Tamarix; species Tamarix austromongolica. Next base: position 12,807,333 of record CM077819.1, read on the forward strand.
AGGGAGTATATGGTATTCAGTTTTTTTAGGACAATTTTTTGAGCAGTTAATCACATTGTGGAGATAATTTTAGGTTACCACCTCAACAACGGATGAAAATGAGCAAAGTTCTGCCTCTGTGATGGAGCGGCTCACTGCTGCAGCTGCAGCTGAGCCGTATGAATCTGTCTCTTGTGCATTTGTATCATTTGGAAGTTGTGCTCCAGATTTGGCTGAGGGATGGAAATATCGCAGCAAGTTGTGGTATGGTGTTGGCTATCCTTCTAAAGGGTCATTGATTGGTGGTGGTGGCAGTGGCTGGGAATTCTGGAACAATGCTTTAGAAAAAGATGCAGATGGCAATTGGATCGAACTTCCTCTGGTGAAGAAGTCAGTTAATATGCTTCAAGCGTTGTTATTAGATGACTCTGGACTTGGTGGAGGGCTTGGTATAGGAGGGGGATCTGGTACAGGAATGGGAGGAATGTCAGCACTATACCAGTTGTTGGACAGTGACCAGCCATTCTTATGCATGCTTCGGATGGTGCTTCTTTCTCTGAGGGAAGCAGATAATGGTGAAGACAATATGCTTATGATAAATTCAAATTATGATGATGTCACAACAGAGGGATCACATCAACAAACAGGCAGGAAACCAAGATCAGCATTGTTATGGAGGTAAGTTTTCATGTTAATTCGTTCTCCAGAAAGAATACCTTTCCTTATTGATGGTTGTTTGTATGGAAAAACAGAAAATATAAAGAAAGTAAATCAAGCAAGGGGTAGATTTTTTGTGGTTCAGTAATATGTCTATGTCCAGAGCTGCAGTAGTTTCTTCCCTCCTTCTCTTAACCTAATTGAAGAACAATTGCAATCACCATAGCACTTTACTCATTAGGGAATGAAATTGATGTTACTAATACACCCCTAAATTAGAGAACCCTGACCCAGCACAGTGTAATTGTCTGAGAAAATCAGAAAACTCTAATATATAGATGATGGTATTGTGCTTGTTATGGGGAAATAACTCATGTTTATTGTATGTAACATGTTCTTTCATCCTGCCAGTGTGTGGGATTTCATTTTGCACACTATCCTTGGTGTTAGTTTGCTCCTTTCTCTCATTTCATTCCCGTAGACATGAAAAGTTTGTTCTCACTTGCAAAAACACATTTCTTGTATTTTAGGAATAGTATTGAAAACCCCACATATGTTTGTGGCACTGCAGTTATTCATCTGTTACTATGAAGTTATTTAAACTGTCTAAAAAATGGGCTTGTTGTTCATGAGTCCCCATGCTTATTTGATGACAGAAACTGGTAACAGTCGTGCAATTTTCCATTACTAGTGTACTAGTTGCCATATAACTTTTAGGGGGGGGGGCTTTTATTTCCCACCCAATCCTCTACCCTTTTTTTTATTAGTTTCAATTTGGAGGAACCCGATACAATAAATAAAGAAAAATGAGAAAAGAAAGTGAAAGAATCTAGAGGGGGGAATAGGGTTATTGAGAATTATAATGGTAAATTCAAAATTTGACACGAAATTTATAGTAGTTTGAAAATTCAATCTCTCTACATCCATTTCCAAAAAAGTTTTGCTTTTTAGATTTTGAAGCTTCCATCATCACTCATCTTTTGGTTTATACGCCTACAATCTTAATGACCCCTAGGAGATGATTTATAATTTTTCTTAATTATCTTCTTTAGGTTTATGGATCTATCTCTAATAGTAATGTTTGGCAACACAACTTCAAATAATGAGTTTGCAGAGTGTTGTGGTTGATTATAAGGTATCTCACAAATGATGCAAATATGAAAGTGTTTGAGTAATATGTGAGTATAATCTAGCTAAAAAGAATATATATTACAATCAAGAGGATGATTCTAACTAAGTAGAATGAGCAAGAACACTTTTGAAAATATCTAAACAAAATCTAAATATAGAAGTGTGTTGTTGAGAATTAATTACTAGAAAGAGTTACTATTATTCTACGCCATAAATGGTATTTATACTATTGGCCAACAATATAGCATTGGGATAAAAAACATGTATTCCTTGCATGATTAATAGGCAAAATTTTCAGCATTAATGCTGACTAGTCAATATGTTTAGGAATTAGTTGATCGGTTAACATAACTAGTTGAATGATTATGTTCAGACCTAATTAGAAAATGTTATCATTGCACAAACCAGTTAATTGGTTATTGGAACCAATCGATCGGTTTCATGCTTTACATATTTGGTCCTATGAATATAAAAGAATGGTCGAGTGGTTTAGTAAACTAGTCGATGTGTTTGCTTAAACCAAACTATCAGTTTAGTGCCTAGGACAGACCTATTTTGTATTTTATCTCAACCCTTAGGCTGGTCAGTTAAATCAGTCAATGGGTTTCAATAAGCTAGTCGAAGTGTTCAAATAGAGGCAAAATTTGTTTTTGCAGGAATTGGACTTGTAGTCTGGTTAGTCAAACTAGTTGATGGGTTTGAGTGAACTAGTTGAAGTGTTCAACTAGAGCCAAAACCATTTTTTAGTGGATTGAAGATCTATAGTAACATGTTGATTGGTTGCAAAACTAGCCGTTTGATTCTGATCGAAACCAAACACTAGTAAAACATGGAAAAATGTTTGAGATTTAAAAAAAAATTATATCAAATAAATCCTAAAGTTTTGAAATTCAAGAAATTAAAACCAAAAGTGTCGATGTTAACACTACCTTACAACATAACTTAAGGCTTCAAGTATAAACCTCGAGGTTTTGAGTCTTGGTATCTTAAACCAATCTTCTCTTTTACTTTGAAACTTGATTTCTCTTTTAAATGTTGAACTTGAAAAAAGAATTGATTGAGAACATTCTAAGACTTGATTATTCATTTAAGCCTTTGCACTTGGGGGTTGGTTTGGATAACTGTGGTTTGACATTCTTGTTGTGCAATGGAATTTATGCACACTTAAACAAATAGGCTAATCCCTTAAACAATTTTGTTATAGTCAAAATAAAGATTAAGACGCTGATTGACCTAGGAGGTCAACCGAAAGTAAAGAACTTAATGCAAAGTGGGAATAATTTGAGGGAAAATTAGCCTTTCGAAATTTCCATAATGTAAGAGGGGCCAAGGTGATAAAAGGTTGATGAGATAAACTTTTGATCGGAGGATTTTAAGACCATTAGGTGGCTAGCTTCAATACGCAAACCTTTGGTTTGTTCTTGCTCTTCTTTTGTACTTTGTTCGTGGGCTTCTCTACTATGTATTAGTCCTTTTCTTTTGAAACTCATCTTCTAAATTGTTGTTCTAGAGGTATCTTTGATTAAGAACCGCTTTAATTAAAATCTTTATGAGAAAATTCATGCCTACTGTGAACTAGTTGATGGGTTTGAGCGAACCAGTTGAAGTGTCCAGCCAGAGCCAAAACCATTTTTCAATGGATTGAAGAATTGGACCCATAGCTTGGTTAGTTAAACTAGTTGATTGGTTTGAGTGAACCAGTTAAAGTGTTCAGCCAGAGCCAAGACCATTTTTCACTAGATTAAAGATCTATAGTAACCTGTTGATTGGTTGCAAAACTAGCAGTCTAGTTCCAATCGGAACCAAACCTTGGTAAAACACTTTGAAAAATGTTTGATATTTAAAAACAACCAAAAATTTCATATCAAATAACTTCTAAAGAAGATTTTAAAATTGAAGAGATTAAAATTAAAAGTGTCGATGTTAACACAACCTTACAACATAACCTAAGGCTTGAAGCATAAACCTTGAGGTCTTGAGTCTTGGTATCTTATACTATTTTTCTCTTGTACTGTGAAACTTCATTGCACTTTTAAATGTTGCACTTGAAAAAAGAATTGTTTAAGAGCACTTTAAGACTTGATTATTCATTTAACCCTTTGCACTTGGGGGTTGGTTTGGATAAGTGTGGTTTGACATCCTTCTTGTTCAATGTAATTTATGCACACTTAAACAAATAGGTTAATCCCTTAAACTATTTTGTTATCATCAAAGCAAGGGTTAAGACATTGATTGACCAAAGAGGTCAATAGAACACAAAGAACTTAATGCAATGTGGGAATAATTTGAGGGAAAATCAGCCTTTTGTAATTTCCATAACATAAGAGAGGCCAAGGTAGTACAAGGTTGGTGCCAGAGACTTTTGGTCTGAAGATTTTAAGACCATTAGGTGCCTAGCTTCAATACGCAAACCTTTGGTTTGTTCTTGCTCTTCTTCTGTACTTTGTTCAAGGGGTTCTCTGCTATGTATAAGTCCTTGATTTTTGGCTATATTCTTTTGATTCTTATCCTCTGAATTGTTGTCTGGAGGTATCTTTGATTCAGAACTGATTTAATTAAAACCTTTATGAGGAAATTCATGCGTGCTGTGAAGTTAAAGGTTTGGGAGTTGGATTCTGTGTTCTCTCAGTTTTACTCTGTAATGGCAATTCTTTGCTCCTGAGGTTTACTGCTTGTGTTTGTTTATTTATTTACTTTTATTTTAAATCCTTGTCCTTGCTATGATTTAACCTATTTATGTGATTTACAGTGTGCTTTCACCTGTTCTGCATATGCCTATTTCGGAGTCCAAAAGACAGAGGGTACTGGTTGCATCCTGTGTGCTTTATTCAGAGGTTAGATTCTTACACAGATAGTATGGGGCACTTTGAGAGTTGACCTGGATGGGGTTCAGTTTGATATTTCTCAAGATTGTTCTGTTATATTCTTGTGTGGCTTACTTTAAGTCTTTCAATTATTTGTTCTCATTTTCTTTCTGTAGCTATATCCTATCGTTATGATCTTGAATTGGTTGTAAGATTTTATTTATTTATTTGAACTATGTAATTATCTGACATTGCATATACAATCCAGTTATGGCATGCAGTTGGGAAGGACAGGACCCCTCTTCGCAAAAAGTATCTTGAGGTGATTTTACCGGCATTTGTTGCTGTTCTGAGGAGATGGCGTCCACTTTTAGCAGGCATTCACGAACTTGCTACTCCGGATGGTCTTAATCCCCTTGTTGTGGATGACCGGTCTCTGTCTGCAGATTGTCTTCCGATAGAGGTAATTGATATTAAAATTTGGCATATGGGCTCCTTCATCTGCTTTCTTTACTTTCATTGTCTTTGTATTGTATTGCAGCAGTGGCTGTATTGATTTGTTCCATGGGCTGTTTTTGCTGCTGAAACTTTCAAAAGTGGTCTTTGCATTGTTTTATTCTTTCCAATGTTGAATGATATTGTATTTGCCAAATGCTTTGCTAAGTTGTCCTGTTAATAATAATATATTGGGCTCACCTCATTGCATATCTTGGCAATTGATCTGCAAAGAGATATTCTGTTTGGTCCTTAAAGGTTTGAAATTTTATGAAGTACTTTTGCTTCTGTCTTTGTTTTATGTTTTATTTGTTTATTTATATTGTTAATCCCAAGTATTTTAGCATGTTGTTCAGTATGAACATGATCAGTTATTCAGGCATATTCTGCACTGTTCACTTGTCTATCATCCACTATGTCTGATTAGTATTCATATGGTGGACATTCTAGTGTCTCTATCTGTCATGGATTGAGACAGGCTCTGTATACAGTTGGATATTCATTATAAAAAGTAATCTTTGTCTGATTCAATTGACATGTTTTCTCTCTCATCAGTTTATCAAATTCTGTCCCTTAATATGTCAGACATCTTCTTTTTCACTCTCAGGCTGCTCTTGCCATGATATCTCCAGGTTGGGCTGCTGCTTTTGCATCCCCTCCTGCTGCTATGGCATTGGCAATGATTGCTGCTGGTGCCTCTGGAGGGGAGGCCCCTACCCGTGCATCAACGACACAACTTAAACGGGATGGGTCACTTCTCGAGCGCAAGGCAGCAAGGCTTCAAACATTTTCTAGCTTTCAAACGCCTATGGAGGCACCTAATAAATCTTCTGCTGCTCCCAAGGACAAAGCTGCTGCAAAGGCTGCTGCCTTAGCTGCAGCCCGTGATCTTGAGCGCAATGCAAAGATTGGCTCAGGAAGGGGTCTTAGTGCTGTAGCAATGGCCACTTCTGCACAGAGAAGGAATGCAAGTGATATGGAGCGTGTGCAGAGATGGAATATTTCTGAGGCAATGGGAACTGCCTGGATGGAATGCTTGCAGCAAGTTGATACAAAATCAGTGTATGGGAAAGATTTTAATGCTTTGTCCTATAAGTTTATTGCTGTCCTTGTTGCCAGTTTTGCTTTGGCAAGAAACATTCAGCGATCAGAGGTATGCGGCAATGGTCTAAATGCTTCTCACAACTTACAACAATGTCCTTTTGGAGATCTAATATGCACACTTGATTCTTTCAATTTTCAGATTGATAGGCGGACTCAAGTCAATATTATAGCTCAGCATCGTCTATCCACTGGAATTCGTGCATGGAGAAAACTTATCCGCTACTTGATGGAAATGAAATGCCTTTTTGGTCCAGCAAGTGACATTATTTGCAATCCTGAACGTGTAGGTTATCTTACCAATTTTTATAATATGGACTTCTTTCCATGAATAGTAGGTTTACTTTTCCACATGTTTGTCAGTTGTTAGCTTGTTATTGCTGGAAATAAATTTCTTGTGTATGCAAATCTCTATCTCAGTCAATTCCAGGTAGAGTCTGGTCTAGGACATGGTTTGGTAGGCTAATTCAAGTGTTTTACTAATATGCAGATTTTCTGGAAGCTGGATGTCATGGAAAGTACTGCAAGGATGAGAATGTGTCTGAAGAGAAATTACAAGGGTTCTGACCACTTTGGTGCTGCTGCTGATTATGAGGACAATAAAGAAATAGAATACAGAAAACAAAATGTTATAAACCCATCAAGCTCAATGCTGTCTGCAGAAGCAATCTCAATAGAGGTACTAAATGATGATGATGAACATACAGATGTAGATAATCTTGGAGGCAGGGACCTCAATGGGAAACCATTTGAGGGGAATGATCCAACATTGTCTAGAGCTGCTGAACCCACCATGTTGGTGTCATCTGAGCTAAGGGATGCTCAAATTACTAGCACCCAGGAGATTGCTGAAGATCCATCAGTGCTTGCTCCAGGTTATGTTCCTAGTGAGCTTGATGAAAGGATTATCCTTGAACTTCCTTCATCAATGGTCAGGCTGCTGAAGGTTGTGCATGGAACCTTCCAAGTAAGTCTTGCTTGTTCAGGTCTGTTAAATTCCTAAAGGATATATGGATTCTGTGTCAACATGATTCGATGATTTATGCTATGATTTTGTTGTCACCTAACTTTGGTATCAGAAATGAAAGAAAATGAAATGATTGAAAGGTTCCTTCTAGCAACATTTCTATCATGAACTTGTATAAATTGTTTCCGTAAAAGATCCATCTATTTTGTAATACCTATGATGGTGAAGTGATTTAGGCTTCTTGCTCTCAACCCAAGCTACATACATGTATATATGAACTTTCAATTTATGGATTGGTATTGAAGTGCAGCAGAAGATGGGCCTCATAATGAGTACAGAAAACTTCTTCTTCTTCTTGTTATTTTGTTTGGTTTTGAAGAAAGGATCCAGTGATCGTCTGTGCTTCTCATTATTTTTGGTGGAAACTCAAGTGACATCTATATGTTGAATTTGGACTTTGCAATCAGCCTTCTTGAAACATGTTAAAAATGATATTATTACATCCATGAAAACAAATATCGGCCGATATGATGGTACTATATATCGGATTTAAAGTCTGTCAATATGCAATAACAATGATATGCAATGATGAAAGATGACACCGATGAAGAAAATCATTAAACTATTATTAGCTACAATGTTACGTTCACATCATCAGTCTTATGCTCATATCCATTATTCGTCCTTGTTATTGATAAGGTTTTTTGGGCGGAACTTTAATGATATGTATAAAAAACCTCAAATAAGTGTATATAAAGAAAGTAAAAATATTTCATATCTTGTGGATAAAAATCATGTAAACATTTTTGGATGGCTTCAAAAAATTGTGGGATGGAATGAGTGGGTAATTTGAGTTAGATAGTGGGAACTTGGGTGCTGAATGCATATTCTCTTTGATCATTGATCACTGAGAATGTCTGCTTTTACGTCTATAAAACTTCACTTTTCTGTATCATGTGCTCGTTCATTGTGACAATTCCTTACAATTGAATTCCAGTCCCTTAATTATGTGTCGTGATTCCTTACATGTTGCATTCTTTCATGTATTTTTGTCTTCTTGATCCTTCATTTAATCATCTTGTTTCTACTGTATCTTTTACTGATATACATTATCAGTTATTTTTCTATTTGTTGTCTATCTTCTTCTGGTACACATGTCATCAACAATTCAGCATGGCATGCTTAGAAACTTCCATTGCTCTGGCCAGTGCTGCTATTGTCAGCTTCCTCTGGATATGGTTTGTGCCAGAGCCCATTTCGACATTTATTTGTGTGCTATCTTTGTCCCTGGCCATATATTCTGCTGAAATCCTGTTTTTCAACATCTGTGACTCTTCTTAATTATCAGCCTCTTTGATCATGCAAATGGTTCTTGATGAATTCCTTTATTTGTTACAAAAATGGGGTATTCCAAGCTGGCTTTGGAAACAGGGTGATATGTCTTGCAGTTGGGTTGTGAATTCCTTAGTTAATTCACGTTGGAATTTGCAGTTCCATTATACCCGTTCATGGAACCTGTGAATATCCAAGCACAAACTTAATTTATTTATATATTTATAGGCCTGATGAAAGATCATGGAGCTTTAATCACAATATAATCTGCTATTTCATAGTTTTGCAGTTTTTTCTAAGCTTATGTCTACTGTTTCTTATTAGGTAACAACAAAAAGAGTTAATTTCATTGCGGATAATACTGTGGGCAGAACTTCAATGGATGAGTTGGCCTGCAGTTCTGAGATAAGAGATCAAGAAAAAAATTACTGCTGGTCGTTGTCTACTCTTCATCAAATTTACAGCAGAAGGTGAGTTGATAAGAATATTCTTCTGCCATTGTCCGATTGAAGAAGATAGTAATTAAAAAAAAAATGTATCTGTACTAGCGAAACAGTGGCATCCAATTTGCTTTCTCTGCTGTTTTGTTTGATATAATTTGGTATATGGTGGGAGAGGGTGTCAACTAGATAATGTGGTAAATTCTTGAGTCTGGGATTGCCATCGAATGCCTTATATACCTTGGCTGGGAGGGTTATGTTTATGGGAAAACCACCTCCATCTCTGCAGCTTGGGTTAAATGGCCATTTGGATGGAAGACAAGAGTCTATAGAGAAAAGCAGGTGAAAGTTTGTGTTCTCAGAATCTAGTGCCTGAAATTGTATTAATATCAATGTTAGAATTAATATCTAACATGAAATGAAGGTTGCTGATTACGTGTATATAATTTGATAAATAAAATCTTCTTTAGTTGTTTACAACAGCAGCAACTTCCCAGTTTGAATCCTGCCTCTTCTCAAAATCCTGTTTGTTTGTCATTGATTTAGGAAATGTTATGTGAGATTTCTTCTGGTCAGGATTAGCTGATAAGTTTAGGAAGTGTTGATCAGTTGGGAGCATTCTGACCAAAATCAAAGGGAGGTTTACATCTTGTTGATATGAGGTCCAGGTATATCTTCTCGGCAGAAAATAGTTTTGAATTTTTGTTTAGAGCTCTATTGCTGTGGCATAGGTGATTTGTAACATTTATAGTCTTCAGCAAGATGGTAATTGGATGATGGGAAGTTTATCTGGCTGGTATCACATCTTCTATACTTAACTTTCTGTGGAAACTAGGTTTGGACTTTGGGTACTTCCCCTTATTTGTTTTGGGGGAGGGGGAGGGGGATTTCCCTTTTTACATCCTTCTCTACCATTGTTTTCATTTATCTTTGGTCATTTATTTTGTTAGGTATCCTGATGGTAGGAAATTGATGAGTTTTCCTTGTTGAGTCAGGCTATAGATTCGTTGAGAAATCTTTCTTTGACTATCTCAATCCTGATTGGAATTCTATATTATTTCCTTTTCATTTTATTTCATGGAAATCTGAGACATCTTATAAAATTGGATTTTTATATGGACTGCTACCATTGGAAAAGTCTGTTGCAGGGGATGATGCCTTAAGGCCTTGTACCCTGATGTGTCTTTTGTGTTTCTGGAGTGATGAGACAAATTGATCTCTCTTTTGGAGAGCATTTATGTACAATTCTTTTTCAGATTTTCAGGGAGAATCAGGCTTGCCCATTCAACATCTTGGGATTTTTATTTCAGAGGATTAGTTTTTATTGGGTTATAGGAAGCCAGATTGCTATGTTTGCATTTATTTGGTATGTGTGGACAGAGCAAATAACTTTCAGATTTAGGGAGGGTACAATTTCTAGCTGCTTCTTGGGTGCCAGGTTTATGGATGTATTGATTACTCATTTGCAGATGAACTGGAGATCTTTATTTCATTTATGTCTTCTTGATGTGCTTCTTTTTCCTATCAAAAATAAAAGTAGCTTCCATCAGGCTTCCGTGCTTACTTTGTTCAGTTTATGTGCTTGGGAGTCAAACTTTGACCAAGTAAAGTTCTATGTAAAAGCAAACAATGTGGAAAGAATGTAAAGACGGTTGCTAAAAAGAAACTACTCCCAAGACCATTTTGTTTATCATCTAAATAAATGGTAGAAACTTACCCTCATGAAGTGTTAAATTTTATTGTTTGGCCGAAGGGGCTAGGATTCTGTTGCTTAACGTGTGCTAACAAATTTGACTTCTCTTTGAATTGATTGCAGATATCTTCTGAGACGAAGTGCATTGGAGTTGTTTATGCTGGACCGATCTAATTTTTTCTTTGATTTTGGGGTATTTCATCATGGATCTTGAAATTTGCCTTTGACCTTTTTCACAAGCTCTATAAGCTGAAGCCAATATATGTCTTTTTGTTCTTTAAATTCACTGCCGGTGATATCATGTACTATGTTTGCATTACAGAGTAGTGAAGGGAGAAGAAATGCATACCGGGCCATTGTTCAAGCATGTCCTCCACATTTGAACAACATTTATCTTGCTACTCAGGTTTGTTTAATGTTTAGGTGACTTGAGAGTATGATATGATGGATTTCAAACTGTCCTGTGAATGAACTGCAATTGAAATTGTCACAACTATGATGTTGTTATCTTGTGTTATCACTCATTCTGAGTTACTACTATGTAGAGACCTGATCACCTTCTGAAGAGAACTCAGCTTATGGAGCGTTGGGCCAGATGGGAGGTATGGACTTGGAAAAGCACTCAAGAAACAATGCTGTTGTTAAATTTAGTGCATGTAGGATGCATTTCTCATCTTCATTCTACATGCTCAGCTAATTGATGTGATTTTCTTCCTCACCGTTTTGCAGATTAGCAATTTCGAATATCTGATGCAACTTAACACACTTGCTGGTCGTAGTTATAATGACATCACTCAGGTGCGTTGCCCTTTTTCTATAAGCTCATGATATCTGAGAGAAAATTTAATAAAAAAAGTTATGAAAACCTTTGTCACTCATTTTCTTTGTTGGGTGCAGTATCCTGTGTTCCCATGGATTTTGTCTGATTACAGCTCCAAGGAATTGCATCTTTCTAGTCCTTCTTCTTATCGTGATCTTTCCAAGGTATATTTCTAGATTTTTGCATCTCTAATTATCACAGAGCTGGTCTTTTAATTCTAATTTTTGGCCTGCTACACAGCCTGTTGGGGCACTGAATCTGGAGCGACTAAAAAAGTTTCAAGAGAGATATTCCAGCTTTGACGATCCAATCATCCCAAAGTTCCATTATGGTTCACATTACTCAAGCGCTGGAACGGTAGGTTTCCATTTTTGATATCTTTCTCCAGGTTTTCTGTTATAATCGTATGATTTTTATTTTTTTTTCGCTTATATTTGGTGACTTGGTCTATATTTTGGAGAGATTCACGGGACAGATTTTCTTCGTAGGGACCTCTATTCAATGGGTCAATTAAGCCTGTCTGGCTCTCTGACATGCAGAAGTTAGGTTATATGTTGTATCCGTTAGAACCTGCTCATAGACCTTAGAAAAGGTATGACAATTAGGATAAAGAGGCTACTTTTATTAGTTGACACCTCCATGTATGACTCATCTTCACCTGATTTACTTGTTCATCATTGATTCATCCTTTTGTGATAGTTTACTTGTTCGGTTATGCTGTTTTTATTATCATCCTTATTGTGGCCCTATTTTTAGTCCTGATGACATGGTCTGTCTCATACGGCTTGGCTGTGATCATTTGGCTACTTTGCTTTCAGTCCACCTAATTCTCTCCCCCCCCCTTCTGATGTAAATACATAATCTCCACCGTCCGTGGCTCCTTGCAAGTATTGAAGTTGGAATGTATTTGTTTCAACTTTATTTTCTCTTCTTTTTGTTTTTATTGGTGATCAATTTTTGTATTAATTGCCAAAATAGGCATGAAGTGCAGGTTTACAATCATTCATTGTCTCTTTATGCCACTTAATGGAAAAAAAAATTCTAATCTCCTGAGGCATCCATTATACAACCTATCATCTTATGTGTAGTTGCAGTATCAGTGTTCTTTTCAACTCCTGTTATCTTCCCCTGGAATATGCTCATGTAGCATATTTCTGTTTAGCTATAACTGATAAGTGGTATAGCAGGGCTTTGGTAGTACTTCTTAAAATCCCTGCAAGTCCACTTCTTCTCTTCACCTTCTGCAGCAGCTAGTTGAATAGCTGGTTCTGATCAACAGCAGCAGAACAGAATATCATCCAGTTTATCCACAATTGCAAGGATTGGAATATTCTGTTCCATTATCAGCTTGGAGTATACTGATCATTGTTTTGAATTGATTTTCAGTCATATTTTAAAACTCTTTAAATAAATCTTCAACCCCAGATTGTTCACGCATTAAATATGTCCAACAAAGACGAGTATGGTCATCTATGAAGGTCACAAACCATCTTTTTCCACATAGAGTAGTGACCTTAGAGGGCCCCCAAACATTGCTATGAATTAAATAAAACAGTTTTGATGCACAATAAATCTTAGATTTATGTGAAATTTGATGACTTTTTGATGGATCACAGATAAAAGCCACAATCCACTTTTTTGAACAAACCCGGTAATAAATGTTCTAAATAAGGAAAACTTGGATGTCCTAGTCTATGATGCCAAAGCATTATTTGTTAATACTATCCAAACTCTGAGCTTGCTTTTTGTAGGAAGAGATGTCATCAAAATAGTTGTCCATCAAACCATCTTAATATTGCCAATCATCATATCTGAAGTCCGGTCCTGGAATTCACTGTGGGAATTGACAATTAGAATCTTGTGCTAGTTTACTAACTGATAAAATATTGCATTTAAGTTAGAAACATGAAGAGCAGATTGAGAATTTTACAGAGCCTTTTCAAGCAATTGGTTAGAGGCTTCCATCGGCAATCTTGATTTCAATATTACCAGGACAAGGTGAATAACTGGTAAAGAGATGTGAGACTAGTCGTATGGTCGGGGGCAACTGAACGAATAATTGAAGGTGCAAGAGTCAAATTCTTCAACTCCACAGTTTGTGTTCCAAAGATGTTTTAGTGGCTTGTGGAAATACCTCATTCCCAATACAAACAGGTATGGAGACAGTGAGTCACCTTGCCTTAGACCTCTTGCTTTGGAATGGTGTCATTAGTGTACCATTCACATTCAATGACATCCTGACAACAGATAACACTCCACTACCAAATTTATGACATGAATCGGAAACCAAACAACAATCTGTTTCAAGAATGACCATTTTATTGAATCATATGTTTTTTGTATGTCAACTTCTGAGAGAATTCGTGAACTCATGGACCGACTTCTGTAGTGCTTGACCAATTCATGTGTCGTCAACACATTATCACCCAATACCCTTCCCTTGACAAATGCTACATAAGTTTCATCTAATACCTCATGTAGGACACCTTGCAGTCTAATTTTTGATCACCTTTGAGAATTTTTGTACAGGATAATGCTGGAACTTTGGGTAGCAGGGATATAGCAGGGCTGTTCAGCTGCCTAAATTTTTTCCCTGTTATTAGAAATCTCAAACAGCTGTAGCTATATCCTCTCTTATTAAAAGCCAACTCTTGCAGAATTTTTTCCCTATATCGGAACTCTCCTGTTCAGGAATTGTTTCTTCACCCATTATCTCTCTGGAATCATTTCCTACAAGCTTGTATACTCTGTCGTGGGCATGCCTACACTGTACAGTAGCATAGAAGCAGTGAGTATTGTCATCCACGGCCTGTATAAAGTCAATACCAGCCTTCTGTTGGAAGAATTGTTCATGTGCTCTTCTTCACCACGTCTCTGCTCCTCTCTCAGTTGTAATTTTATCCACATTGAGAAGGTCAACATCTAGCTCCTGATTTGCTGCCCCCCAGCTTTCCCCTGGCAGATCCTTCTTCTGTGTAACATGTCCTCATGTGATTTGTTCAGTTACTTGGCAACTTGAGTTTTGTCACAATGGGATGAATACATGTTCTTGGAATCTCCTGTCTCCATATACTTTCCACCAGTTGCTGAAATTCCCCATCTATCTGCCCAGAAATTTATAAATTCAAAAGATTTTGGTCCTCCTGTTTTTGCACTGCTATACTGCACTGAGGCATAAGATTGATCAGAACAGGGTGCATGTCTGAAGGTTGCCTGGGAATCAGGTAGCTCCTCATCAATCACTGTTCCCCAGTACCCTATTCTGTTTGCTATACATGCTTCTGTGAGCATCCTGGAAGTTAGTCCAAGTGTAAAAATCACTAGAATATGCAAGATCATCAACCCCACATCATTGCAAAAATTGGGAAAAATCTTTTGTGTCTTAGTGGTTTATATCACTCCCCAGTCTCTCTTCAGCATTCAACAATACATTGAAGTCACCCCAACTAACCATGGTGAATCACACGTATTTCCACACCTTTCTTCTTTGGTACCAGTATTTAGGGCATAGAGAACGATCAACATAAAATTAGCATTGAGGGATTTGTCAGTGACCTTGCAATGTCTAGCTTGTGCAATGGTATTGAGAATATCTTACGGGTTTGGGTTCCATTATAACCATATCCTAACAGTGCTCAATTCCTTTACTCTTGTGCATCGAGTGCATGTTGATGGTGAGTTTCTTTTGGGCAGACGGACTGGACAAGATCCTGACATTTGTTGTGTTAATGATCTTTCTAGCACTGTTCAGACCTTGCAAGATTGGTTAATGTATAATTTCATGGTTTCCAGTGTGAATGCTTTGGGGAATGAAGCTAGACTGATAGTTTCAGTCCTGAGACTTGTTGGAGTTCTCAATGTGGAAATTATCATCTGTGCTGAACTATTTTTGGTGTGAACCCTCCCGTCTAAACATAGAGCTTTTTGTATCATTCTGAGTTGAATAGAGAACTGCTACAAGAAACCCAGTTTCTAGGGGAGCTTGATTTATCATGTTTCGGAAGTAGTTGGCTTTGTGCTGAGAAAGCGATGGAGTATCTTCTTGCTTGCCATGGCTTATTTGGGAGTTGAAGGAGAAGGATGTTTGGTTTGTACTTTCATTGTCAGTTTCCGGATTGATTTGAAAGGAAAAAAATCTTAGTACCTCAAACGAGAAACTTTTGGTATGAAGTAAGACCGATAGTTCAAGAACGATTGCTTTTTGAAAATAAATAAATAAATAAATGAAGAAGGCATCATCTTTTATCCATCTTGTCTATTGTTTCCTTTTTTCTTTTCTTTTTTTCCTTTCTAGCTTGTACCCTTTCACTATTTGAAGAAACTTTTGGTTCTATCGAAAAAAGACAAGAAATGTAATCAAGAGAATCCCTCTAAATGTTCACTATCTTTGCACTTGAATGTCATATGCAGAATGCTTCTTTCAGATCATCTATATTGAATTGAATTTTTCGTTATACGACGGTGTGTACTTTTGGACTAGGTACTGTACTATCTGGCCCGGGTGGAACCTTTTACAACTCTCTCCATTCAACTGCAAGGAGGAAAGTTTGATCATGCTGATAGAATGTTTTCTGATATTGCTGCTACTTGGAATGGAGTTCTTGAAGACATGAGTGATGTCAAGGAATTGGTATGCTTGCAGTTCTGCCTGAGATAGTCCTCAAAAGTTAATATTTTGTCTGGAAATGCCGCTAACTTTGCATCCCCCCTCCTTTGGTCATCTCCATTCGGACCACATAGGTTCCGGAGCTCTTTTACCTTCCTGAAGCATTAACCAATGAAAATTCAATTGATTTTGGTACATCACAGTTGGGAGACAAGCTCGGTATGTGTTTTGTACTGTTGTTGTCCTTGTAAATTGCTGAGAAACAACATGTCTGCAATATACTAAAATCAGACATTCATCATTGAATTTGATTTTGCAGATTCTGTCATGCTTCCTCCTTGGGCAGAAAGCCCTGTTGATTTCATTCATAAGCATAGAATGGCACTTGAGAGCGAACATGTCTCTGCTCATTTGCATGAATGGATTGACTTGATATTTGGGTAATTTACAAGTGCTATTTGTTTGCCTTTAACTGATTTTTGTGGCGTGGTAAGCATACATTTTTTCTATGCCTCCATGTTGATCTTCTCATGCCTTTCACAAATTGTGGAAAATAGGTACAAACAACGTGGGAAGGAAGCCATAACAGCTAACAATGTGTTCTTTTATATCACTTATGAAGGGACTGTTGATATTGATAAGATCTCAGATCCAGTAAGTGTGCCTTTGTCTTTTATGTTGGCTGTCATGACTATCCTTCATTCGGGATAGATATGTGATTTCCATTGCTTTGAAAAAAATAGGTGCAACAACGGGGTACTCAAGATCAGATTGCTTACTTTGGACAAACTCCTTCCCAGCTCTTGACTATCCCACACATGAAGAGAATGCCATTGGCTGATGTTCTTCAAATGCAGGTATGTTGACAGTTTGTATGTCTTGTTGAATATTTTTGTGCATATGCCCTTCTTTTCTCAGCTTTTATTTTTTTTGTTCTGGCTTCCTTTGATTGCATCAGTTTTCCTTTCTTTGATTACATCAGTCATTGGGCCTAGATTCCGGCAATGCTTTTAGCTGTGCTCTAGAGCTGTATGAGTCTTCAGCTTTGGTTTGGATCACATCGTTTAATTCCTTTTCCCCATACCTTTTCTAAGTTGCCTTGATTGGAATTTGGGATCTGGTCCCAGTGGATGGCTCTTGGTATAATTTGGTAATCTTGGATGAGAAGTAGGAAACAGATAAACATTTGGGATCCAATTCAGAATACAGAGAGAGTTAGCTAAAGGATTAAGGGCCTGTCTGTGGTCTGCATTGTATTTGTTACCTAAATGATGATTTGAAATGTGTTACCAAACTAGAAGAAGTATGGTGGTGAAAAGGCATCCGAGATTCGATGCTTTTGAATGCAAGGGTTATTTGCACTACACCTCTTTATATCCGTCCTTGTTTTTCACTGATTTATATTCTGTGAATTAATTTGAATGATTTATTTAAGGATCAAGAAAATGCAACTATTTGAAATGGGTTATTGGGTTGTACATGGTCATTTCCCATGTAGTGTTTGCGACTTTTGTTGTAGGCTATTGAGCCACTATGTTTATGTAGGCAAATTAGAGCAAAGAAGGTTAATATTGAGGAACAATTACAAAAATGGTTCTAGGATGTCTCACTAGATTCAAGTTCTTTTCTTTGTGAGGAACTTCTTTAAGAGTGTGAAAGGAAATGGTATTATTTATTCTTACATGATATAGTTTGATTTGCAACAGCAGTCTTGCTGTCATGTTAATGGCTTTTGATGGCTGACCATTGTTCGCATCTGCTGTAAGAACCATATGGAATATGGGTATTCTGAACTAAAATTTAGCACAACTATATTCTGAACTTTGGGCACATCTAAGACAGCCTTGTTTTGGTATTCTATTTCAGTTCATGCTTGCTTCAAACAAAATGTAATTAAGCTCATACTGTGCAGTTCTACCCCAATTGTTATGTATCTACTTCCCTCTTTATAGTTACATATCTGTTGAAAACTGCAGCCGTTGCATGACTGTCATCATTCTAAATACATGAAGTTTGTAATGTATTGTATCAAACTAAGAAGGATTGTTTGTGTACCAGACTATCTTCCGGAATCCAAGAGATCTTAAACCTTATGTGGTTCCAATGCCTGAGCGCTGCAATCTACCTGCTGCAGCCATTCATGCATCTGCTGATTCTGTTATTACTGTTGATATGCATGCACCTGCTGCACACGTAGCTCAGCACAAGTGGCAACCAAACACTCCTGATGGCCAGGGCACACCATTCCTTTTTCATCATGGGAAACCCATGACAACTTCTAGTGGGGGAGCTTTTATGCGCATGTTTAAAGGGCCCACTGGACCTAGCTCTGATGAGTGGCAATTCCCTCAAGCATTAGCATTTGCTTCGTCGGGAATAAGAAGCTCTGCTGTAGTTGCTGTCACTAGTGATAAAGAAATCATCACAGGTTAGCATTTTATAGTCTGCGCTTCATCTGTATCATCCATACATCCTGTGAAAAACTTTGAGGCTCGGCATCTTAATGCCTTGCTCAATTTCCGTTTTCTGTAGGGGACAATAAAACCATGGTTGTGGTATTGAGGTGTCACAATATTTTATATGGCGCTGCATATTTTTTTTTTTTCCATATCACCGATAAATACGTGAAAATTTAAAACGGTCTCATATTGCCAATTTTGTGTAACAGTTGGCTTAAAATCCAATAAATATCAGCCAATATTACATATCGGAAACAATATTTAATTGTATGGTTGGACATTGTGAAACCAGAAATAGTTTGTGAAGGGTATCTATTATTGCAGACATGTTTACCCTATCTGAAGTTGTAAGGGATTACTGTAAGCTGATTTTGATGGATAGAAACTCTCACCTTCTCAAAACGTCCCTTTCTTACCTCATCATATTCTTTTCTGGAATGGCTGAGAGTCAAATGTTGCATCCTAATCTAAAAATCCCATCTTCATGCTCCACTAAGCATTTTAATCTAACCGGCCATTTTCAAATGAGGATATTTTTTTTTTCTGCCTTTTTATTTCAAATGCTGTTATCAAGTAATATCTCGAGAACATCTGCTGATGGCTTATGCATGAAGCTTCTCTCTCACACTGTCTTTCTCTATTAATCATGCCTTCTGCGTCTCTCTAAAAGATCACAAGGCATGATTGATTTCTGAAAGACAAAATGAACAATGAAACAAATTAATCAAAAAGATCACTCATGCCCAATCCATTGACTATGTAGGGCTTGAATTTATTTTTTTCTTTTGTTTTTTGGAATAACATCCGGTACTTGATGAAATGGTAAACTGAGTATCCTGGAAGCCGGCTCTGCAATTATTATTATTATTATTATTATTATTATTATTATTATTTTGCAGCTCAGATGTGTGTTTTTTTTTCTTTACATTAGCACGTCTTAGGTTTCGATTCTTGATAAATAATACTATATGAGATTCTGAATGGGAACAACACATTCCAAGTGTAGGTAATGCTCATTCTCAATACTGCCCACAAAATAAATTCTTCCTTGGCTCATGTTTATCCAGATGTAAAACTTAATTTACACTAAATTTTGTTTGTGTTTGTTTTGCATGCATAAATAAATACACATTCTATTAGTGTAAAAAAAAAAAATTGTACTATTGTTTGCTTTACAGTTCCACATATCTTTAATGAAACCTTTTTTCTGTTTCTTTTTTTGAATTACTAGCCTGTTGAATGGTTTCTTATATGTTTATCTAAGAAATTTGTGTTCTTGATTGAGTTGGAGCCTTTCTTCTTCTTCCCTTTGTATTCCAAAATTTGATGTTTTACATATGTATGTTCTCATAACCGTATAGACTGTTCAGTAAACTAAGAGTCAATACAATTGCATTCATCTTATATTTACGAGACCACGTCACCTCAGTAAATTTTCTGCAGTAATTCATGCCTAATGACAGAAGTTTGCTTAACTTCAGCTGATGATCTAAATTATCTTTTTTCCCATTGCCTGTATCTGCTCTCTAATATGTTAAACGCAGTCTGAAAATTGCATTTATGTCATATGGATGCCAATTGAATGAGATATTCTCTTTTATACAGCTGCTTACATTTACTGCAAGTTTGTATCTTCTGTTTTATATGATTATATTGTATTATTCTGTACACAGCTTTTGCTGACTGCTTATTCTGATTTTGTTTCCAGGTGGGCATGTTGATAGCAGTATCAAGATAATATCATCAGATGGTGCAAAAACCCTCGAGACAGCCATAGGGCATTCTGCCCCTGTGACTTGTCTGGCCCTCTCATCAGATAGCACCTACCTTGTGTCAGGATCTCGAGACACAACAGTTATACTTTGGAGGATACACCATGCAATGGCCACGCCTCACTCAAGTAATGTGTCGGAAACTTACACGGGCTCAGGCACTCCTATATCCATAAACAGCCATGCACTAGCAAGTATATTGGCGGATAAGAGCAGGAGACATCGTATTGAAGGACCAATACATGTCCTTCGGGGACATCTGAGAGAAATTCACTGCTGTTGTGTTAGCTCAGATGTCGGAATAGTTGCCTCTTGCTCCCCATCATCAGATGTCTTATTGCATACTACTAGAAGAGGTCGCTTAATTAGAAGGCTTGTTGGTGTAGAGGCACATTCTCTCTGTATCTCATCTAATGGTGTTGTGATGGTCTGG
Organism: Tamarix austromongolica; assembly: GCA_039764185.1. Classification (NCBI taxonomy): domain Eukaryota; kingdom Viridiplantae; phylum Streptophyta; class Magnoliopsida; order Caryophyllales; family Tamaricaceae; genus Tamarix; species Tamarix austromongolica. Next base: position 12,828,022 of record CM077819.1, read on the forward strand.
AACCAGTCACTTTATACTCTCAGTACCTTCACACTTAATGGGACTCTTATTGCTAAGGCACAACTTCCTTTCTCTGGTGTTATCAGTTGCATGGAAGTTTCATTTGATGGAGTAACTGCTTTGATTGGAGTAAATTCCTGTCCAGATAATGATGGATTGTGGTGTTCAAAGAAGCATTGGATGGAGGATGGTCTCAGACTTGATGAGACACAGGAGAGCAATAGACTAGAGATACCATTACCATCTATATGCTTTTTGGATCTTTATTCTCTCAAGGTATCTCAAGTTTGAAGTATGATTACTAACGTACTATTTTGTTGTCAATTATGATTCTCCGTAATTATTTCTGTACCCATCTACTCCTAAATTTGTTACAACAGGTATTCCATACCTTGAAGCTTCAAGAAGGACAGGATATAACTGCTCTGGCTTTGAACAAGGATAATACAAATCTTTTGGTATCAACCTTGGATAAACAACTGATAGTCTTTACCGACCCTGCTGTAAGTAAAATATCTGGTGTTTTCTTTAGTTGTTTGGTTTTTTTCCATGTGCCTCTATTTTATGTTATTTAAACTAATTTTTTCAGGAAGTTAAAACAGCTTAAATGGTTTGTTTTCCTCACTCATAATCGGAATGGGGTTAAAGTTGGGTTTTCTCTCTTTCTTCTTTTTTGGGTTTTTGTTTTTTTGGGGGGGGGGGGGGAGATGGTTTTCACAGAAATTTCAGAATGCAGCCTATGTTAGATGACCCATATTTTGGATGCAGTCTAGCCTTCACTTGAAACTTGAGTGCTTGTATTTTCAATGTGGCCTCCATTCTCTTTTACCATGACATTTAAGTTGGTAGTTTGGTGAGGTCAAATTGGGACTCAAAGCACATCTCGGTGACTGGTGGTTGACCAGTGGTGTTCAAGGTGTATGGTGTTAATGGGTCACCATTGCCCACTTTCTCCTGCCACTGCCACTTTAAAAAAGAAAAATAAACCTCCCCTTAGGGCTCATTTGGTATGGAGATAATAGAGTAAAAAAAATTTCTCCTTGTTTTGTGTCATTTATATCAAATTTTTAAGAAAAAGAAAAACATTTTTAGAGAAATACTCATTTTAAAACAAATTAAAATCTAAAATGGGTATTTTATTGAAAAGAAAAGGAAAAAAAAATCTTTCATTCCAAAAGAGTACATAAGAAATGTAAAATAGGAAGATAATTTTTTCTTTCTTATTACCCCTATATTAAATGAGCACTTAAGGTGAACCATTTACCCCCAAATATATCAATAATGTCATCTACTCATCTCTTCTGTCAAACATTTACAACAGTGATCCCAATCGTAGTGTTGCACTATAGGATTGTCATTGAGGATGATCTATGTGCCACAATTGTTGCAGCATGATTTTTTATTTTTAACTACAAAATATTGCTCAATATAAAAAAATATTGGCCACTATATATGTGATTTCATTCAGTATCATGCATTTTTAGGGTGAAAATTTGATACATATCAATGATATGTCGGCTTCCCATATTTTCTTCTCTGCATCTGAGTGCATTTGTACTTGTTTATTGAAGTTTCCTTTTATATTGAACAAAAAGGTTTTAATTGTTTGAGGTGGTTTCATTCTAATAAGTTGGGAGATGGAGAAGAGTGGGTGCATCGTTGTTATCTTTTAGGGAAATTATAATGATATAGGGGGATTTCTATACAGTAGTGAAACCGAGCTGAGAGGCTGATCATATATAAAAGTAACCTCATTTCACATAAATTATGCACAAAAATAATCAGTCACTCCTTTTCGTTAACTTGTATTATGAAAAGCTGTGGGGATTATATTTCTATTATGTAAAAAGCCTATAAAGAGGTGGAATTCTATGTTGTGACCACGGGTGTGCCTGTATCTTGGCGGCTCATGTATGATTTATATGCTCTATGCTTGCTTAGATTTATTAGTATTTGTTTCCCTGTTGCTGCTTGCAGTTGAGTCTAAAAGTGGTGGATCAGATGCTGAAGCTTGGTTGGGAAGGTGATGGACTCAGCCCTCTCATAAAAACATAAACTAGGTAGAGGATTTTGTTCTTTGAATTTATGAAGTCGGATTACAGAGCTTCAAAAGTTTATCATCAATTGAAGTTGGCGGATCCGCAGTTTTTGTCAATGTTGTATCATTTGTATCCATATATATGAAACTGCAGTGGGAAATATTTTCACCTTATTCCCTGTTGGAAATTTTTGACTTGGAGCTCTGCGCTTATTTTATTGATTTAATATTGAATAGGTAAGCCTCTTGGATGCTCATTTTTGTCACAAGATTGTTATTGTTTGACAAGTACCTGTGCTACTGCCACATGGTAGAATTCTAGCGATTCGTTTATAGGTCCGGTTGGTCTTGACTTGATCTTGTAAAAACTGTCATTTTGACAGCATATTTGTATAGAAGTTGCATTTTAAGTTCCAATTTCATTACATTGTGTTTCTGGAATTAAAATGCTCAAGTGCGTTTGACAGATGAGTATGAGTCAATTTATTTGGAGATTAGCCCTCCCATTAATTAGGAGTGATTGACGTGGAAAATTGAATTCTGGATCTTGTCAAAATCATTAGGTGCTCCATAGAATAAAGGTTTGGCAGTACTTCAGACCAATCATAGCTCCTCAGTAGCTCCATTTGGAGGTTTTTTCACGAGTTCCGTACGAAATTGATATCTGAAATCTCACCCAGGTTGTAGGAAACGCTTGTTCGCCAACTTAGATTTAAATGATCGCAATAATGTTGAGCTCTAGTTTCCGTCATTGAAAAAAAGAATACTCTTATCTATTTAGTATAGGTTTTTATGCGTATATTGAGAAAAAATATATTTTAGTAATATAATCTCATATTAAATTGAACGTCCCTTACTCATTTGTATAGAAAGATAATAATATAAGGTTAGAATTAAAAATAAAGCATTTAATTTTCAATATTTTTTATACTGTCATATACTGTATAAGGTTAGAATTAAAAATAAAGCATTTAATTAAAAATATTTACATGATAAATTAAAATTTAAAATATAATGTCATATACTGTGAAGCGGTGGGAGTAGTTAAAAGATGAGGGATTGAAGAGACAACAAGAGGAAAGTAAATTTGACCGTTGACGATGAAAAAATCATCTACTCTCTGAAAATTATCTAACGTAGAGCTTACAAAAAGGAGCTTACTAATCAGGTGCTCAAATTTCCTCTTGGCAGTATGAAAGGGATTTTTTATTTTCAAAGTCAATTCAGGCATTTAATAGCCTATAAAATTTTGTTCTTTATAATTATTATTATTACAAGTGATGTGATTGCTGTTCCTTTGCCTTGTTATTATGCAAATAAGTATACTATAATAATAATTTCACATAACACAAAAATATTAATAAATTACAAATTACATCAACTCAATCACATATTGCAAAGTCAAATAACTATGTAATTCAAAGGGATGCAGATGTCAAATAATATAAATTAAATATTATGTGTTTAGATTTTACAAAAAAAGTATTATTTTTTGTTGAAAAATATATGCAGTAAAACAATTACAAGTCAAATGAAGTAAAGTAATCGATTGATGTCCCGCAAATATAATTGTTATCATGAAGTAAATTATGGTTGAAACTTCGGTATAATGTTAACATTCCAACCCTCTAATATCATACATTCAAGAATGAAGGATATGAAAATGTAGAATTTTTCCTAGTATGTATGTGTGTTGAAAATGAAGAGACTTTTATTTTATTTTATTATAAGAGTGTTTGGTAATTTTCTATATCAAACTAGTACAAAAGCAAATATATAAAGTATGCAACCATGCTCCACCACAACCACGAATCCCTTATGATCAGCTCCCTAGTGCTTGATCGTGAAAAGAAACATAATGTAGGAGTAAACATAGGAACCGTAAATAATGAGTTAAAAAAGAAGAGAAAACGTAATAAAATTTTAGTTAGAGAATATTGGGTACGGGTCAACTGGAATCTTAACCCACCTGTGCAAACTAGCACAAATCGGACCAACTGGGCAGACATTAGCGGACACGAATATGTGTTATTAGGTATAACCCATCACCACCGAAAACCAACCCATATGACTATATCAATTAACTCAAACACCAAGATAGGTATAAATATATAAAAATTATTTTTTCCTTTCCACTAACATGGAACAAGGAAGAGCACACACCACAGTAAAATACTAAACATTTTGTCTTGTTTAACATATTTTTTTCTTCAAAAGCAATGTATTGTAATGACATGTGCTCACTATACTAGTTAATAAAAAATTATAAGTTAAAATAAAACAAATATATAAAATGTATTAGTTTTGTGTCGACACTCTCATAAGCTAGAGCGGAGCTAGTTTTTAAAAAATAAGTTACACTTGTAGATTCTCTTTTATATTTCTAATAGCTTTTTCATTTGTAATATTTTTATATATCGATATGAACATTTCCATTTGTATCCTTTTATATTTAAACTCCTCATTTTAAAAAAAATAATAATTTATTTATTAACTTTTAGGTTGTTAGCTAGTACTCCATTGTAACAAAATAAAAATAATTTATTTTAGCAATTTACATACATTTTAGAAACTAATAAAACTAAATTATAAATTTTACTTATATCCTTTAATAAAAAAAAATAGTAGGGCATTTATTATATAAATAAAGGACTAAATGACCTAGTGTGTAAGTGAAGCATACACTGCAAACTTGAGTTTACAAAAGTTCACTAGACAATCTTGAGTTTTGAGGGTTACGTATAAGCTGGTAAAAGTTTATTCGACCCACCCAACTTGACCCGACATAATACAAAAAATGTTTCAACCCAACACGATCCAAACTCAGCCCGATCCGAATATAATTGACTCGACCCAAACCTAACCTAAACGCAACCTGTAACTCGATATCAACGTGACTATTATCAACTCGACCTGCATCAACCTGACTCGATTAGACCAAATTTGATATTACTTAGTTATGATAATAAAGAATTACAAATGTTTTGTTATTTATTTAAAGCTTTTAAAATATATTATTTTATAAATTATAATTATTTTTCTTAATTTAATTATGTACATACTTATTCACTAACAATATTCTAATATTACTAAATTTTTACATAAAGATACAACATTGAAAATTCATAATAATAATGAAATAGTAGTTAATAGCATATTTTTTTATACATGCTTATATGAAGTCAAACATAATACTTGCTAATGAGGTTAATGAGTTGCATTAGTTTTGGAGGTGAATGTATGGTTTGACCTATATTTAAAGTGATCCGATCTAGGATTAGCTTGGCCCAAATTTAACTCAACCTATTAAGACTTACAAACCAACCCATGAAATTAACCCAAACAAGAGTTAGCTCGACCCAAACTCAATCCGAAATAAGTCTACCTCAACTCTACCCGAACCTAAACCAACTCAACCCAACATGATACAACCAAGATATGTAACGATTGATGCTTATGCTAATACAAATTAGGTCAAGTTAGAATGATGGTTATCAATAGGGGATAAATGAATAAGAAAATAGAGAATATGGTGAAGAAAATAGGTTGAATAAGATCCATGGTCCCTCCTTGGATCAAATACTAACAAGAACCGCCTAAGGTTTCAATACTTGCAATAAATGTTATGAGATTTTAATATTCAAACTTCAAACTCATGCACTACAGTTTAAGGTGATTGATTTCTAATGAGAGAAATAAGATAGCCAAATTCCAACTTTTCCTTCATTCAAGTGTGAGCCTGACACTTATAAGAGTGTTAGGTCTCATTTAGTTATAATATAACTTAGCTAAAAAAAGGATTGGTTTGGTTAACTAAGTAAACTAGTTAGTTTTCAAAGTGACTAACTTCAACTAGTTTAATGCTAATTAAAACTAAATTTGAATTTATGTAGTTGAAATAGAGACATCAGAAGTGTTTGGGCCCTTCCCGAGGTCTTACATCTGACTTAAGAGGTTCCTTACAAGTTTATTAGCTAAGCTAAGCTAAAAATATCATTAAAAATAAAACGTAAATTAGCTTTTAGACTAAAGACTAAAAACATTATTAAAACACATAAAGCTTAAAGTAATTTTTTTTCCTCTTGGAAGCCTAAAGTCCCATCATGGCTCGATTTTAGGTGATTTTCCAAAAAAGACCTGCCCTCTTTGATGTTTGTAGATGCTACTATTGTCGCTGCTCAAATCTACCCAGAAAAGTGTTTTTGTGGCTATTATTGTTAAAACTAAAATATTGCCTATATTTTGTTGGTTAGTGAGCCATTGAAGCTAAACAAAAAAAATGATCCACTAAGGTACAAAAAGGTGGTGGCTAGATTTGAGTTTTTTTATGGCTTCCATAGCTTGGAGCTTAATTGAACTAATTAGTTCAATTGAAGAGTTTTATGTCCCCCCAACTTAGATAAATTAACAACTAAATTGATTTCATGGAAAATGTATGCTCCTAAATCATTCTATCTCCTCTTGAGAAGTATATTCCTTGTCTTCAAAAGAAAATCTCCAACAATAAATGTGCTTGAAACATTCCATATTTCTAGTGGTGATTCAAGATTAAAAGCATTGTCCCCAATTTTTTTATTGACTTTGCGTGAGCCATCACTTCTTGCCATAAATTTTTTCTTTCTCCTAGTAGGAATTCTTTCCTTTTTTAGTGAATCCAAACTAAATCTTCATGTTCATACAAGTGTTGTTTTTGATGCTTGTTTGCCCTGTGTTTGGTTAATTCATTCATTCTTTCAATCATCGCTTTCACTTGTTCATGTAGATTATTCATTGCATTAGCCATTTCCTTTGCTTCAAAGTTAGTATGTGCTTCAGTGCAAAAGGGTAGGAGCTTAATAGGAGTAATGGGATTTACTCCATGCACTACTTCAAATGGTGAGTGACTTGTGGCATATGTGGGCAAGTGATTGTAGGAAAACTCTACTTGACTAAGTTTGGTGTCCCAATCTCTTAGGGAATTATGAGCCAAACTACAAAGGATCATTGTGAGGGTTCTGTTTGTTACTTTAGTTTGCCCATCATTTTGTGGATAGTAATTGGTACTAAAAAATTTTTATATTGACTAACTTCTATAAAGTCTTCCAAAAATAGCTATGGAACTTAGTATTTTTATTTGAGACAATATATTTGGGGATACCATATAGCCTAAATATAATATCTCAAATTTTATCCAACCTTAATCCTGAGTAATTTATATCCTAACCTAATTCTAATCCTAAAAAATTAATATTTCTACCTTACCCTAATTCTCTAATCCTAAATTTTAACCTAGTTTTAGTCTTATTCTAGGTCATTAATATTTTTAACCTCAACCTAACCCCAAATGGTTGATAAATAATTCTTCCTAATACTCTAACCTATTATTTAAACCTAATTCTAATCCTAAACCCAAAATTATTTTCTTTCTTTTTTTTCCTTTTTCCTTTTTACCCTTCTCCTTTTTTTCCTTTTTTCTTCCCCTCCCCCACCCGACCTTCTTTGTACTTCTTCTTCCTCTTCTTCCCGCCTGAAACAATCTTGCTACCATGCTTCCATGACTTACACCCTAAAATCATCATCACCCATCAACTCTCACCTTATAACACCCCAAAATTTTGTAACATTTGCTTTCAGGTGTTTAGACTTTTATTCAAAACTAACCCTTAACCATGGCATAATTATTTAAGTAATAACCTTTGCTTTGTAACCTAAATAAAATACTAAACGTCCTTACCAATTATTCTTATCTTTTTCTTCCCTATTAAACCTGTCCTAAATCGAATTAATTTCCCTCAATTATTTTCATACCTAATATCCTAATATGGCTAAATTAAACCTAAAACTAAAATAAAATAAGACTATTTCTACCTTACTATTTTACCACCCTTATTCTTCTACCTCTGCTTGCCCCAAAATCCTCCCCCAAGAATTCTCCTCATCTCCCTCCCTTTCTCACACTTTACCCATACCCCTTATCCCTCACCCTCTACAAAACCATACTCCTCTCCCACCTATGATAAAACTACACACACACCTACAACTCTCAACCTTATACTTATTTACATGATCAACCCCTCCTCTCCTCGTTTTCTCCATACATACACATAGCACATACACACTCCCTCCTCTCTTCTCCTTTCTTGCGCAGCCTTCTACCTCCCCATCCATCTTCGTGCACCACCACCACTAGTCTCCCCTTCTTCTTTCTTTCTTTCTTTCTTATTCCTCTTCTTCTTCCTTACCACCCGTCTCTTTTTCATTTATTTCTTTCTTCTCCTTCCCTATAGTAGATTTTTCCGAACCCTTTCCCGACCCCTCAGCTCACTCTCTAATAGCACCCCTTAGGAAATGACAATTGTTGTCATTGCTGCTCCCTTCATTTCTTGTTGAGCTAGCCACTGAAGCCTACACATCACACCACCAACTCCTACCAGCCACCACAAACCAACTATTCTCTAGCTCCCTAGCCCTCGACCGCTTGCCACTCACCACCCTTGCCCTCGACTAACAACCTGCATCTCACCATTCTCAACCATCACAATCACTCCCCATCTCCTTGCACTCTTCTTCTTATTCTTATTATTATTCTTCCCTGTCACCACAACCTTTCTTTTCTTCTCCTTCATTATGACACACTTTGTTGATCCCCAACCCTCCCCTACAGTAAACCATACTATAACTTAGCCCTAAACGGCGATAATTTATATCATTGTTACCCCTCCCCCTTCGATATCCTCTACCACTATCTTCCCTCCCTCCTTCCTCCATCTTCCACCACTAATAACCCCCACCACCTTCAACTCTCTCTGCTACCACCTTCCCTCATCTCCTTCCTACACCAGCTAAACCAATCAACCATCACCTCTGCCATTTGCATCTCCCTATGCCACCTCCCGTTGGAGTAATTGCTCTCCTACAACAGCCCACTGAGCCACTACCATCGCCACTACCATTACCACTACCACCATCTTCCCTACCTCACCCATCCAGCTGACCAGCTCCACCTTTCCCCTTTCGTGAATGCACGGATCACATTGCATGCGCAACATAAGTTTGTGCTGGTTTTTAAGTAAGTTAGGTATTATATATATAAAGGTGTATTGGTAATTTTAAAAAATAAATATATTGTTATTATTTTATGTGTTAAAATTTCAATTTGGTATTATGGTATTATTTTTAGGTATGAAAGTTGATTAGCTGGATCTCATAGTATTTAGTAGGATACCACTATTTTTACATTTTTATTGGATTTTAGGTAACTTTTATACTCTCCTAAAATATTACACATTTTATGATAGATATTAAGATTTTGATAGCTATGTTCAGTATGATGCTATAGGGAAAATGTTATACTATACTAAAAGGTTAAAATTCACATAATAGCACATTAGGATTTTTGTAAGCATGAATTATGAAATTGTTATTATTTTTTATATCCTAAAAATCTACAAAAATAGCATTTGATTATATGTAAAATATTTTAAGGGACAAAAGTATGGTAAAAATGATCTTTTATGATTATGTGTGACATATACATGAAAAATGATAGGATGAGTATGCTTAAATTTATTTATGGGGGCAATTTGGTCAATTTATGTGTATTATAATTTTTACCATGACAAGCATGCTTAATTTGATGATTTTTGTTGCTAAGAATGAGATCATGTAGCCTTGAATGTGTTAGATACATATACTAGGATATTTTGCATAAGGGTAAATTAGTCATTTGGCTTATCTAATAATTTATCTGCATGATAAACTGCCTTAATTTTTATGTCCCAACCTTGGCAAATTAGTAAATAAAAATGGATTTAGTTATTTAAGAGGATGTTAATATGGTAATTTTGACTTCAGGGGCATTTTGATTATTTTTTGCTTAATGTGACCACAAGTGAACTATTTAGCCTAGGATGGCCTTAGAATCTCTTTATAAATGATAGTAGTAATGATCTTGATTTTTGTTGTCTCGGAATAATTTGAAGAGAGTAAAATCATTAAAATATGGAAAATGGATCTATGTGATTTGTATGTAATTTCGTGGTCACATTAATAAAATATTAATACTTAAGGCGAAAGATCTTGAGATTGGGAATGGTGGATTTTTAGGGATCTCTACCCTAAAGATGTGGTTTAGCCTATGCTTAATTCTATATTTCTACTTGTGTGCCTTAGTTCCATAGTCAGTCCATATATCTTACTCTATTATATTCTGTGGACTAATAGGGAGCATGCATACTTATGAATTAAGTGTTATTATTGGTAGGGTAGTGTATTACCTTCATGTACCAGTGTGACTAGGGTACCTTTGTATCTTTAGGTTGATATTCAGTAGGATATTGTGCTGCCTTGGTGTGCCAGTATGACTAGAGTACCTTAGTGTCTCTAGGTTCAATGTGATCTCCCCTCGAGTAAATAAAAATAGAATTGACTGATGGATTGTTTGATTATTGTATTATTAGATTAGTTAGTAGTATCCTTTGTGCCTACTTGAGGTTCAGTAGTAGTCTTTGTAACTACCTATGTTTTGGTAGTACATTTGTGTGTGCCTGAGGTTCGGTAGCAACCTTTGTGCCTACTTATGTTTTAGTGGTAGTGTTTGTGCCTGCCTATAATTTAGTAGCAGTCTTTGTGCCTACCTATGTTTCAGTATCTACCTTCGTGCCTACCTGTGTTGTGATAAGCTTATTGATATGTGATTGTGAGCCTATTTGTGTTCTAAGAAGTCTCGAGATTGATGATAAGGTATGTGGCATGTGGTTATTGTCTTGAATATGAAATTGATGTTGTTTCTAATTATGCTATAAAGAGCATCACTTGAATGTTCTATGAGTAATTTCAGTTGATTCTAGATGAACTAGTATGGTTGGTATATGATTATATAAATGGTTAATTGACACACATACGTCTTGATGTTTATACCATGTATTGTTGTGATGCCTTGCATGTGTTCTATACTGGTTTTCGTTTCAGTTTAGTATAAAGGGTTTTTTAAGACTATTGTACTAAAGGTTTCCTTTCATGGGCCCCTGCCTAGTCAATGGGCAGTGGATTTTGCAGGTCATCTTATGAGTTCAGTCGAAGCTGGTAGTTTGGTCGAGAGAGAGCCTAGGATTATCCAGTGTCTTTCATTGTATTGATTTCAATTATATTTGGATGTCTGTGTCTCTTTGTATTCTCACTCTTTGTGTTGCTTTTATATGGCACAATACTTATCTTTTGTTTCCTCTATTTTGTTTCTAGTAATCACGTAATAAATCTAAGTGGAGTAATGATTTTAGCCTTAACACTTTATATGAAAATAGTATGAAAAACCGGACTTGTACCAAGTGTGGTAGTAACACTCTTCATTTTTTATTGTTTTAGTTTCCACGCTTAACTTTGTAAATGAAATTTTTTTGGTTCGTAAAAATTGGAGTGTTATAGACCTCCTACGTTGATGAGTTATATTGAAAAAACTCACTCGATCACCTCACCTCTCTTTTTCCTCTCTACATACATGCAACACATGCATATATATATATATATATATATATATATATATATATGTATGTATGTATATGTATATGTATACACATATATATTAAGGCATAGACTTCCACATTTAATTACTCCAACAACCTCCATTCCTCCCTCTATTTTTTGTCCAAGAAAATCACCACCAACTGAATCCTTTCTTTCCTTCCCTTCCTCCTTCTAGTCTTCACTAAAAACACCACAACAACCAAGCACCAAAACTCTCCATCTCTCTCCCTCCTTTCCAATGGCTATTATCGTCATTCCCTCCCCCCAATCTTTAGCCAAAACCACCAAACCACACCCCTAGAATTAGTGAAAACCACCAAAGCATCCTCATTTCCTTTTGGCTAAAACTACCAAACCATACCCCCAGTACCGACAAAATCTACCAAACAATCCCCTTTTCCCTTTGACCAAAACCATCGAACCACACCCCCTAGCATTGGCTAAAACCACCAAAGCATCCCCGCTTCCCTTCGAACAAAGCCACCAAAGACAACCTCAACCTCTTTGGCTCTTTATTTGGTTACCTTTTCTTGAGCACCAGCCCTTTTTCCAATTTCCCACCCTTAGCAACCACACAAGCTGTCATTTCTACCCCTAAGCTTCGGCCCATTTCACTATTGCTACCTCCATTTTAGCAAAAGTTTCCACCAAAGCCTTACCTTGGTTTGGTTCGATTTTTACTCCTTTAAATCTCCATTACCTTAGAATTTCCTTGTTTATATCCTTAATTTCTAATTTTGATTAATCATTTTGTTCTTAGGTGATTTTACAGAGGTTTTGGAGGAGGCAAGAGATGACATACGTGCTTAGAGATCAGCATCCTTTTCGGTAAAAATACAAGTTGTAGTTAGGATGTTCATGCTAAATGTTATGAATGATTGTGTGTATTATCATGTTGTTAAATTCTTTTTGTTTATGTTGTGACATAATAATGTGTACCACATGATGAAAAGTGTGTGAGAATGAGAAAGCATGTTCTTATGAGATATTGTCATGTTAGTTCTTAAGTTATAAACCCCAGGCGAGTTGTTATGATAAATGCTATTGTAATATGTGTTTGATAAAATATGGTAATTAGGAAAGGATTATATTTAATATTTATAGTGATATAATAAATTGAGGATTTGGAAATAATAAAATCGAAAGGTTTTTGTGAAATAAGGGTGTTTAGCTATCCTTAAATGTATTTTGGTCAATAAAAGTATAATATGAAAATTTTTGGTATTTTAATGTGTTAAATGTGTTGAAATATTCTAACAATATCATGTGAAATGTTTGTGGTAATTATGAATGGCCTAAACTCAAATAAGATAAGAAAATGGCTTAAATTAGAAATAATAATCCTATGAGCTAGGTTGTTATCATATGTGTAAAATATTGTAGTTAGATCCTAAAATATAGATATTTTGTTAATATTTATATTTTAGGAATTTAAATTTAATTTAGTGATTATATGAGTCTGTGGAAAAAAGTTATACCTAATTAGTGAAATTAAGATTTTGTAGGGGTTGTGAATAGTAACTTGTGAGATAGGGTCATTATCACATGTTTAAGGTGTTGGAGTTAGAACTTGGTTTTTGGGTATGTTGGTAATAATAATATTTTAAGAATATATGATAAATCTTGTGGATAAATAATCAATATGGAAGAATTTATGCTTATAATGCAAAAATAGGATTTTTAGGGAGATTATGGATCTACTCCTTGAGGACCTCCTTAATAAATATGTGGTTGTGCTTTACATGTTTCAATTATGTGGTATGAATATATAACTGAATCCCATATGATGATATAACCAATTATGAATAGTGTATTAATCATTGGCTTTGTTGTGAGAGAGGTGGTAAATACAAAAGATAACTTCCAGTGAATTCAGAAAGTATACGATCTTTTGGGTCAAATTTTTTTACTAAAAATTTAGAATATGCAAGAGAAAAATTCTTTGGAAAATATCCATATATTTAAGGTTGAATGTGGCATATACAATCATAGTTTGGGAAAGTTCAGACAAGGGCATTCTTTTGGGCTACAGTTATCGTTAGAAGATCGAAAGTTGGTAGAGGAACTAACCGCGATAAATGTGAAATCGATGGAGATCACCGAAAAATTGCAACAGACTAATGGTGATATTGTTGCAACACTTAGGACTATTTACAATGTAAGACACAAGTTTAGGATGCAAAACTTGGCCAGGCATATAGTTATGTCGTAGCTATTTTTTTTACGGAAACCAACAACTATCAATATTGGTATCATAGGCATCCAGACTCTGATATGGTCAGTAATATTATATTTGCATATTCTGATTTCATTACTCTATTGCGCACATTTCCATATGTCATTTACTTGGATTGCACATATAAAACCAATAGGTTCAACATTCCTTTCTTGAAAGTTGTTGGCTTTGTGTCTAGTGGTAGAAATTTTACCATTGCTTTTGCATTCCTAGGAAGGGAAAAGGAAGATAATTATGAATGGGTGTTTGATAGGGGAAAGAGGATGATGGAGCCCTGTGAACCAAATGTTGTCATCTCTAATAGATAATTAGGCGTGACAAAAATAGTGCCTAATGTTTTTCCTAATGCAACCCCCTCTCATGTAGATGGCATATTGGTAAGAATGTTTCTCACATGCTACAAAAAAATTGGGAACTATAGCATCTGGAGAACATTTCTTGATCCAGTGGAGGAAGATTGTAAAGGCAACCACATTGCAAACATATGAAATTGAGCTTTTATTAATGCACTATAGATGGGGATGATTTTCTCATTTAATACCATATGTCAATGATACTTGGTTGAATCCTTATAAGGAGAGGTTTCTTTAAGTGTGGGTTGACCAAGAGCTTCACTTTGACACTTATATGGCCAGCAAGTATAATTCTATTAGTGTGGATATTTTTTTCATTTATATTACAATTAAATAACCTAAAATTATATTTTTTAAATATTAATTTTAGGGTGTAAAGTGAGCATTCGAGGCTGAAGAAATATATAACATTGTCTCATACGAGTTTTAATACGTTATGGCCAAATATCGATACACTTATTCAACTCCAAGTGAATGAGTTGAAGAAAGGTTGTAGAAATCTTGTGTCATTATTCCTCATTACTCTACACATAATATGTTGTTGAAGGATATTACATCTATTTTGTGTCGTAGAGCACTGGACTTGATTGAGGAGGAGAACAATATATCTTATTTGGTTGGTTATGATCCTTTAGGGTGTGGATTTTACTTCAGGTTGACACATGGTATGTTATGTGCACACTAGATATTTCAATACAAACAAGATAATCAACCTATCCTAGAAATGATAGTCCATCAATTCTGGAAGACTTTTACCTTTGTCAGATAAGCTGAAGAAATATTTCAATTCAATGATTTATCAATTCCTCCAACCTCACATCCCTTTGCCTATAATATTATATCAAAGGTACAAGTCTGACACAACCATTCCAATGCAAAAAATTAATATACCTAAGATTCTAACATTCAAATTCTAACATTATATCTTAGGTACAAATGATGTTGGACCATTCCAATTCTCCTATCCATCTAGAGAAATATTCTAACATCATGGATAAGATCTTCAAACCCACTACAAAAAGTATGGTTGAGCTAGATGTTCAACAGAGTAGGGGTTACCCTATTAATAGTACAAGGAGGGAAACACTAAAGTGGGAGCATACAACATGTGCTTATTCCAATTCACCTAGGGGATGTGGTCGATTAGGTCGAGGATGTAGAAGAGGATGAGATTCTCCCAGTTAATTGGAAATGGGTCGAGGATAGAGTAAAAGTAGTAATGGGAGGCATAGTATCAGGATGATATGTCGATTCCTACATGATTTTCATAGTTATTGGATATCGAGGCAGTGATGCTTCTGTGGATTGAATCATGGTTTAATATTGTGGGGGATGAAAATTATGGATTTAAATCTATTGCGCTACAATTCTTTGGGAACGAGGAGTTCTGACCCGATATTAGGGGATGATGTTTAGGGAAATGCTAACACATTTGATATGAGCATGCCTTTATAGATTCAATTGTCCAAAATGGGGAACGTCTTACCCATTTTGATGGACCAATTACAATAGAGAAATGGTGGCAACAACCTAACTTTGGATTTCTATTTGCAACAGTGTACAATG
The DNA here is from genome assembly GCA_039764185.1 of Tamarix austromongolica. Lineage (NCBI taxonomy): Eukaryota > Viridiplantae > Streptophyta > Magnoliopsida > Caryophyllales > Tamaricaceae > Tamarix > Tamarix austromongolica. The sequence continues at coordinate 12,843,716 of CM077819.1, forward strand.
AGATATTCGTTTGCTTGAGTTGGTCGGAATCGATTACATGTTTACCACATAGAGCTCCACCTAATGACCGACAACTTGATCACATTAGTAGCATCTAGAATTGCAACGATTTTACACACTATGTATCAATATGTAATGCTTCTCATTTGAATAAAGTATTCATTATACTATATTACTGATATATATGTTATGTTTCTTTGTAAATTTACATAGATAACCTTGATGGAAGATGCAATATTATCAATTATATCTAATAGGTGGTACCAAGAGTTGCTGGATGGAATGTGTCATATCTCAATCATATTCAGCTGCACCAAAATGCAATGGGTATGAGACACGACCAAGGTGGAGACTTTGGTTGAAAAATCTGTATTATGTTGATGGTGTTATGTTTATGTTATGTCATAATAGTAACTTTGATGTATGAGACATGACCATTATAGCAAACATTTTATTAACATTCAGACACATTTTTTTTTGTAAAAAGCTTATAAATAAATAAAAATAACTAAATACACTACAAATTGTTGTACTAATCATGACCATCACCATCTATAGGTTGGTTGGTATCCTATGCATTAGAGGTAATTACAAACCCTCCAAACTCTAAGTAAACCTTTTTTTAATTTTTCACATAAGGTGTATTTATCAATAAGTCCCCTCCTTTCTTTTTTGAAGAAGTACCGATATGTACCCATCATCGCATTATGAATCTCTACCTCTGTAATAATGTACTCTTGATCAAACTTTCCCTCATCTCCTATGAGATGGACTCTTGGGTGGGATTGATATCAGAACCACGTAAGGTAGTCGTCAAAAGCATCGTGCTGATATACACGTTGGTTAGCTTGGTGACTAAAGTCCAATGTATGATCTAACCAGCTATTCTATAATGATCTGCAACTAGAGTAATCTTCCTTTTTCACCTTTGCATCTTGGTAGAATCCAATAGCTAGTCTAATAGGAGGCACGGGGATGAGCTGGGTGTAGCCAAATTGTCGTGCAATGCGATTTGGTGTATGACTCCACAATATCAACATAGACGATGCCGTCCTAATACATCGACATCTATTGTAACACCCCAAAATCACGACTTGAAAATTTTGTTTAAATCTTAATTTACGGAAGCTGAAATTGTAAAACAGTGGGTGTTACCGCCACACTTAACATAAGTTTGGTCTCCTCACCATCCTTACGTCAAGTGCTAAGGCTTAAAACATGTCAAACCAACAAATTTTGAGAGAATTACAATACATAATCAATGGTTTTACAAAGAAAGATTATCCATACAAAAGGACCATTTAGATAATTAGATAACTAAAAATTTTTAGAAAATAAACGAAATAGCACACGAAGGTGCAACCATGGTTTGCCTTACACTCATCCGGTCCATCAAATATTACAAGGAAAGGGAAATAGGGATAGGGTCCACTCACTCCCTTAGCCTAACTAATCGGATGGATGATGCTCCTCAAAATTCTTCAACCACTGCATGCCACAGACGTACTCCTTTAAAAAGTGATAGCATTAGTACGACTTTCTCATACTGAGTAAATCACAACACCTCCGGAGAGGTAGCATACCCATATAACAATCATCATAAAAGTAAGGCATTCAAATAAAACATACGATCACATGTAAAGCCATGATTTTATGGCATAATTCCACATCACAAATAATGATACTAGTTAGATCAAATCCTTACCAAAGGCATTGAAGACATGCTTATAAATATCACAACCATTTTAACTGACCAATGACCATACTTTATAGCATAATAGGGAGAATTAGTGACAAAATAATCTAACCAAGGTCGAGTCACGCCTAATCCAATTATTACAGAAGTATTATGGTTGGTGTCTAATCCGGTTATATCATTTATATAACAATTCTCAAGTGGTATACAATCTCATATCCATGACAATGATAGTCAAGGAGGGTGGTACCAAAATAATTCACTCAATTTCAGGACAAAGCTCACCAAGGAAGCCACACGCCATATCAGTCGTCCATACTAAACCTCAGAACTCAAGTCCTTAAGTGTATGTACTCCCAATAGGGTGTATAGAATACCTATAGAGCAGAAGTGGGCCCCTTGACCTGAAGGCCCAAACTATGCACTCGAAGGCCAAGTTTGAGGCATGAGATTCGTCATGGAGGTGGTACCAAAATAATTCACTCAATTCCAGGGCAAAGCTCGCCAAGGAAGCCACATGACATATAAGTCATCTATACTAAACCTTAGAACTCAAGTCCTTAAGTATGCGTACTCCCTATAGGGTGTATGGAATACCTATAGAGTAGAAGTGAGCCCCTTGACCCAAAGGCCCAAAATTTGCACTCAATGGCCAAGTCCGAGGCACGAGATTCCTTTCCAAACTCAAGTCTTCCTCTTTAAGTGATTAGTGTCTTATGAAATTTCAGGTTATTAAATTGAGAACACTAAGGTTCATAATATTACAAATTAGCCATCAATCAATCAATCAACCAAGGGACCATGAGGGTCACAACAATCAACCATCAAATTTCAAATCCAAAAGACCACGAGGGTCACAACAATTCCAAGTCAACACGACCTAGGGTAGGTACCATGCCATAACCCGAATAATTATCTGATTCAGCTATTCAATCCATTTGTCCAATTATTTCCAAAATTATTCGGAGGCCAACACTTAAGTCAACTAGCCCAATTATTCACTTTGAAACACATTTTTGCCCTAATGACCAAAATACCCTTCGATCTATAACTACCACATTTTCCTTTAATTTATTACCAGGTTTATCCCTATAGGATATTTGTCATGAAAAAGCTAACATAAATTAGCTAATGATACTTTAACATACAATAATTTCTTTGGTACAAAAAAAAGACTATATTACCCCTAAGCATTCATCACACATGGTACATGTATACACTTTTAGCATGCATTTCAAGTATCTTATAAAATTCATGCAATTTCCACAAATAACTTTCAAATACGAACCATGGTATATAGAATTTACATTTGTACTTATAGAACATGCAATACACAATAATCACCATTTAAACACATTTATACTCTAAGTTAACATGCTATACGTCCAAAATTATCTAAATTATCCAAGGGGAACATTTAATCCATTCATGGGTCTTACCATGAAACATGACAAATTTTCAGTTGGACTCTAACCCTCAACATGCACATTTCTTTATAGCATAAATCCATATATGTTTTCATAAGCATACACTCTTCAATTTTTAGAATACTACCTAGGCATACAAATATTAGCATGGTAACATATATTAGTACCCTAAACATGCACATTTGTTTTAGCAAAAATCCTTATACGTTGTCATAAGCATACAGTCTTCAATTTTTAGAATACTACCTAGGCATATAAATATTTATATGGTAACATATATTAATTTACATATCATAATCTTCACATAGAAACGAACTATAACATGCTTCCATTTCCCACAAAATACAAGTCATTTGATATACTCATCTTAGCATGATTTTTATCCTAGAAAACTAACCTATCATTTTCATATAAAATTATACCATCTGCGAATTAGTTGGATTTACCTTTGAGCTAAGAAAAAAAATACCACAATGAGCTTCTTCCAATAATACCTTAAGCGGGGTTGAGATTACCTAAAAATAAATAACACCATCCAAAACTATGCATGCATTAGTATCTATGCTAAATAAATTAATAAAATGACAACCTATACGAACTAATACCCAAAATACGATTAGGGAATTAACCAAGGCAGCCGATGCATGTAATTTCTACGTACCACACACACTGGAAGGTAGAATACTTACGTCGGAATTAGTTGCTTCTTAGAGAGGTAAAACACAAGGGAAGAAGGTGCTTGGCAAGGTTGCAAGTTGGGTGATGTTTGGGCAGTAGTTTGGTGGGGAAAGGAAGAAGTTTGGGGGCTACAAACAAGAGTATCAAGTGCTAGAAGTAAGGGGAGAAGGAGAGGATTTGCAGGGAGGAAAATAGAGGACCAAAAGGAAGAGGGAAGGAGGGAATTTGCTCCAGGTTGGGGCTTAAGAAGGGAAGGGAAAATAGGGTAAATGGGGATGCTACAAGAGGGGGTTGGGGAGGATGCTACAAGTTGATTTATGGGAGATGTGTGTCGAAAGCTTGGGAGAAGGGAAAGGGACAGGTTGGCTGCATGGAGAATGAAGGAAATGGATGGGTAGATGGCTAGAAAAGTTGAGTAGGTGTGCAGGTTGAGAGGAGGAGAGGATGAGGGTTGTTACTTGGGGGAAAGGGCTAGGTTATCTGTGGTTTTGGCTACATGTAACTGGGTAGCGTGAGGGAGGTAGGCTAGGCTAGTTTGTTGTGATTTTGTAGGGAGGGTGATGGGTTGTTGCTAGGGGAAGGGGAAAGGCTACAAAGTTAGAGGATAAGATAGGTAGGAGTGTAGGGTATGGGCAAAAGGTGTTTAAGTATGGGAGAAAGGTGGCAAGCATAGGAGAAAGGTGGAAACTAGCTACATGGGAGGAGTAAGGTGCTCGATAGGTTGGGGGAAAATTAAGCTGAATTACAGTAGGAAAAATGATGGGGATTGGTTAGAATTTAGTTAGGAAAAATACCCCAAAGTATTAGGCTTTTAAGAGTATGGATACTAAGAAAAAATCCTACATATTCAAGGTTTTATTTTCATCATTATTCTCACTATTATTATCATGATCAATATTATCATTATTAGTGATATCACTACCACTCCTTATTATCATAATTATTTATAACATTATTATTCTTACAATTATTGTTATTGGTATTATTTTTAAGAGTGTTACTTAGCATAAGGTTATTGTTATTACTATCCTTTCTATTTTGATTACTATCTACACTCTTCTTATTAACGTTATTATTATCGTCATCAACTTTTATCTTCCCTTACTCATATATACACTAGTTTGGGTTATTATCATAATTTAACAACTATAAACTTACTCGTAACGATGAGGCGTTCATTCTAAAAAGAATCCTATGATTTATTACGTCTGCTAATCAAAATTTTAAGTCTTACATATTTAAATTAAGGATTAATTAACATGAGGTATTACACCTATTACATTGATACTGGATAAGTATTGAAGGAAAAAATCAACCTTTAAATACATGAAAAATATTTTTGGAATACTTAGCAATGATTGAATAATAAAAAAAATAAAGTTAGTTAACCACCTGCGCCATCCCTACTGTATCGAGATGCTTCCTATATCGAACAAGGTTATCTACTGACTCAAGAAGACAAGTTTGGCGGGAAGTCTCCCATCTTATCTCTCCAACATCTTTTGAGTTTACAAATGTACGAGAATAAGACCAACGGAATAAGGAAAAATACTCGTAGATCCACATCTGTGCATATTCACAACAATAAAAGAGAAAATATATAAATCATACACAAAAAGGTAAAGGCTCTTATATTTAACAAGTAAACATAAATTATTACCTCCAAAAAGGTCATGCAACCACCTATTTGTCTATACCCAAATATGGATGCTACTCCAAGCTGCTTGTATAGATATGCTAATGTAGCGGATCCAATTGACTGATAGCATAAATTATTCAAATCAGCAACTAATCGTAACACTTACAATGAGGCACGATTGCTAAACTTGCTAACAAAAAGCATGTAGGAAAGCAAGTACCACAAATAGAGTCGAGCATAAGACTCATTGTCGTCAACTTACTCAGTTGTAAGCTCATCCATAATGACATCCATTGCGACTGAGTTACCCTTCAAATATGTCCCCCTAACCACCGTATCGAATTCACCCCACATATGCACAAGTAAACTCACAACATCATTGCCGCATACGAACGACTCGCTCGTACTCATATACCCATGAAAATTTAGGTACATAATGAAAAATACAACATGGAGGGTGATAGTCATTTTACTAAATGGAAGGTGGAAACTATTAGTCTTCAAATGCCACCTTTCAACAAAAGCAGATATCAGTAGATAGTTATGACAACATAAGTAACTGTCACGAAGAGCTCTTAACCCTATGCAGTTGATGAGATTATAAATATTTCCATCCTTAGGAGTCAGCTGAGGTAGCCTTACAAGTGCTTTTACCCGTAACTACACCCTTAGCAGCCTACGTGGTTCATACAAAAAAAATGTAAAAATAAAAAATTACATGAATTTGTTGGAAAATATATATTAATTGATACACAAAATAGTAAAAATACCTGGTCACAATTCCATATGATGTATGTTGCATGGCCTTTAAAGCTAGTAAGAAGATTAGGAATCTCTGGACCACCACCTATAGGTCCAATCAACCGCCAATTGTCATCGACCATTGATGACAAAGAGGATCTCGTTGCCTAACTCACCTCTATGACCATGGACATCGTGATCATGCTCATATGGCATATATTCAGAGTCAAAACTATGTGACATTGTCTCGGTACAATGTTCTGTCGCAGCACGTGCTTGAACACTCATTGTGATGACTCTCTTAAACACCCTGTTAGCTGGAGTGTCCTACCTAATCTGTTTACCCTTTCCATTATTACTTACCATCTGCCATTGATAATAAAAACATTATTAATATATATTATACTAAATAATAGTTGAATATTATACTAAATTAAATCAAATTATAAGGGTCACATTTATAGACTATGCTCAAGGCTGTAGGTTTTAGGGTTTGGGGTAAAAAGGTATAGATGTTTGGGGTTTGGGTTTAATGGTTTGGGGTTAGGGTTTAGGATTAAGGTTAAGGGTTTAGGGATCATGGTTTAGGGTTAAGGGCTTATGGTTTGGGGTTTGGGTTTAAGGGTTTGTGTAACACCCCCAAAATTTACTATTAAAAAATTTTATTTTATTAAAAGAATTAGTGGAAGCGGAATAATAAAACTATGAATTCTAGGGATATTACCGGCACACTTAGTATCTAACTGGTTCACTCCTACCGTTCCCGTACCAAGTGCTAAGGTTGAAAGAGTAAAATAAAATTTATAAGAAACTTAATCATATTTAAATTAGAGTAACATAAATAATACTTTACAAGAATAAAATTCACCAGTAGAGGTTACAAGAATACATATTACATTTAAACCGAGGGTTAAAAGAGAAAGAATGAAACCCTAAAAGTTCAAATAATTTCCTTACGCTCTTTCCCATTACCCACTTGAATAGTACTTGAAAAAGACCTACAAGGGACATTATCCATTGAATAGGTGGGGCCCCACGAATGGAACTTTTCAGTACTATGGTACTGAGTAACCCTTTAAAACACACTTAAAAGCAGGCTCGCAATGCAACACATAAAACTATATACATATATGATGAGATGTGCATACATAACATTCGCATACTTAACAAGTCCGTCAAATATTAATAAGTCATAATGTATAATCAATACTTCTAGGCCTTAAGCCATTAGTCCATCAATATTCAATCATCTCTCGGATCATATATCCATGTGAGTGCATGAACCCCATTATTATAGCCGGTGTATCGAAATACATACAGGATAAAACACTCTTGACCACTATTATTACCGGTGGATCGGTCTCCAAGGCAGAATGCTCTTGGCCACTATTATTCATCGGTAAATCGGTCTAGCCCCAACTCACATGACATTCCACTATATGTGATTAGTATTTTCCATAATTTATTCACAACCAAATTAGATTTATTGAGCTTGGAACCCCCACTATTATAGCTAGTGGACCGGAATACATATAAACATCATCTAGGGAAACACGCTCCCGGGACACTATTATATCCAATGGACCGGTACTCATAATATAATTCATTTAGGCCCGGCTCAATTGTCTTTCACTTTCATGATTAGGGTTTTCTCTTTTTAATCAGCACAATAATTCCATTTATTTTCCTCGGAGGGGAGATCAAAATCCCGGGACACAAAGATACACCGGTCACACTGGTGCATACAAGCTACTCAATACCCTTCAACCATCAACCTAAGGATGCAAAGGTACCTTATTCGTGCTGGTGCATACAGCTACTTAGTACTGATGTGTGTACGGTTAGAGTTTCGGACTTGGATGGAGTTTATAGGGAGTATTCGATGAGGATGGAGTATGGAGGTTGATGATGGGGATTGGAAGGGGTTGATGACGATGGAACACGAGGTAGAAGGATAAATTATTCTTTAAACCACACGGAAATAAAGATTAAGGTTTCGAGAACAAAACCGTTCACATAGATTCGGTTTTATTTCGAGACGAATCTACACAGAATTTGGTTTTAAGCAATGCTTAAGGTTGTTCTTCTTATTCAAGTTGTGTGTTTCAACTCGGTTTCCTATGGTTTATATAGCCAAGGAACCGAGCATCTTCTCAAAAGATTACAGGCATATTCCCTCCCAAAAGCATTAATTCTCTTAAGACTAGCTAGTTAATAGTCAGTTACTAACTAACTAAAAGTAAATAACGGTAACTAGTACTTAAAAATAAACATTACGCTAGCTAACAAACGTTGACTAAAAGTAAATAACAATAATTAGTACTTAAAAATAAATGTTACGCTAGCTAACAAACGTTGACTAAAAGTAAATAACAATAACTAGTACTTAAAAATAAACGTTACGCTAGCTAACAAACGTTGACTAAAAGTAAATAACAATAACTAGTACTTAAAAATAAACGTTACGCTAGCTACAAATGTTGCATAAAGCCATACATACCCCATATTCATGCACCCACTCTAAGTAGCGTAACCGTCTTCCTCGGTGTTATGTTCTGTGACTCTGCTCCCGCATCTAGTACCCTACCAACAAGGACATCTAATCTATAAGTATGCATACCCCCTTAATAGGTCCGTAGAGCTAGATAGAGTAAATAAATGGCCTGATTGGGGTACAAAGGCACACCAGTAAATAGCAGAATAACCATGGGCTAAACCATATCTTTAGGGTAGCCACCCCTAAAGATCCACCATTCCCGATCTTAATGTCTTTCACTTTAAGTATTAGTGTCTTAATTAAGGTGATCATGAAAAGTACAACAATCAGATATTTATTCACTTTCAATAGTTTTAATATCATTAGGTATTTCTTATTCATACGGTTATTCAAGATAATACAGAGGAATCACTAAAGTCATTATAATCTCATCCAATTCTGATTTGGGATTCATTCTTGTGATACTTACTAATTGTCAAACACTATTATCTTACTATTCAGTATTACTTGAGTCTTATTACGAAACTCTGTTATCACAACGACATACTTGATACGGGTTACTGATTTACCCCTTGCTTGAATAATTATTAAGTCATCCCTTCTCTACTTGCCAATTTACCACATTACCCTTCATGTTGCATAATTACCAAATTACCCCTTCCTCGGTTTATGTTACCAAGGTATCTCCCACACTTATTAGGTCACCACTTATCCTTCATAATTGTTACACTTATCATACTTCCCATTTGGTTGGTTAGATTACGAAATTGCCCTTCTCCTTTATCATAATTACCAAACAACTTTTTAGTTGGTTTAATTACCGAATTACCCTTCTTCATTATCATAACTACCAAATTGCCCTTCTCCATTATCGTGATTACCAAATTACCATTTAATTGGCTAAATTACTAAATTGCCCTTCTTTATTATCATAATTACCAAATTGCCCTTCTATTATTATAATTACCAATTTGCCCTTATCTATTATTATAATTACCATTTTACCATTCTCCATTTTTATAATTACCAAATTACCTTTATCTATTATTATAATTACCAATTTACCCTTCTCCATTATTATAATGACCAATTTGCCTTCTACATTATTATAATTACCAAATTATCTTTTAGTTGGTTAAATTACCATTTGTATTTATTAAATACCATTTCATCTTTCCTTTATACCAAATTACCATTTTTCACTTTATTTCTGAAATTACCATGATGCCCGTTTACTTATAAAACTACCATTTTGCCCCTTACTTCCAAAATTACCGTAATACCCTTTTACTTATAAAATTAGCATATTGCCCTGTACTTCCAAAATTACCATAACACCCCTTTTACTTACAAAATTACCAATTTTCTCTTTACTTCTAAAATTACCATAATGCCCTTTACTTCCAAAATTACCATTTTACCCCCTTATTATACCACTTTTTATTAAATTATCATCACTATATGAGATAGTAATATTAACACTCCATTTTCATTATCCAACTGCTATTATATTTCAACATAGTACTCATTAGCACCCGCACATATTAGGTCACACTCTTGCACAAGACATATTACTAAAATGCCCTTGGGGCTTACAATAATATTATTCATACAATAATGGTCACAATAACATAATACAACATGGATAAGTACTTAACATTTTTATTAATAACCAAACTCTTTCCTTAAGCAATATTTCCATACATGGCACATAAACTAGCATGCTTTCATTTTTATCAATCAATATAAGCAACTATATATATTATATTAAATAACATCTATAATTCAAAATAACATATTAAAACCCTAATGTACTAGCATACATTTATCCATACCTTTAAGTGGGGTTTAAATTACCTTAATTCCCACAAAAATCGAACCTTACCAATATCTCGGTTAAAGATTCAAGTTTTGATTAGCAAAACTAATACCTAAAAATAATATCAATACTTATCATATTAGAAATGAGAAAACCAAAGCATAAGACTTTATGATCTTAATAATGAAATACTTAACTTAAATATTATTATACCTTAAAATTTATTAACTCAATTAAATTAAGGCATGCAACAACTCATACTACTCATGCAACATGAGTTGCATGCAAAACAAAAGGGAAAATGGCTCGAAATGGCATAAGGGGAAGAAGAGGGAGTCAATCTCATGTTAGGGTTTTTGGGCTAGGAAAGAGGGCAGGTAGGGGAGGATTTAAGGTAAGGGAAAGGTGCAAGGGTGAAGAGGGGGTGTAGGTGGTGGTCAGGGATAGGTTGTTGGCAACCAAGGGCTGCAGCGACGGTGACGGCAAAGCTGCAAAAGTGTCTGCCTAGGTGGAGGGACTGAGAAGGAAGGAAAATGAGGGGTTACAAGTGTTGGTTTTGGCCAAAGGAGGTGTGGGGGTGATAGGGAAGATTGTAGGGAGTGGTTTGGTGGTTTAGGTGGCAACAGAGATGGTAGGACGATGATAGAAGGAGGAGGTGCGGGGTGATTGCCAATAAGGAAGAAAAAGGAGAGAAAAAGAAGAGGGGAGGAAGAAGGGGGTTGTAGGGTGGATCGAGGGGTGTTGTGGTGGTGAAGGGCAGGAGTACAAGGATGTAGAAGGTGGTGCAGGTGGCTGGTGAGGCAGAGGAAATGACGAAGGGGTAGTGGTACAAAAATAGGGGGTTTGGGATGAAAGGAGAAGAAAATGGAGAGGAGGAGATTAGGGAAGGGAAGGAGGCTCAAAAATAGGGCAGGAAAGGGGTTGTTAAAGAGAAGAAAAAGAAGAGGGAGAAGAGGGCAGCAGGTGGTCGGTCAGTGGCAGGTTATAGGGTGGTAGGGAGAGGAAAGGGAAGAAGAGGAAAAGAAAGGGGCATGCGGGCTGGGGGTGCAGGGTTGGTTGGGTTCGAAATGGGAAAGAAAAGGACGCAGGAGAGAGAGGGAGTGGCGGGGAGGCGACAGGCTGTGTGCATGACATTTGGTCAGGTATGGTGGAGGTGGTCGAGCATGGCATCGAGGGGTGGGTTGGGGCAGGAGATAGAAGAAGAAAGAAAGGGAGAGGTGAAATGCCCCAAAGCTTAATTTTTAAGAATTTTAGTTAAATAAGGATTTATTAAAGAAATTAAAGAAATTAATTATTTTTATTAAAAATAAAAGGAACTAATTAGGGTAAATTAAGAGGAAATTTATTAATATTTTAATAAAGAAAAATTAGGATGTTTTGCTAATTAAAATGGAATTTAGGAAAAATATTTTTAAAATCTTAAATTAGCCTAAAAAGAAAATTAAATATTATTTTATTTAAATATTATTAATTTTAATACCCAAAATATCCAAATTTATTTAAATACCCAACCCACCTTTTATTCTCTTTCCCTTTTCCCTTTTTCCTTTTCTTTCTTCCTTTTTCCTTCCTTTTTCTTTCTTTTCTTTCTTTTCTTCCTTTTTCCTTTTCTTTTCCTCTTCTTTCACCGAATTGGGCCTGGTTTTCGTGGCCCGTTACCTTTCTTTTTCTTCCTTCGGCGCATCCTAAGGATGAAATGCCGCGTTTAGATTATTTTCCCCCAGAAGCCGGCCGGTTCTTCTTCTTTCTTTTCTTTTCTCCTAGATTGTCGGTCCACGCGTCCCCCTTCTTCCTCATCTACTACCCTTTACACTGCCATTAACCACAAATTCCGCCGCTATCACTGCCTCCTACACCTCCCAAAACCATCTACAAACTCTCATCTATCTCCCCTACTCTTCTTTGCTTCTTCCTCCCTCTCTGCCTCTCTTTCTCTTCTTCTTCCCCATTTGACTATCACCACCGTGGCCGTGCGCCGCCACCATTGGTTGTGCCGCCACCCTCATTCTACTCCTCTCCATCTAGGCAGTCACAAACACCCCTACTTCCACCTTCATTCTTCCTCTCCTTTTCCCAGCCCTCAATTTTTCTCCTTTTCTTCTCTTTTTTCGGCCACTGCCGTAGCCTCCATGCACCACCGCCGGTGCCACCTATCACCACCAGCCTAAGGTGGAACCCTAAACCCTCTTAACCCTTTTTTTACTATTTATACAAGCCTTATCTATTTTATTTCACTTATTTTGATTATATTATTACTTTTATTATTATTATTATTATTATTATTATTATTATTATTAGTATTAGTATTAGTATTAGTATTACTACTACTACTACTATTCATATTGAGGGCCAAAGCCTCATGCTATTTTATTTCGATTATTATCATTATTAGTAGTAGTAGTAGTATTAGTATTATTATTATTTTAAGTAGAGTCGAATCCCTACTTTATTTTACTCTTGGTTTATGATAGTATTATTATTACTACTACTACTACTACTACTACTACTACTACTTCATAATTATTATTATTATTTCATTATTATTATTATTATTATTATAACTATTTTATTATTAATGTTACTAATATTATTATTAGTATTATTTTGATGAAGGATCGAAACCCTTATTCCACCATTATTTTCTAATCATATTTATTATTATTATTATTATTATTATTATTATTATTATTATTATTATTATTATTATCGTTATTATTATTTTTTACTATTATCATTATTATTATTTTAGTATCATTATTATTATTATTAGGGTAAAGTCTTCAACCTTATATTATCAACTTTTACAATATTACTATTATTTCCTATATCTTTAGCAAAGTTAGTAATTAGTTAATGTCATTTTTACTAATATGTTATCGTTTTATCAAAAAAAACTAGTCTTAGAATAAATTAGTAAGTAATAGTATTTTTGGTAGAAGAGAAGCTAATATTTAACTTTTCCCTTATATAGGTGGGACCTGTCAAAGTCCTAAGGAGGCGTAGGAGCGTACTCCAAGACTGGTATTATTTTAGGTTAGGGTGTAGCTAAGGTCGTTTGTGTGTAATGTGTTTTACATGCCTTGCATATCATGTGACATGAAATATAATGTATTTTATGTGTATTTTTATAACTATTATATATGCAGTATGATGTGGAGTTGAGGTATGTTCATGTGATATTTTATGGCATATGTATAATATGTATAAGCTGTGTTTTTATTGTGATATGGTGTGGCCCATAAGACATGCATGGCAGGTTATGTAATATGATGTTATAGAGTGAAATGATGTGGGATTGACCTAAGTGTTTATGACCATGCATGGAGGAATCTAGAGTTTGCATGGGAATCTAGGGTTTTACGTGGGAGCATAGGGTTTTGCATGAAAAAGTTTGACGGGTTGCATGGGGGATATAAAGTTTGCATGGGAGTAAATTTTACATATGGAAAGTTGATATGGGATGTGAGGAAGGTAATGGAAGTGTTTTTTGGGGGTTTGAACACTTTGGGTAAAAGATAGTATGTGGACCAATATAAGGGTATGTAGGAGACCGAGTTAGGGTTTGGTGTGGTCATCTAGGGTTTGTTGTGACTAATTAGGGTTATGTGGTAGCTCGTGTACACTTGGTGATTAAAGGGTGATGGTGAGTGTGGAATCTATGGGTTGTGATGTGTGAAGTGTTAAAATGATTTAGATTGTGTAAAGTGGAGTAGGATGGGTCATGTGGGCCTAAACTAGGGTTTTCTAAGAAAAACCCTAGAGTAAGGTAATTAGCGGACTTGGAGGTGGATTATAACACCCCAAAATTTACTATTTTAAAAAAATAGAAATACTTAAATTAAAATCCGTGAATTTTGGGGATGTTACCATCACACTTAGTACCAGACCGGTCCTCTCCGACCGTTCTAGTACCAAGTGCTAAGGCGAAGAAAAGAATATCATTAAACTTAAACTAAGAGTTCATAACATCAAATATCAGAGTACACATAAAAGAATTATAAATCAGAGTACATAGTCAAAATTCCAAAAAGGAGAAATAAAAATTACATAAGATAAAAGTTTCATCTAGAATACTCAATATAAAGTAGTCACTCACAAAAAAAAAAGAAAAATTTGATACAAAAAGAATAATATAAGGAAATAAGATAACAAGAAGAGTGAATCCGGCCACACTACTCTCAATCTTGGAGCCAAATATATGCTCAACACTCAGCTCCGCCTGATGTTTCGCCCAACTACACAATGTCAGAAGGGCCTACTACTCGTGAGAATAAGCAGCACCCATGAAAAGTGTGATCAATACGCTGCGTACTGAGTAAGGTAACCGATGCACTAAGGCCAACACATAAAATCACATAAATAATGCAAAAGAAATAAAGAGCATATACTCCATCATGATAACATAATATCGTACAATCATTCGGGTAGATACATAAAGGCTCATTTATAATTCAGATTAATTACTTAATTAATCTCTGATAGAAAATTAATTCACACCATGCTTTTTATCAACTCCATGCAAGTACGAGAACCTCACTATTATAGCCGGTGGACCGGATACATATAGAGCACATAGCTCCTGACCAATATTATTGCTGGTAGACCGAAAACACATAGGGTATAAAGCTCATGACCACTATTATTCTCCGATGGACTGGTCTGGCCCTGACTCTCATGGTGTTCCAATAGAAGTACTTAGTGTCTTTCCCATGTCTTAGCAAAAATATCTTTGGTTTTGTTAAGCATGGAATCCACCACTATTATAGCCGGTAGACCAGAAACGCACAGGTACAATGCTTGACCACTATTATTCACCGATGGACCGGTTACATATAGGACATCATGTCCTAACCACTATTATTAGTCGATGGATTGATTTGGGTTCAGCTCAACAATCTTCCACTTTAAATGATTAATGTATTACAGTGTCTTATTCAAAAACTTTACCCTAGACATGCATGAATCACTCCCTTTATACTTATCCTCCAACTGACCCATATCATATCATGAGAACCCTGCACCTCCTAACTTACCCAACAACCTTTCCTCTATACTCAAACTCACACTAGAACTCTAACACCGAAATATATAGGTCAAGGCCCACTACTACACACCTTCAAGTCCACTTATCCCCTTACTCTAGGGTTTTTCCTCAGAAACCCTAATTTAGGCCTAAGTGGCCCATCCTACTCCACCTCACACAATCCAAATCATTTTAACACTCCATGCATCACAACTCATCGATTCCACCCTCATCATTGCACTTTAATCACCAAGTACATGTGCTACCACAAAAACCCTAAGTAGCCACACCAAACCCTAATTGTCCACACCAAATCCTAGCTCGGTCTCCTACATACCCATATATTGTTCCACGTACTATTTTTCATCTAAAGTGTTCAAACACCCAAACAACACTTCCATCACCTTCCTCACACCTCATATCAACTTTCCATACGTAAAATTCACTCCCATGCAGACTTCATACATCCCATGCAACCTTTCGAACTTTTCATGCAAAACCCTAAAACTCCAACGTGAAACCCTAGATTCACCCCATGCAAACCTTGGATTCATCCATACAAAACCCTAGATTTAATCCATATAAAACCCTAGAGTAGATCCTCCCATGCAACACCATAGAATCTACCATGCAAAACCCTAAGTCCAACCATACAAAACCCTTGTTTAGATTCTCCCATGCAACACCATAGAATCTGCCATGCAAAATAGATTCTCCCACGCAACATCATATAATCTGCCATGCAAAACCCTAAGTCCATCCATAAAAAATCCTCGTTTAGATTCTCCCATGCAATACTATAGAATCTCCCATGCAAAACCCTAAATCCATCCATACAAAACCCTAGTTTAGATTCTCATATTCCTTCATTTTACTCTCACCCCCTATTCTTCTTCCATTGCTTGATTGTTAACATATTTAGGCTAACTCACATCCCATGGTTAACTCATTTCCCTTTGGTCAACTCATTTCCCATTTTCCTTTTTCAACCTTTTTGCCACACAATACCACTTTTATACATGCTCACATGCATGTCTAAAGGGTCACAAACCATAACATCCCATACCACAATATATCATCACATGTATATAATACATATGCCATATAATAACCCATGAACATACTTCAACTTCACGCCATGCCACACAAGAAATAATTATAGTGATAAACATAGAATACATAGCATACAAAGCATATAATGCACATCAACACACATAAGGCCTTAGTAACACCCTTACCTAAAATGATACCGGTTTTAGAGCACGCTCCTACGCCTCCTTAGGGCTTTGACTGGTCTCATCTATATGAGGGAAAAACTAAAGATTAGATTCTCTCCTACCAAAAATACTCTTATTTACTAATTTATTCTAAGACTAGGTTTTTGATAAAATAATAAAATATTAATAATAATAATCATTAACTAATTACTAAATTTGGCCAAAAATATAGAAATAATAGCAATATTGTAAAAGTTGATAATATAAAGGTTTGAAAATTTAAATCTAATAATAATAATAATGATATTAGAAATAACACTAATAATAATAATAATAATAACCATAATAAAAATATCGTCAATACTAATAATAATGAAAATGACATAATTCAAAATGAAAGTGAAATAAGGGCTTCGACCTTTCACCAAAATAATACTAATATAATATTAGTAACATTAATAATAATATTTAGTAATAATAATAATGATGAAATAGTAATAATAATAATGATAAAAACCATAATCATATTGCAAAAATAATTAATAACCATAATGGTAATAATAGTAATGATAATAATCGAAGATAAAATGAAGTTGGGTTTTGACCCTACATTGAATAATAATAAACTTAATAAATAATAATGATAATAATAATAATAATAACTCTAATAATAATAATAATAATGAATACTAATGATAATAAAAATATTAATAATACTAATAATAATAAGACATGATATTTATAATACTACTACTAAAATTCAAAATAGGCATAATAGGATCTCAGCCCTATATAGAATAATAATACTAACATTGAAGAAGAAGATGATGATGATAATAAATTGAAATAAACAGAATAGGGCTTCGACCCTCAATAACAATAATAGTAGTAACATTAATAATACTAATACTAATAATAATAATAATATTATTATTATTTTTATTATTATTATTACTATTATTATACTTGAAATAAAGGAATTAAAACAAAATAAAATAAATAAAGCTTATATAAATAGTGAAAAGGGTCGAGAGGGTTTAGGGTTCAACCTTAGACTAGTGGTGATAGGCGACACCGGCATTGGTGCACGGCGGCACCAGCAGTGGTCAGAAAAAGAGAAGAAAGGGGAAAAAGTTGAGGGCTGGAAAAAAGAGAAAGAGAAAAAGGGTGGAAGTAAGGGTGGTTATGGTTGTCTACAAGGAGAGGAACATAATGAGCGTGGCGGTGTAACCAAAGGTGGTGGCACACGACGGTGGTGGTGGCAGCCGAATAGGGAAGAAGAAGAGAAAGAGAGGAGGAGAGGAAGGAAGGGGAAAGTAAAGCAAGGGGAGATAGAGGAGGGTCTGCGGGGAATTTTGGAAGGTGAATGAGGCAGTGACAACGGCGGAAGTGGTGGTGGACGATGGCGTGAAGGGTGGTAGAGATGGAAGAAAGGGTTGATCAGGGAGGAAACTTTGCACAACTAGGGTGGCTTGTGTAGGAAAAATTGAGGGATATGGGTGGTTCAGTTAGTTAGAGGGCTATGCAAGGATTATTTGGGTGGACAGAGAGGGCGACGACATTGGTCGATGGTGGCTGAAATGGTGTTTGAAGTAGCGGCGGTGGTAAGGTCTGGAAATTATGGGTAAGCAACCAAAGGTTTGATATAGGGAAGATTATGGGGATATTTATAGAGTAAAATGGAGGGCTAAGGTCAAAAGGGAGTGACAAAAATTTAGGGCTAGTCAGTTAGGGTTATCGGCAGCAACGGAGGCCGGCGGAGTTCAAAATGGGCAAGGCTGATTATCTAAAAAAAAGGGATCGTGTGCGAAAAGGAAGGGAGATGGGGTGGGTCAAGGTAGCATGCGAGTCAGGGGAAGAGAAAGAGGAGTAACGACTGGTCAAAGGAGCGTGGCCAGCTGCGAAAAACCAGGGGCGTTGGGCAGCGTAGTTGCAGGTCGACGTCGGTAGGGGAGAAGAAGGAGGAAGAAGGAGAAGGGCACAGATCGGCAATTCGGAGAAGAAAGAAAGATTAGAAAAAGAGGGAAGCCAACCAGTCAGGTGGGAGTTAAATGAAACGCAGCGTACTGGTTGTGCTGAGGGAGGAAGAAAAGAAAAAGAAGGGTTGGGCTATAGGAAGGAGAAAGTTCGGCCCCGCGGGCTGGGCCCCGCCGAAGAAGAAAAGAAGGAAGGAAGACGGGCCACTGGGTTGGCCTAGTTCGGGGGAGGGGAGGAAGAAAAAGAAAAGAAGAAGAAAGAAAAAGAAAAGAAAAGGAAAAAGAAAAATAGTGGGTTGGGTTAATTAAATTAAGTGGGATATTTAGGATATTTAAAAATAATAATATTTAAATCCCTTTTTAGGCTAATTTAGGTTTTTTGAAAGATTTTTCATAAATTCCATTTTAATTAGCAAATCACTCTAATTTTCTCCAATTAAATTATTTATAAAATTCCTATTAATTTGGACCTACTTTATCCTTATTATTTTAAATAAAATTATTAATTTAATTAATTTCTAAAATAAAATCCTTAATTAGCTAAAATACCTAAATTTTTCCTAATTAAAATATTTATAAATTTCTTCTTGATTTTCCCTAATTAATTCCCTTTTATTTTAATAAAAATAATTTATTCTCATAATAAATCCTTAATTAGCTATAATTCTTAAAATTAGGTTTTGGTTATTTCATGGATAGTAGTGGGCCTTAACCCACATATTTGGGAGATAGGTTCTAATGTGAGTTAAAGTAAGGAGGGAAGGATGTAAGGTCGAGTTAAGGGTGTTTGAGTTTCATGATGTGGGACGGAATTTTTGGAGGATAATCGCAGAAGGAGTTAGTCATGCATGTCTAGGGTTAAATTTGTGAATAAGATACTTAAGACATTAATCATACAAAGTGGAAGATTATTGAGCTAGGTTCAGCCGATCTACTGGTTAGGAATTGTGGTTAGGGTTTTTACACTATAGGTGATCGATCCACGGGCTATAATAGTGGTTAGGAGCTTTATATTCTGTGTGGTTTTGGCCCATCGACTATAATAGCGGGGGATCCCGAGCTTAATAAACCAAAACCTGAGTTTGCTAAGATACTTAAAAGACACTAATTACTTACGGTGGAACACCATGCGAGTAGGAACTAAACCGATCCACCGGTAAGGAATAGTGGTTAGGGTTTTACCCTATACGTGACCGATCCACCAGCTATAATAGTGGTTAAGACATGATGCCCTATATATGACCGATCCACCGGCTAAAATAGTAGGAGGTTCCTATACTCGCATAGGCTTAATAGGAAGCATGGTGTGAAATGAGTATCGAGAAGAGATTATTAATTAACTAATCCGGACTATAAATGGGCCTTTATGCATTGACTTGAATGTTTGTATGATGTTTTATTATCCTGCATGGTTTTATGTACTTTATGTGTTGGTCTTAGTGCATGGTTACCTTACTCAGTACGTAACGTACTAATCACTCTTTTTATGGGTGTTGCTCATTCCTAGGAGCAGGAGGCCCATTTGACGTGTTGTAGGTAGATGATGTCTATTTTGACGCCATTGATATTCATGAGGCATCAGGCAGGGTTGAATGCTGAGTCGAACCTGAGTTGTTGACTGGGAGTGATGTGGTCGAATTCTCCCTTTATGTCATTCTGATTCTTCATGTTATTTACCTTTTTGTAGTAGATTTTCTAGAATTAAATATTATCGTGTGTAGACAAAATTTCCTTTTAAGAACCTTCAATTTTATACTTCAGATTATGTAAACTATTATATGTACTTTGATTTCCGTGTTTATGAACTTTTAGTTTTAAGTATTAATTTGAGTTTGAAAATAAACCTTTCTTAGCCTTAGTACTTGGTACTAGAACGGTTTGAATGAACCGGTCTGGTACTAAATGTGGCGGTAACATCCCAAAATTCATAGGTTTTAAATTTAAATTCATCCGCTTTAAAAAAATAGTAAATTTTGGGTGTTATAAGAGGAGGGGCAACAGGCTGGTTGGGGGAAAAAAGAAGAAAGGTGGAGCTTGGGCTGGCCCAATCAGGGAGGGAAAGAAAGAAAAGGAAATGAATATTGGGCCAGGCAATGCATGCGCGGGAAACAGGGGGGAATGGGAGATAAATGGGCCAGTGGCCCAATGCGCAGGGGGCGAGGGAGCAGGATGGCCTGGTGGCCCGAAGAGAAGAAAAAAAGGAAAAAGAAAGAAAGGAGAAAAAGAAGAAAGAAAAGGAAAAGGACAAATAGGAAAAAAATAGATAAAATAATTTATGAAAAAATAGGATGTAATATTTTTGGTAAATAAATAAATTTAATAATTTAATTTAATATAATTTAATATATGGGTTTAAAAAGGTTAATTTTAGAAAAAATATTGGTTTGGGAATTTATTCAAATAAAATGAGTATGATAAAGTAATATAATATTATTTTAATTTATTAAATATTCCTATCCAATTTTATATGCTTGGAAATTCATAAAATAATTAAATTAAATTATTTTATTTTATCCCAAATAAAAGTTATTTTTTAAATCATATGTTTTTAAAATTTCAAGGAATTACAGTTTGGGTTAAGTTTTAGGGTTAAGGTTAATGGTTTGGGGTTTAGGGTTAGGGTTAAAGGTTGAGAGTTTGAGGTTTAGGGTTTCAGGATCAGGTGAGGCTCTATTGGCTATTGCTGCGTATGAAGGGGGAGGCATACAACCCGTTGCTATATAGGAGGGGAATGGCTATGGGTCGTTGTTGGAGTAGCATCTATAGTAGGGTAGAGGAGGCCTTGGGGCATTGGTGTAATCCCCCAAAATTTTAGCAAACTTATAATTTAATAAATAGTTTTATTTTAAATAAATTAGCTTTTAAAATTATTTAGTTTAATTATTATATGGACTTTCGAGTATATAAATTTGGATAGGAGTAATTAATAAATTAAAAATAAACATTTTATTATTTTATCATATTATTTTCGTTTAAATAATTTTTCAAACTAATATTTTACTAAAATTAGCATTTTTGAACCAATATATTAATTTATATTGAATTAAATTATTAAATTAAATAATTTATCAAAAGTATTATATTTTATTATGCTCTAAATTAAATTAAATTAAATTATTTCTCCCTATTTCCCTATTTCCTTCTCTTTCTTTTTCTTTTCCTTCTCATTTTCTCCTTTTCCTCCTTTCTTTCTTTTTCTTTTTTCTTTCCTTGGCTTGGGCTGCCAGGCTTGCTCCCCTCCTTGCATCTGGGCCAGCGGCCCATTCTCCCCCCCATACGCACAGCCGACCCAGCCCTCCTTTCTCACCTGGACCGGCTGGCCAGCCTCCTTTTTCCCTTCCCCGACCGGCCTAATGCTCCCCGCCCTATCTATTTTTTTCTCTTCTTCTTCTACGCCTCGACACAACTGCTCCCCGACCCATCGCCATCACCACAACCGTCTGTGCCTCGGGCACGCCGGCCACCGCCTGCTGCCACCTTCTGCCACCGTTTACCTCTCCCTCCCTCTCCGTCTCTCTCTCCCCTGCATTTTTTCACCAATATGGAACCAGGTAGCCATGCACCCCATCCTGCATGGCTCCCCTTTCCTCCCCGTCGTCACCCTTTCCCTGCCACCCTACCACCCTAAACACTGCCACCGACTGCCACCTATTTCCCCTACCTTGCCTCTTCTTTTTCTTCTCCTCTCCACCCTCTTTCTGCCCATATTTTCGAGCCCCTTACCCCCGACCTCCTCTCCTCTCTCGTTTTCTTTCTCTCCCATTTCCACCCCTGTTTTTGCAGTGCCACTGCCCTTCGTCGCTCCTGCCGCCTCACCAACCCCCTGCACCGCTCACTGCCACCCTCCACCTCAGCCTTGCGCCACCACAATGTCCCTCAACCCCCATCCTACAGCCCTTCTTCCTCCCCACTTATTTTCTCCCCATTTCCCCCTTTCTCGGCAGTCCTCCTGTAACGCCACCTATCGCCGCCTTCCAGCCACATCTGCCGCCACCCAACCCACCATTCGACACCCTACAACCTCCTCTACTACCCCCATACATTGTTTGGCCAAAACAAGTCTCCGAACCCCTTCATTTTTCCCTCTTCGTTTCCTTCCTTCTCAGCCCTTCCACCTCGACCCACCTCAGCAGCCAACTTCGCCACCTCGCCACCGCCATCACCGCCGCCCTTGGCCGCCAACAACCCATCCCCAGCATCCACCTACACCCCCTCTTCACTCTTGCACCATTCCCTTGCCTTGAAACCTCCCCCATCTATCTTCTTTTCTAGCCTAAAGACCCCAACCCAAAAATAACCATTTTACCTTCCATCACCCCCTCTTCGAGCCTTTCCTCCTTTTATTTTTGCATGCAGCTCATGCTACATATGCAGCACATGCAGCATGAGTTCCTGCATTTATTGGCCATTTTTATTAAAAACTTTAAGGTATGATAATATTTAAATTAATTATTTCCTTAAGTAAATTTTATAAATTCTTATATCTTGATTTTCTTATTTCTAATAAATATTGATATTATTTTTAGGTATTGGTTTTCTAATCAAAGCTTGAATCTTTAACCAGGATACCGGTAAGATTCAATTTTTGCGGGAATTAAGGTAATCGTTAAACCCCACTTAAACGCATGGATAAACGTATGTTTACACATTAAGATTTTTAATATGTTGTTATGTTTGATATATGGTTGTTAGTATAATTTATATGCTGGCTTATATTATTTAATAAAAAGGAAAGTATGCCCTTTTATGTGCTATATGTGAAAATGTTGTCTAAGGGAAGAACTTGATTATTAATGAAAGGGTTAAAATACTTATCCATGTCATAATATGTTATTGTGACTATTTATACATGAATAATATTATTGTTAGCCCTAGGGGCATTTTAGTAATATTCCTTGTGCTAGATTATGGCTTAATATGTGTGGGTGCTAATATGTATTATGTTAAAATATAATGGTTGGTGGAGTTTGATACTATTAATGGAGTATTAATATTATTATTCTATATGGTAATGTTAATTTAATAAAAATGGTGCAATATAGGGGGTAAAATAGTAATTTTGAAGGCAAAAGGGCAATATGGTAATTTCACAAGTAAAAAGGGGTATTGTGGTAATTTTGGAAGTTAGGGGTATTATGGTAAGTCTTGAAGTAAAGGGGAAAATAAAATTTTATGAGTAAAGGGGGTATTATGGTATTTTTAGAGCAAAGGGTAATATGGTAATTTTGGAAAAGAAGGGCAAAATGGTAATTTTGTAAGGAAAGATAAAAATGTTAATTTTGGGATGTAAAAGGGTAAAATAGTAAGTTGTAAGGTAAAAGGAGTATTATGGTAATTTTTATAAGTAAAAGGGGTATTATGGTAATTTTGTAAATAAAAGGATATTATGGTAATTTGGAAGTAAGGGGTAGAAGGGTAATTTTATAAATTAAAAGGATATTTGTGGCGCACTTGGGAGTAAGGGGTAATTTGGTAATAATGATAACAACAAAGGATAAATTGGTAATTAAATTATGATTATAAAAGGGTAATTGAATAATTATGATAATACAGAAGGGTAATTTGGTTAATTAATCAATAAAAGGGCATTATGGTAATTTTAATAATGGAGAAGGGCAATATAATAATTATAAGAATGGAGAAGGGTAAATTATCAATTATAAATATGGAGAAGGGTAAATTAATAATTATAAATGTGGAGAAGTGTAAATTAATAATTATAAATATAGAGAAGGGTAAATTGATAATTATAATTATGAAGAAGGGTAAATTAATAATTGTAATTATGAAGAAGGGTAATTTGGGATTTATAATAATTGAAAAGGGTAAAATTGCAATTATAATCATTGAGAGGGGTAAAATGGTAATTATGATAAAGGAGAAGGGCAATTTGGTAATTTATCCAACTAAAGGGGTAATTTGGTAATTTAACCGATTAAAAGGTAAAGTGATAATTATTTAACCAACTAAAGGGGCAAAATAGTAATCTTGATAATGAAGGAGGGTAATTTGGTAATTTATCCAACTCAAAGACAATTTAGTAATTATAACAAAGGAGAAGGGCAATTTGGTAATCTAACCAACCAAAAAGGGGAATATGTTAAGGTTAACAATTATGAAGGGTGAATGGTGATCTAAAAAGCGTAGGAGATAACTTAGTAACATAAACCAAGCAAGGGGTAATTTGATAATTATGCAGCCTTAAGGGTAATATGGTAATTGGTTAACTAAGGAAGGGATGACTTAGCACTTATAGAAGTAAAGGGTAAATGAGTAATTTGTACTTAACATGTCGTTGTGATTGTGGAATTTTATAATATGACTCAAATAACGCTGATTAGTAAGGTAAGAGTATTTGATAATTTATAAGTATTACGAGAACGAATCCTAATTTGCAATTATATAAGATTATGATGGCCTTAATGATTTCTCTATGTTATTTTTGATAACTGCCTGAATAAGAAACAACTAATGATATCAGAGTGATTGAAAGTGAATAATTATCTGAGTATTGTCCTTTTTGTGACCACTTTAATTAAGACACTAATACTTAAAGTGAAAGACCTCGAGATCGGGAATGGTGGCTCTTTAGGGGTCACTACCCTAAAGATGTGGTTTAGCCCACAATCATTCTGGTATTTGCCGGTGTGCCTTTGTGCCCCAGCTAGGCCCTATATCTTACTCTATCTAGCTCTACAGTCTTAGTTAGAGGGTATGCATACTTATGGATTAGGTGTCCTTGTCGGTAGGATACTGAGTAGCTTTATGCACCAGTACGACCAGGGTACCTTTGCGTCCTTGGGTTCGTGGTTGAAGGGTACTGAGTGGTTTGTATACACCGGTACGACCGGTGTACCTTTGTGTCCCGAGTTCTTGATCTCCCATCCGAGGTAAATAAATGGAATTGTTGTGCTGATTAAAGTAAGGAAAAATACTAATCATGAAAGTAAAAGATTATGAGCCGGGCCCAGTTGGATTATGATACTGATTACCGATCCATCGGTTACAATAGTGGCCCAGGAGTGTGTTGTCCTTGCAAGTGATTATGAGTACCGATCCACCGGATATAATAGTGGCCCAGGAGCATGTTGTCCTGACAAGTGATTATGAGTACCGATCCACCCGATATAATAGTAGCCCAGGAGCGTGTTGCCCTAGATGATATTGATATATATTCCGATCCATCGGCAATAATAGTAGGGGTCCCGACCTCAATAAAATCAGTTATGTATGTGAATAAAGTTATGGAAAAATACTAATCACTTACATTGGAACACCATGTGAGTCGGGGCCAAACCGGTCCACCGGCGAATAATAGTGGCTAGGAGCGTTTTGCCCTAGAGACTGATCCACCTGCATATAATAGTGGTTAGGTGCATTCTACCCTATAAGTGACCGATCCACCGGCTATAATAGTGGGGTTCTCGCATTCACATGGATATAACATATGAGATTGAATGAATAATGATGGACTAATGGCTTAAGGCCCGAATGTATTGATTTTGCACTATGACATGACTTAAGGCCCGAAAGTATTGATTGTTCATATCTACCTATTGATATCTGATGTGCTTGTTAATTATATGAATGTTATATATACACATCTTGTTATATATGCATGTAGTTTTGTATCATGTGTGACATTACGGGCCTGCTTTTAAGTGTGATTTTAAAGGGTTACTCAGTATCATAGTACTGAAGGGTTCCATTCGTGGGGCCCCTGCCTATTCAATAGGCAGTGTCCCTTGTAGGTATTTTTTAGGTGCTACTCAAGTGGGCAACGGGAAAGAGTGTAAGGATTATCCGGCCTCTAGGATTTCATTCTTCCTGTTCCAATGTATGGTTTAAATATAATTTTATTATTGTAACCACCATTGGTGGAATATATTCTTATAAAGTGTTTACTTGCGTAACTCTAATTTAAAAATGGTTTGAATTTCTGTCAATTGCTATTTTATTCTTTAACCTTAGCACTTGGTATTGGAACGGTATGAGTGAACCGGTCTGGTACTAAGTGTGGCGGTAATATCCCCGAAATTCACTGTTTAATATTTTGCTTCCGCTATTTGTTTTAATAAAACGAATTTTTTTAGTAGTGAATTTTAGGGGTGTTATAGTTGGTGTATAAGGGTGGGGAGGGTTAAGGGGTCATTCCCTAGAGCATCATAGTCTCAACGAGTGTTTCGCCCGTTGGTTCCCCTCTCCTTTGCGCTCCTCACCCATTCCTTATCCCACTTCATTCATAGAATAATCGACAGATTCATTCATAAATTCCAATGCACACATATTCGATTCATTTATAAAATTAATCAAACACACATATCTCACACAGTAGGTTTGAATATAAAAAATATATAAACAAATTACTTATAGTAAAAATTCTTGACAACGGACGATCGACGAGGTAAAAGCTTAGGAAAACAAGCAGAGAGGAGAAGAGAAAATAAAGGAGAACAAGCAAGTGAAGTAGATGAAATTTTAGTTAAGTTGGAAAGAGGAGAAAGGGAGAGAGGAGGAAGATCTGCGCACACGGGAGAACAACAACTAACAAAGATGAAGTGCAGAACAGAATGGGAGAGTGGAGGGAGATGGGTGGAAGTTGAGGAGGGTAGTTTGGAAATTTAGCAAAAAATATGGGAATTATGGGTGCATATTTAGAATCTTAGGGCTTGTTTGGAACGGAAGTAATAGAAGTGAAAAATTTTTTTCCCTATTTTGTATTTTTTATATTAAAAAGTTAATAATAATAAAAAATATATTTTTAATAAAATATCTATTTTAGATCAAATTAAGATTTAAAATAAATATTTATTAGAATAAAAATATTTAATTTTATATAAATTATATAAGATATATAAAATATAGAAATAATTTTATATAAATTATATAAGATATATAAAATATGATGTCACTTTTTCCGGACGTCTTCAAAACCGGTCCGTTGCAGACTTTCAGTCCTCGGAAGGGAGATAGGGGGCGAGCAAGGAATAATGGCAGGGAAAGGAAGGAAGAGGAGGGAGAAAAACTACAGAGCTGCTCATGGCGACAAAAACCTTCTTCCTCCTCCGCCTGATCATTCTGCGCTCAGTGCGTTGCCTTCTAAACTTCGCCAAATCATGTCTTTCGCTAAGGAAGGTCTCTCCCCTCTTCCTCTGAATATTATTAGTTGTGGAGAGAGCTGATAAATTGCTGAACTTTGATCAATTGTTTCTTTCATAGATCTACATTAAGCTGATTTTGTTCAATTGAATAGGTTCTATGAAGGCGGTTCAGAGTAGTGAGAAGAAGTCCAAAAGACGAGATGATGCAGGAAATGTGAGCTTCCGACATTCTGTTTCTTATAGATATATGCTAATTTAAGGTGCTTATGAGTACAATACATAGATTAAACTGCTTGATGCCTCGGATTGTGTATCAGAGATCTTGTTGTATCTCCCCCCCCCCCCCCCCCCAAATATGATTCGGATTTGGAATGGTTACGTGAAATGAGTTAATTAGTTGAGGTGGCTTAGGTTAAAGTGGATGAATGTATTAAACTGTTGCTTGCCTAGTTATTAGGTTAACTTAGGTGTATATATCCTAATATTGTTTGATTGATACGTACGGAATTTTAAAGATACTCCTATAGTATTACATTTCTGCCCATCTTTGTTAAGGTAGTTAACAATTAGTTCCGAGGGATATTGAATCATATAGCTTCTGTTTGTACAAAATTCATCAGTATACCTTGCCCCTAATTTATTTCACTCATATACTCAGATGTTTTAAGCTGCCCTTTTGTCCACTTTGCCATTAAATTTGCTTGTGCGTCAGTTAGGTTAAATGATTCTCGATCACCACATGTGCTTTGATAGAGATTTCAGGTTGATACTTTGCAAAACTCTCTCGCCATCATCATATTCACCTTCAATGTCCATGCTTCAAGCTTTCATTTTACTTCAATCTTCCATTCATCTTCAATGTCCATGCTTCAAGCTTTCATTTCTCTTCAACCATCCATTATCTAAAATTTATAACCAATTTTACTCAATTATGTAGAAATGAAGTAAATAAAAAAACGAAATTAATGAAGCCTCCCAAAATCAAAATAGAAAAAATAAAAGAAAAAAGAAATAGAACCCTCCCACACCTAAAATATAATTTGCACTGAAACCCAATGACAATTGAATATGTTTTCCTTGGTTCATCTTCATCGCTGCATTTCAATTGCCAAATTAAAAGGAAAAATAACAATAAAACCAACTTCAATAGCCCACTGCCATCTTGTCTCCTTGCCTCATCAATTTCAATGAGACAGATTCAAAATTGTATCACCTTTGGCTGATTAGTCATCAATCTAAGTGACATTAAATCATACCAAATTACTTATAATCCAAAATTATAATCTTATCCAAATCCAATAAGCCTTCGTCTAACCTTGTTATTCTATTTTATTGCCTTGTTTAACCTTTTTATCAAATGACCCTAAACAAGTATATACTTGAAGATTATTTTTATGCTGCTGCTTCATTGAACCCATTTTCACACATATAATTAAATACATCTGTGTATTCCATGTTCACAATAAATCACTGAATTTAAAAGGGTTGCAGGGGAAACCATGACAACATCATTCAGGTCTGTAGTTAAAACTACCAATAGATTCTTCAGTTTTTTGTGTGTATTTGAAATCTTTTGGGTTCCCCTATTCCTGCTAGTTTTCACTAGATTTGGTTGGATTACTCTTTGAACATCTATCCTTATTCTTAGACCCAAAGTTATCTGATTCTCTCAGGTGGCTATGGAAATCAGGTTTGTGTACAATGTGGAACAACAAGATAATGATTCTGATAGAACCTGAGCTTACTGGGAAATTCACACCAAAAATTGTAGAGGAAGGTGGCAGTATTATTGAGGGCGAACGATATAAATCAGAGAGTACAATTCTCCCACAAGGTTTCAAGGACCTTGATCCTCCTACAACAAATTCCTTTTCCCTTCCCTCCTGCTTGATTCCCCTTTAAGACTCCCAATTCTAATAGAATTGGTGACTCAGCATGTGACTAATCATAATTAGCTAACAAACTAAAACAGACTCCATGTGACCTCAGCTAGACTCTTATAGACTTTATGACTCAGCTTAAAGAATAAAAAGGAATTCATAAAAAGAGAATAATAGCAGATATCTGAATACTCCATCCGAGCCCAACATTCTTGGCATAATTCATAGCCCGCTCTGCCTCACATAAGTATACTTGACCGCAGGCCTATCAGCACTCCCCCCTAAAAATTTCACCTTGTCCTTAGGGTGAAAGTTTGGAAATTAAGTGTTAATTGCATCAAATCTCTCTCACGAGGCCTAAGTCAGGAAAGCCTTTCCAACAGATGAGAACCTCCAGCCACCCCTTAGTATAACATCGAGTCTAGTTTCAACTGCCACTCCAAGTCTTTTGTAAGCACAACTGACAGTGATTGTGGCAGCCGACCCTTCCCCAAAGCTGGTTTCAGCATTGAAATATGGAACATGAGGTGAATTGAGGTGTTATCAGTTAACCACAGGCGATAAGCAATAGGTCCCACCTTAGCTATCTCCTGATAAGGTCCGAAAAACCTCGAGGACAACTTCTTATTCAGGCACTGAGCCAAAGACTTGTGTTGATAGGGCGTCACTTCCCATAAGCCCAATCCCTCACCACTAAGATCACCTCCTGATGCTTCCTATCTACTGTGTTTTTCATTCTTTGTCGTGCCTTAATCAGATGTTGCTTAAGCTTCTCTAGCATGAGGTCTCGCACCTACAATTCTTCATCCACAACAACCAACACAACAATACCTCAATAACAGAGGCAACTCCCTCTCGTACAACACCTCGAATGGGGTTGTGTGGTTTGCAGAGGTGTGATAGGTGTTAAGCTAGTGCTCCACCTATGCCATCCAAGCAACCCAACACTTGGGTTTGTCACCAGTAATGCAACAAAAATACGCCTTGACACCGCCTTTAACTACCTTTGTTTGCCCATCAAACAGTAATAAGTTGATCTATAGTTTAGAGTGGTCCCTTGCAACTTTAACGATTCACTCCAAAAATTGCCGAGGAACACTTTATCCCGATTGGATACGATGGAGTGAGGAATCCCGTGTAGACGTATCACATCCTTGACAAATGTAGCTGCCTCTACTCAAGCTGTGAAAAAGGACGTTTCAAGGGAATAAAATGACTATACTTAGTCTATCTACCACCACAAAGATACAATCAAACCCTTGAGAATGTGGCAGCCCTTAAATGAAATCCATCGAAATATCTTCCCACATTCGAGTAGGAATGGGCAATAGTCGGAGCAAACCTAGACTTTTAGTAAGGTGGTCTCTCGGTTAAACCTTGAGAGGGCATCTGCAACCTTGTTCTCACATCTCGGTTTGTATTCAATGGCAAAATTGTAGCTCCACAATTTAGTAACCCATTTTTGTTGTTCCTTTGGAGTTACTTGTGACCCCAAGAGGAATTTCAAGCTTTTTGATTGGTTGTTACAACAAAATGCTAGCCCAAAAGGTAGTGACACCCAAGCAATAAAATCGCGGTTGTGGTATTGGAGCATCGCGAACGATATTTTATATGCCGCGGTTGTCGCGGCGTGATTTTTTATTTTTTATTTTCACAATAAATATTAGCAAATACCAGTAAATATCGGCAAATATCGGTTGATAACCGATATATCGCTGATAAATATGTGAAATTCTAAATCCGTCACGTATCGTCAATTTCGCGTATCGGCTGACCCAAAATCCGATAAATATCGGCCGATATTGCGTATCGGGACTGATATTTAATTATATGGTGACACCACCACTAAATTGCTAGATTCATCGCCATTTTTCACACTTGTATGCCAACTTCAACCAAGGTCATTGCCTCAAGGCCAAGCTGTAAAAAAGTCGATTTTCTTGCATCAAAACCGCTCTTACACCTCCCCGGAAACATCTATTTAGTGCTAAGACCGACACAGATGCCATTGCACTCTTCAAGTTTTCAAAGGCTTGCCTTGCTTCCGAAGACCACCAAAAACTATCCATTTTTAGCTAATTCGACAAAAGAGTTGCAATTTGACCATAGGTGTGTGCAAAATTTCAATAGTAACCCGTAATCCTCAAGAATCTTTTCAATTCTCGCAAGTTTTTTTTGGCACCGGCCACTTCATAGCCTACAGCTTTAGTGGCTCGATTGTAACACCTTTGGCAGAGATGACATGCCCTGAGTGTTCAATTTTCTTCTAGCCAAACACACACTTCTTCTGGTTTGCAAATAAAGGGTGCCTATGCAATTCTTCAAGTACCGGTCATATGTGCTCTTTATGTTTCTTCATGGTGGGGCTGAATATTAAAATATCATAAAAAAGTACCAAAAAACTTACGGAAATAAGGTTCTAAAACCTTATTCATTAAGTTATTGTGGCATTTGTCAATCCAAAGGGCATGCCAAAAACATTGTAGTGCTCCTCATGAGTCCAAAAAGATGTTTTCGGGACATCCTTGGGCCTTACTTGGTTTTGATGATAGTCGGAATTCAAATCCAATTTGGAAAAGAAGCCTGCCTTATGTAACTCATTTCATCAATCACTGGTATGGGACTTATTAGGAATGGTTGCTTGATTTAAGGCCACATAGTCTACACAAAATTGCCACCTCCATATTTCTTGTGCACCAATACATTGCTTGAGAAAGGGCTTTGCTGAGCCTTATGATCCCTGCTAACTGATTAGCTTCTCGATCCCTTTTTTTTTGGATATGGGGGTAGTTTTACATTAATTGGAACAATCCTTGGTTTTAGCTTAATCCCGTGGTCTAGCTTCCACACTGATGGTAGTCCCTTTGTTTGTTCCATAACATCTACATACTGCTGGATTAGGCTTACGATACCACAATTATGTATTAGCCGTAATTGTGGTTTTTGGGTTAGTTGTGATGTGAAATTCTTGAAACATGACTGTTTAAGAAAATTTCATATATGTTGTCGCGATAATGATGAAATATTAGATATTTTGCCAATATTTACCAACATATATAGATATTTATTGTGAAAAAAAAAATCACGCCTAGAGATAAAATATCATTTGTAAGGAGACTACCTTGATTCAGTGATCGCGACCATGGTTTTATTGATTGGGATCAGGCCTTTAACTTCAATTTGAGCATTCAACACTTGTTGTTGTTCATCTCCTTCAACCCCTATGGTGCAACACCCAATCAGTACCTCCTACCTGAGATATATAAAATATCGTTTACAACTCCTTGATACCTCGACATTACAACCGCAACCATTGTTTTATTGTTTTATTGCTCGAGATCAAGCCTTTAAGTTCATACAGAACATTTAACAATTGTTGCTGCTCATCTTCTTTTGCCCTTACGGTGCAACACTCTATTAGTTGAGTCATTGCACATAGGGACATTTGAGAGTGGCTCAAAGTAGGATCCTCCTTCAAAGTCACAAGAGACTTTCCCAAAGTAAACCGCATCTCCAATTTCCTCTAATACACATGATTCATACCTAATTTTTCAAGCCATTGCATCTCAAGTATGAGATTTGCACTGCCCAGCACAAGAGTTAGGATGTCCTCTACCACTTTAGTCACCCTCACACCTCTTCACACCCCTTGAGTTTGGATTGATTTTTCGGTTCACATTATCAACCCATAACAGGCCGTTATTTTCAAGGGTATTTGCAACTGCTCAACTAATTTCATAGAGATAAAATTGTGGGGTGTCCCGTAATCAATTAAGATGATTATAGGGTCATTGCCAATCTTACCTCACAACTTTAGTGTGTCAGGAGATGTAATGCATTGCCCACCACTAAATTCATGGACGACTCCATGGTTCCCTCCACTTTGGTCTGCCCTCCCTGTTTGTCTCCTGTTGGTGGTTCTTCCTCTTCATCCAAGTCTATGAGCTAGTCTCCTTACACCAACAAGACTTGCAGTGGTTGATTTTTATCAATATGCCGAGGATCAAACTTCTCCCCATGCTTAAAGCACCACCTACAACCCATTATCTCTATGCCTCCTGAGTTTAGTGTTTGCAAATCATTTGGATGTGGAGTCTCCTTGTGCTGACAAAGTGGGATAGTGATAAACCATTGGTAAGGTTTACTTATGCGAGGAGGAGGAAGAGGATGCGGTAGAGGTGGTGGCGAGTGGACAGGAGGGGTTGAGACGGATTATGGACCCTGACTTGTTTCTTTATTCTTTTTTGTCTTAAATTTGGTTATTTCATTGTTGTTGAGTCATAGAGTCTGTTAGGATTTGCTGACATCATTTAGAGTTTGTTATGCATTTTCTCTCGGTTCGAGAGTCGGGCATTTATAGGGGATTCAAGAACTGAGCGGGAGGAGGAAATCAGAGAGAAGAAGGGAGGTTCCAAGGTCCTCGAAACCTTGGCTGAGAAGTGTAATCAGCCCTTACAGTATAAAGATATTTTTCTCGATTGCTCATTATATTTGTTGTGAAGTGTTTGTATATCACTTAAACGTATCAGATAGATTGCATGATTAGGGTTTGATGGATTTCAAATTGACACCTTGGTTTCCTAACTGTCCCCAAGACCTGCTTGCTCCGCTTGAACATGCTTGGACCACCCGATTTTTGTCCTCCACCATTTAAGCCACCTCTATGATCTCTACTAACCCATTGGCCCCCATCATTCTCACCTTAGCTTGAGTGTGAGGCTTTAGTCCATTAAAAAAGGTATTCTCCATAACCTTCATTGACATTGATGACTTATTACTGCAAGTGCACAGTGTTGAAGTAGCATGCAAGGTCGATCCCACAGAGACTAGGAAGTGAGCAATGAGATAGTGAAAAGATCTCCTATGTCTAGACTAACGATTGGGGCAGATGGTGTCTAACTTTAAATAAAAATAAAATATGCAACTAAATCCAATTGTACTATAAGAACAAGGGAAATTCAGTTAGAGAAAATGCCAAGGTTTCGGTCAATCCCCTCAACCCCAATGTGATAGAATATTTACCCAAAATCTCAGATTAAAATACTTTGTCATGAATGCCAACCAAAGTATGTATTGTAATGCTCTCTCGAGCCACTACACCCTATTGTCTATTAAGACTCATCTATCTCTAGTATGAATGCAAAAATAGGCAACACATTATTATGTATCATATTCCCTTCTTTTTAGTTGAAGAAGACAACCAACGTCTCTCGACTTTGTGGTTTGATTTCTAGTCATGCTAATGGAGCCCACTCCGACTCATCTCTCGAATCTTGCCGGGTTTCTCTAAATAATAATAGAAAAGTGATCAATTTTATCTATTATTCCAATTAAATTATTAGCACAACACATATGACAATTAATTAGATTGGGCAGGGTTTAGATTCTCAACACATCTGGATCAGGGGATTTCCCTTCACCTCAACATAAATCAATTAGCCAATCATGGCTTTCATTAAGCTCAACATCTTACACATAGAGAATTGCATCAATTGAAAACAATGAATAAAATCCAAAGAAAAACAATACAATAGCCTCTTTATTCAAGATGAGAAATTCACTGTTCTATCTGTCTGACTGGGAACAATAAATTGAGATCAAAAGATGGAAGATTGTGGATGAATTGGAGGTGGGATTGGATTGGGTGATGCCAAATAAAAAACCCTAGATCTCTCTTTAGTGCTCTCAAAGCCGCCGTCTTTAGATTCCATCTGTTTCTCTCCAAAATGCATAAAAAATATGTTTATATAGACGTAACTATCCATCAACACGGCCGTTTCAATTCTTCAGCTTTGCGCATGTTTCGTATTCTAGCCATAACTTCTACGTTTCACTTTGGATTGAGTTGATTTTTGATGCGTTGGAAAGCTAACAAAAATATATACAACTTTCGTATTCAATATTTTTCCAAATTCATAACGCATCATGTCTTTATTTTTAAGTCTTTATTCCTTTTCACACTTTGAGCACTTGCGTTTTCTTCTATTTTGTTCCAGCTATTGCGTTTTAGCTCCTTTTGATCCCATATTCTTGAAATACCTACAAAATATGATCAAGAGAAGTAAAAAGAACAAGTGGACTAAATTATGAAAAAAATCATGATACAATCACATTAAATCTTCATGTTAAAGTCCATATGATTGACATAATTCATGCTTATCAGACATTCTCCTTTGCAACGATGAAGCTAGTACCTCAAATCTTTCTAATAATTCTTCAATCGTAGTTCATGTTTCACGGCTAAAAATTACTCACAAATCAATCCTTCCTAGTGTGAGCAGAATTGAGTCAATCAGGCCTCCTTGAAGCCTTGCCACTCCGAAAACCATTAGCAATGTTCATCATATTGAAACCTAGCGAGTGCTTTTCCTTCCATGGTCACACATTGAAACCTAGCTTCTTCCTCCCGGTCAAATGGTTAATCCCAAAATATTGTTCCGCCCTGAAGATTCGTCCACGTAGATCAGTGCCATCAAAGATTGGAAGCTCCAACTGTCTAAAAGGGCCATACTCCATCCTTCTCTATGCTTTAGTGACCATATCATTAGGTGGTGCTAGTGGAGGGTTAGCAACTGATAAGCTAGTGGTGAAGTACACATATGTGAGGAGGGATAAGCTGCGGTGAATGTGCAGGGGTTTTGGCCTAGGCTTGAGGCTGTTAGAGGGTGATGGTGAACGAAGTAATTTTCCTTTCATTCAGTTATTTTGTCATTGCTGAGTTGTAGAGTCTATTATGCGTCCTTAGCCGAGTCATCATTCTGTAGGAGGAAAGGGTAGCTATATTGGGAAATGGTTAATCATTAGGGGAGGGTAGAGAGGAAGTGGGAGGCTCTAGGGTCCTCAAAACCTTGGTTGGGAGAAAGTGTATTCTCTGGTTTTGGGCTATTGATATACAAAGGAAACCTGATTCCCATATAGATTGCTGTGGGAAATTACTAAACTAGAAACTTATCGCTGGTATTAGAGCGAGGCAAACCTGAGGAAGAATGGCGAAGAAGAATGAGCAGCTGGAAGAGAGGTTGCACTAATTCAAGAGGAAGTGCTAAAGGGACGCGGCGAGGTACAGAGAATTACAGCAATGGAGGATCGTCTTAGCTCTATGGAGAAATTGATGATGGAAATGCCTGGGCAGCTATCATCCCTAGCCCAGAAAAATATGCCGAGTTTATCCAACTAGGAGACTGGAAAGCAGAAGTTGGATGAGATGATGGAGGCATGAACAGATGTCAAGGATTCTGAATTAGAGGCACGAGGTGACTCTCAGTCATGCAGGCAACTAGACCTCCCTGTTTTTTATGGCACTGACCCCACTAGATGGATATTCAAAGCTGAGAGGTACTTTGGAATTAATCGACTGACAGAGAGGGAGAAGCTGGAGGCTGTAGCAGTGGCCATGGAGGGTAAGGCACTCGTATGGTTCCAGTACACTGAAGATTGTAAGATGTTCGAAAATTGGAAGAGTTTTAAGGAGGCTTGTTTGCTTTGATTCCGTTTGGGACATGAGGGCTCGATTTGTGAGAATTTCTTGGCGGTAAAACAGGAGGCGTCGGTGGAGTAATTTGTGGAGTAGTTCGAAGTGCTCGTGTCGCCGCTGCAGGGATGCCTATTAGTGGAAGTGCGGGAGAGCACCTTTCTTAATGGGCTGAAGCCCAACGTTGGGGCTAAAGTAAGGAAGATGCGGCCCATTAGATTAATAGAAATTATGGAAGCTACTAGAATGGTGGAGGATAAAAATAAGGCGGTCCAAGCTAGGCGGGTCAATAACACTGGATCGTGGGGCAAATCTAGGAACCCAAATGGTAGTGCAGAGAGCGTTTTCAACTCACACACAGTAGCAAACACATCCCGAACGTCAATTAGCCCCAACTTTAGTCGGCCGACCACACTATCTCAGTTGATGAAGGGGGATGCGCCGGTTGGCGGCTGGTTCTACGATGGTTGTCAATTACCAGATGAGGAATTACAGATGAGGAGGGAAGAGGGGTTGTGTTTCAAATACGCGGAGAAGTTTGGGCCAAGACATGTGTGCAAAAATCGGAGGTTGCAGGTGCTGTTAGTAGAGGGGGACCAGTGGCAGGGGCTAGGCGAGGAGGAAGAGGAACACATACTACATGGGAAGGAAGAAGAAACAGAGGTGGAAGGCACGGTAGAGCTATCCATGAATTTAGTGGTGGGCATCTCCACTCTAAACACCTTGAAGTTGAAGGGAGAGATTGGCAGTGAACCTTTGGTTGTCCTGATCGATTGTGGCGCCACCCATAATTTTATAGCATTGAAAGTAGTGAAGTAGTTGCAGCTGCCTGTAACCTCTACTGCAGCCTATGAGGTGCTAATGGGAACAGGAAATTCGGCCACCACACATATAGTCTGTAAGGGTGTTCAGGTAGCACTAGAAGGGATTGAGGTGGTTGAAGACTTCCTTCCTCTAGAGCTAGGCAGCACTGATCTCATCCTTATGATGCAATGGCTGGTGAAGTTAGGGATGACTCACAACTAGAGGAAGCTAGAGATGAAATTCATGGTAGGATCGACACCAGTGACTTTGTTAGGAGATCGCACCCTATGCCATTCCCAGGCTTTGTTACGCTCCCTGATTAAGATGGTGAGGAAGGGCGGCCAGGTAATGTTATTGAAGTGCAATGCCTTGGGGAATGAAAGTGAGTCAAGTTTAGAAGGTCAAAACATTCCCCTAGCAGTCAACTAGGTTAACCAACAGTTCGCGGATGTGATGCAGCAATCACAGGGTCTTCCACCGGTTCCGGAATTAGATCACCAAATTGAGTTAAAGCTAGGTACTGCCCTTATTAATGTTAGACCTTATAAGTACCCCCACACTAGAAAAATGTAATAGAGAGACTGGTTAGGGGGATGCTTACAGCGGGCATCATTAGGCTGAGTTGCAACCCTTTTTCTAGCCCTGCACTGTTAGTACGTAAGAAGGATGGAGGATGGCGATTTTGTGTGGACTATAAGGCTCTGAACCAGGTGACAGTGCCTAATAAATTCCCTATCCCTGTAATAGATGAACTGCTGGATGAATTGCATGGCTCAGTCATCTTTTCTAAATTGGATTTGAAGTGGGGCTATCATCAAATACGGGTTAGGCATGAGGACATCCCTAAAACTGCATATCAAACCCATGAGGGACACTCTGAGTTCCTTGTGATGCCCTTTGGCCTCACTAACGCCCCAACCACTTTTCAAGCTTTGATGAATAAGGTGTTTCAACCGTACCTGTGCAGATTTGTGTTGGTGTTCTTTGATGACATTCTAGTATTTAGCTGCACCATGGAGTAGCATGTGAGGCATCTACATTTGGTCTTTGAGGAGTTACAGAGAAACTCTCTTCTTGTTAATCAAAAGAAATGTGTGTTTGGCCAAGAGGAAATTGAATATCTGGGACATGTCACTTCTACTCGTGGGGTGGCAGCTGAGCCTTCCAAGCTGCAGGCTATGAAAGATTGGCTTATCAGCAACCACCACTTGTCCCACCTTGGGCTTACCCGAATCATGGCTAGAAGAACTGGGTTCCTCCCGTTTGTTCAATTTGGTAAATTTCCCCACCAGCTCTCCTAGTAGAACTTCCAATGATCCCATTCTCTTTTCCAGCATCAGAATCCTTTGTACCTCGTTCCTCTTCCTCTGTAATTCTTCTTAGATGAGTCACATCTTCTCTTTTAGTGTTCTTCCCTTCTTAGTCATCACTCTTTAGTATGGAACCGCTTTGATACCAACCTGAGCTTGCTAGGAAATCACACAGAAAGTTGTAAAGGAAGGTGGCAGTATTATTGAGAGTAAACGATAGAAATTTGAGAGTACAATTCTTCCACAAGGTTTCGAGGACCTTGAGCCTCTGACAACAAACTTCCTTTTCCCTTTCCTCCTGCCCGATTCCCCTCTTTGACTCACAGTTCTGTTAGAATTGGTGACTTAACATGTGACTAATCATAATTAGCTAACAAA
Organism: Tamarix austromongolica; assembly: GCA_039764185.1. Taxonomy (NCBI): domain Eukaryota; kingdom Viridiplantae; phylum Streptophyta; class Magnoliopsida; order Caryophyllales; family Tamaricaceae; genus Tamarix; species Tamarix austromongolica. The sequence continues at coordinate 12,883,373 of CM077819.1, forward strand.
TAAAAAGAGACTCCACATGACCTCAACCAGATTCTAACGGACTCTATGACTCAGCGTAAAGAATAAAAGGAACGCATAAAAAGAGAATAATAGAAGGTATGTTGATACTTCATCTGAGCCTAACATTCTTGGCATAACTCATGGCTCGCTCTGCCTCACATAAGTATACTTGACCACAGGCCTATCAGATTTAAGTAATCAAAGTTAAAAAAATACTATTTTTATCAGTCCAGAAAGTAAAAGCAACATATCTGTCATGATTGCAAGGGCCTAGGGTGTTGATGTTAAATGTGGAAGAATATGAAGAACCAACAAGTCATCAATTGAATGACTTCTTGTTGACTGCAGAGAAAGACAGATTCTGCATTAATCTCCTACTAATTCCAAGAGAGAAGGGTCAAAGTCCAACAATATTAATTGGGTGGATAAAAAAATGGGTTGGGGGAATCAGATGAGGTAAATAGTTATTTTATTTTATTTTATTTTAAATGGCCTTGTGACGTTCCCTTTTTTGTTGTTTTTTTCTTAAAACTTTGTTTTGATGTGAGGTTGAAGATGAAGTAGGTTTGATGATGTTGGGGGAAAAAAAATGGAATGTATGATGAAGAATGAGATTAGAAGATCAGCAGGTTTAATAGGAATAATAAAAGAAAATCAACACTTTTTGTCTAATTATCAGCCAAAGGGGCCAAAGGGCGGATGGTTCTAAATGTGAATGTATCAAATTAGGAGTAAGGGTATATGGGCAAGTTTCATAGAAAAATAACGGTATATGGTGAATGATGAGTTCATAAACACATTCTTCTTTGCCTACTTTCACCACCAAATTGGTGTTTAACAAATTTAAAGTGATCTAAATTTAGTGTGAATGTATCAAATTAGGAGTAAGGGTATATGGGCAAGTTTCGTAGAAAAATAACGGTATATGGTGAATGATGAGTTCATAAACACATTCATCTTTGCCTACTTTCACCACCAAATTGGTGTTTAACAAATTTAAAGTGATCTAAATTTAGTTAGGTTAATGTCTAACCTATGTTAACCTAGGTTCCTTCTAAAAATACATGGTGAACTAAAACATCGTTTTAACCCTAGGGCTAGGCTAGGTTCACCCATCAATCATAGAATGTTCAACAGTTTCATTATGGTGCTGTTATGGTATCAAGCTATTCAAACCATATTTAGTGAGGGTATATAATACTGGTGTCTGATAGAAAAAAATTGGGATAAAAGCCTGGCAGAACCATGACTTCTCCAATTGCTAAATGCTGAAAACAATTTCTCCCATTTTGTTTGGCCTGTCTGAACTTGTCTCAGGTGAGACTGAATGAGATGAATAATGTACACCGGTGTACTGTATAATATTCCTTGTGTTCATTTCAAAGTTTATTTTTTGGCTGAAGTTTTATGCAGTATCCATGTAGAAATTTCCACACTTCAGACCTTACGGTGATAATGGTTCAGTGCTCAAGTTTTTTTTTTTTTTTTCCTGGTGTCGTGATCTTTATTGCTACGATCACTAAGCATAATCTCTGTGGTTCTTGCTATTTTTCTTGTTCCTTTTAAAAAAAGCAGTTGTCTCATGTATAATTTTCTTCTTCTAAGTTTACGTCTTTGGTGTGATCTTTCAAGTTGTGTTTTAAAAAAGGCACTTACTGTTACTTGTATTTTGTATAAATCTTGTGTGCAGAACAATCAACCAGAAACCAATGTTATATCTAAAAGCTGTGGAGTCATAGACCATAATGACAATGAATTTTCAACACTTCAAAGTGCAGATAATAGCAATGAGAATGTAAATATTAACTCAACTGAACAAAAGAAGAAAAGGAAGAGAAAACAGGTAGATGACCTTCGTTTTCAAGCGGAGATTGAAAAGTTGGGCGTAGTTTCCAAACGACGGGAGCGTAAGAAAGAGTAAGCTTCTTCTTGCTCTTTACATACATGGACTGTTTTCTTCATGTTGTCATTTGGTGGTAGGTCTTGTTGCAATCACTGACTTGATGAACTAGAGATCTATTCACATTGGTTTCTTCTCAGCATATTTAGGAGAGAGAGTTGTTTTCTGTTTCTACTGAAACTCCATTTCAATAAGAGGAAGCTAAAGAGAAGAAATTGTGAATTGAAACAATAAACAAGGAACCTTTTTCTCCTCTTTGTTTGGAATTGGATAAGAAAGAAAAAATCAAAAGAATGGACTTTTTACACCTTTTAGGCACAATTTATTGAGTACCCTCACATGGCTTGACCATTTAAGAAAGCATACTAATATGCATCTCATTTGTGATCTATTTTGAGTCATGGCTTCATGCTAGTTCGGGCTGTAGTTGACACCCTTCATTTGATTTAATACAAGAAGTATACTTCTTTGCAAAGTATGTCATCATTTGTAGTGATTAACTAGTGGAACACCGTCGTCGTGTTTGGAAGAGTCGGTGATAGGTATAGAGATGCAATTGTTTATAATAGAGGAATTTTCTTTGCATTAGAAATGATAATTGGTTGCTTTAGATTATCTAAGGACTTGACACCTCCTACTCAGAGTCTTCCTTTCCCTCCTCTTCCTTCAGATCCCTATATATTGAGAATACCGCCCTAACAAACGCTTACTTAACTGCTAGCTAAAATAACAAAAAATTGATAGAAATAGAGATAATCGAATATCCCCTCTAATAGACTCTTATATAAATAACAGAAATCCAATGACTTAGCATTTGTGGAGTACAGCTAGTGTCAGCCACATGGTTGACATTCCTTTCCATTTGCTCCCACACGCCCGCCTCACTTGGGCTTCTTCGTCCTCCTAACATAGGTGTATTTAATTAGGGGTTTATCAACACCCTGAGGAGTGAGTGGCATGTTATGGCATGCATGTATATAGGACTGTAAATAAGCCAAACTAGGAATGAATCGAGCCGAGCTAAGAACAAACCGAGCTAAGCTTTGTCTATAAATTAATCGAGTTAGACTTTTTCGAGTTCAGGCTCAATTTGTTCAATAAATGATCCTAAAAATGAGGCTTGGACTTAACTCATTTGATTAAATGAATAAGCCGCATTTACTCATTTATAACCCTATTTGTGTGCATGCCATTGTGGATCTTTGAGAGAATAGAGATATTCAAGTATTTGTTGGATAAAGGTTACAGCAAGACAACTTTTGGTGCCTATTTCAATTCTGATTAACATCATCCCCATATTTTGTTATATTAAGATGCAAAATGTAATTTATAGGCTGCCTATTTATGTTTTCGTATCCATACCTTTCTTTGTTATAATCTGTAATATGCAATTATAAGACGTGTTTATGTATTTATTTTTATGCTGATCCAAGAAGTTTTTAGAAGTCCATTCGGAAATTGTGGGAGTCCCCCCTAGGGTGTGGGGTAAGTAAGCAACTTTATTTAAAGGATAAAGAGTTAGTGTAAGAGGACTCATGAAGACTTGATGGACGAATTGAAACCAAGGGACCAAATTATAAACAATTCTCAACTGAATGATCACAAGACATACTAGATGACAGAGAAGCCACCTTGGTAGCCTTATTCATGGTGATACTACGGATGACTTGTTGCGGGCTCTTTTGTTTAATTCTAAAATGTGTGAGCATTTCTTTCCTTCCATAGATGATAATTGTCGGCAGCAAATAATCCTTGTAATGCTTACTTCCTAACCTTTGCTTCTCTTCCTCCCTTTGCCGTCTGGGCTAAGTTTTCATGCCACCGCGGGGTCGAATGCCCATCGGCCATATTGATAGCTATGTTCTTCCATACCATAGATGAAAACGGACAACAAAAGTAAAGGTAGTGACGAGACTCATTGTTTGTCCCACATAAGTTGCATGTCTATTTTGGATTGAGGCCCATTTAAGACATTCTGTCATGTGTAAATATTCTATCGTGAATGACAAGCCACATATGAGGTTTTGTTTTTGGGCAAACTTAAAGGTTTCCACACAATGATGAACCATGGAAACTCTCGAGGATCTATTATGACTAAGGTCATATACCTTAGAAATGTAGTATGTACCTTGTTCGGCACAAAATTTTCAAGCTTTGGGATCACAAGAGTATGGTTGAAAGTTGTCTCTTAGTGCCATTAGATTTTTGAGGTTCCAACTTCCAAGATGCAGTGGCATGTAGCTTTATTACCCCAAATTGACCCCTTTGATGTAGTATGCTTGAACCTAGCAAACCCTCAACACCTGTTCCATCTTTGACAACTGCTACAACAAACACCTTTGAGCAACTAGATTCTAACAGTATAGCTGCGAGAGGCTTAGACCTCCCACTTGCTTGGGAAGGCATGCAATTTCTCTAGCACGGGCAGGGGCTTTTCGGGATTGTTCCACATTGGACCATAAAAAAGCTTGACAAATGGAGTTGATCGTATTGATGGCTCTCAATGTTCTTAAGATCGAGATCCTACATAGGATCAATATGAGGTCATAGGATTGGATCTTAGGATCATATGATCCTACGTGAATTGCAGAAATATCATTGTATAATACCTGTATGTTATAAATTATTCATATTTGAAGCTAACACTAAAAACTACTAGTTAAGTCTGAAATAGTTTGGATTTAGTTCTAACAAGTGTCATAGATGTTTCCTGAATTACCAATATAGTCTTACAAAGTAACAAGTTTATCACAAGTCAACAACATAGATAACAAAAATGCAAAAGGAAGTTCAAATTACATTAACATGATAAAGGCAGAATCATTCATAAGCATCATAATACTTCACATCATATACATCCTCACTTCCAACTTTTCCTGCTAATAGTGGCTGTCCCTATTGTGTTATAATTATTCAATCACTTGTATCAAAATCATCCAAATTATCACCTTCTTTGGAAGCAATACATGTTGCATCAACTTTGTTATTGCTTAGTTCATGGACTTCAATATTCTCATCTATAAAATGAAATAGAAGAAACAAAGAAAAATGTAATTATATAAGATCAAATTATTCAATTATTTTAGTAGAAAATGTGAAAAGAATACATAAAATTATCTTCTTCATTAGTGTTATCATCTTCACTCCTCTCATTTTCTTTGGCATGCCCTCCTGCTTGCTCTATCAAAAATATTTTACCATATTTCATTTGGAGGAAGAACATGTTCCTCTCTTTTTGTAATCCATTCATCATCTGAAGGTAACTCTTCTAGGATAATTGGGCCCTCTAGTCTAGCTGCTCACTTTTCTTGCCTTCTATTCAATTTTCGGCTATACATTACAAAAACCAAGCTATTCATCTTTTTTGGTGTAAACGGTTTCTCTTCTTTATATGAATCTATTAAACAAAATGTAAAAATTTTAGTAGGATGATTAGTTATAAAATAAATCAAATTAACAAAACAAAAAGTTAACAATTTACCATTTCAGAAGCACTCCAGTTTTGTTCACACCCAGTGGAGCTACATGTTAGACTTAAAATTCTCATGAACATTCATCTCCATGAGTCCCACCAATTAGCTGCATACAAGTTTATAATTTATATTAATTTAATTAGAGTAAGAATTAAATATTTATAAAAGATATTACAAAAAATAAAAATCTACTAACAATTTTTTTGTTCTTGTCATCACAGCAGTTGGCAAACCAAAAAGTTCTCTTACATTTTTGAATGTATCCTACAAATCAATATTAAGTCTTTCTTGAAAATCCACAACCATCCTCTCCAAACCGTTGTATAAGCCAATCTTCATATTTGCAATGGCTCTAAAATCTGGCTTATACTGAAACTGGGGATTGAGATAATAATCAGTGACATGCACATCTCTTATTTATAAAATTTAGAATTGGTCCATAGCTACAGGAAAGACATACACGTATGTTATTGATAATTAAAAAAAAAACTAATATAGTAGATTTAATTGTAATAAAACTGTAATTAAAAACTTCCTTTGAGCATTGCTGAAAGTTTCTTTGATTTTATTTTTTGCTTGATCCATAGCTTCGTATGTAAATCCCATAGCAGGCCTCTCATTTGAATCCCCCATAGGAAGTATTTTGACAAGTGGTAATGATGCTTTTAAGCATGTGACAACTCCACGCCAAAACCCTTTACTATTTGAAATGATCCTCTAAACTTGTTTTCTTTCAACTAATGAAACAAACCTATTAGATCTCCACTTAGTAGACGCAAACATGGCTAGTAATAGGTCTTTCAACTCATTTAGGCACCTCAAGGTCAAATATGAAGTTACAAATCATGTCACTCCAGCCCTAATCAACTCTCTTGTCTTGGTAAAGTCTTTCATCCAATTATAGAGTAATGTTCTAGCGTATATGAATGTTGTTACCTATTTAGCCTTTGTAATTGTCGCACTATGAAACTAAATCTTATTACCAAAATCCTTTAACATCAAATCAATACAATGAGCTGCACATGGTGTACAATACAACATTTTTCTTTTCTCCACCAACATCTCCCCGGTTAATTTATAGTTTGAAGCATTGTCAGTCACAAGTTGAACATCATTTTCTTCCCCGACCTATTCTACCACTGCATCTAGCATCTCAAAATCTTTTTCCGCAGTTTTAGATATGTATCAATAGACGATAAGAAGATTGAACCTCTAGGGCTATTCACTAAAAAGTTACATATTGAACCTTTTTGTCTATCACCCTATCTGTCAAACATAATAGTACACGCGGTTCGCTTCCATTCATGCTTATATTCCTTAGGCATAGTCATCACATCAACCATCCTTATTTAAATATTTGACTCTAATTTCATGGTAACTTGGTGGTTTAAGTCCTATCCCATACTTGCTAATCATTTCAACCATAAGTGTAAAGTCAGGATTATTCACAACATTCAAGAGAATAGCACTAGTGTATAAAAACTGTATGATTTGTTGGCAATATTCCTCCCTTTCTTCCTTTTTGTACTTTTGATTTGTTGTAGTAGCTTTTTCTTGCTCACAAAAGAATCCTTGACCCCCTTCCCTTTTCGGTTATAATAATTATTAGGTGCTTCAATGTTAGGAGAATCAAGTTCCCGAATGCCATTTCCTTTTTTTTTTGTTTTGGGATTCTTCTTTGACAGCTAGCAAAAGGTCTCTAATATTTTTTTAAAACATTATTAGGTGCTTGTAAACAAAGTTAAACATTGTAGTGAGTCCCAGCGAGGTGATGTTTTATTTAAAAACACCCCCAATATGTACAATTCCACAATATTTACACTTTACTTTCCTAGCAACACTCTCTACCTTAGTACCATGCTTCCAACCTGGGTCTAATCTACTACTAGGAGCATTATTTCTTTTGCTGTTTATAGAAGTAGAAAATGACATTTATAGCTATAGACTATTCAATGGAAAAAGCATCATCACATATCGATAAAAGAATATGCAAATAAAAGTTTTTGCTTATCAAGCATTTCCATCTCGGCACTCTCTCCTAACTTCACGCTCTCTCACTCTAGTGAAAACATGGAGTGAGCAGATTTGGCCATCAAGATCTTACTATTTGATTTTTGTCTTGTATGATTTATGGGGTTGAAAAAAAATGTGGGCATATTAAACGCTCAGGTCTTGCACTCCCACAACTTGCGATAGTCTTAGAATTTAGCAATTCTGAGCAAGATTTTTCTTCTTCTAGCTCCAATGATTCGGAATCTGGTATCTCTCCTACCGTTTGCAATCAACTTCGGTCTTCCCCTGCTCATGTAGATCTGGGTTCTGGTTTCGTGGGGGGTGTGTTTGGGTTCTGGATCTGAAGAGGTGTTGACACCTCAGGTGTCGCCTCTGAATGTCGCCCCTCTGTGTGTAACTGCTCCGGAGAAACAAGTCTCTGCTAGAGTCAATTTGGTTTCTTTGGGTAATGTCGCTGGTTTGTCCTTACCACCGAATCAAGATTATGCTATTGGAGTTTCATTGGAACTAGTCTCCGTCAAGATTGCACCTGCCCATTTAGATTCACAGAATGCTTCTCTAGTTCCAGGCCAAGACCCGCCCTTGTCTTCCCGTCCATGCCCATTGGATGTTGTTGTCAATTTCCGTGTGAGATCATTTGGGCAACGTAATTTTCCACAGGGGTCGAAGGTAAAAGCAGATTCTACTAAATCGTATGCTAAACTGTTCGCTGATGTGCCGCCCATAAGGTGCGAATTTGTTCCACCCCGTGGGAATAAAGTTTTAATTGCTAAGGAAAACATTGATTGCATTGATTCTGCGTGGGGTGCATGTGTGCTTGGACGATTTGTGGGTGTCCCTGTTGACAAAATTTTAATTAATGCAGCAAAGAAAGTCATTTCCCAGATGTTTAAATACATGATCCATAGCTTGGGATGGGTTGTGTTGAAGTTCGATTCTGCCCATGATAAGAGCAAAGCGCTGGTAGGAGGGCCTTACTTTGTTCATAGTAAGGCTCTATTTCTGAGGGAGTTTCCCCGGTTTTTTTGTCCTTCGGTTTAGAGGAGGTCACCAAGGTCCTTGATTGGATTCGATTAAAGAACTTGGTGTTGGAGCTATGGAATCATGGTGCATTAAGCACTATAGCTTCGTTTGTGGGTAGGCCTATTCAAGTGGATGATTTTACTGCCCAGAAAATGAAGATCGAGTATGGTAGGGTATTGGTAGAGGTTGACTTGGAAAAAGACCTTCCCATGTCGGTTGAAGGCCCGAGTGAGTTTGGTAGTTTTGTTCAGCTTATTGAATGAGGATTTGCCCCTTTTTTGTTGAAAATGCAGGGCTTTGAGCCATTCATCTGCAGATTGGGGTAGCTGGGATTCGGTTCACATTAATCAAAATTTGGTTAACCATGTTTCGACGTGGCAGCCATTTCTGAAAACTGGTTCTAAACCTCCGAAAGGTATGAAGGACACTAATCCTGCTAAGGATCGAAGTGTTCCTCCAATTGTTGATGATGGTGTTATAGGGTCTGCTGCTTGTGTGGATCCTATACTTTCTCTGAATGGGGTTCCGGAATCCTTGGATCCGAGTGAACTGGTTCGGGACCCTATTAAAGGCAAAGAGCCCCTCTTGGATTCTGAAGCTACCCTCCCTCCTTCGGTTTTGCGGTTTAGAAAAAAACAGAATAAATCATACGACTCAGGGACTGGTCCACCGCATGTTTCTCAACCGGTGATGAAGGCTTCTCAATGAGTTTTCCTTGGTTTCTGGGCTTGCTGCTAACCCTCTAAAATCCCAAATGTTTTTGGTAGGGGTTGATGAGGGCACTAGAGCTCAAATTCTTGGGTTTGCTAAAATGACCCAGGGTTCCTTTCTGTTCCGCTACCTGTGTGTTCCACTTAATCCGAGTAAGTTGAGGGCAGTGGACTATGAAGTCTTTATTAATGATGTATGTGAGCATCTGAAGTTATGGAAGACCCACCTTATGTCGTTTGCTGGGAGATTGGAGTTGCTCAATTTGGTTATTCGGGGGATTATGAGCTTCTGGTTGGGTATTTTTCTGTAGCCAAAGGTGGTGCTAAACCGGGCAATTTCCTTTTGTCGAAGCTTCCTTAGGCAAGCTAAACAACCCCTTGTGGCTTGGGGACCTTATGTCTCCCTAAGAAAGAAGGGGGTGTTAGTTTGAAGGATCTACATGTTTGGAATAATGCCTTCCTTTGTAAGTATACATGGTTCATTCAGAATGAAAAGGAAACCTTATGGATTAAATGGATTCATACCAATTATCTTAAGGGTTGGCCTTGGGGTTCTTTTAGACCCTCCCATGATTCGTCTCCTTTCATGAAGAAACTTTGGTTGGTGTACCAATCTCTTCTACAGCATCCTGGGACACATGAAGAGGCCTTGGTTCTCATTTCTTCCTGGTCTTTTTGGGGGGCGGTTTTCCACTAAAAAAGCTTATGATTTCCTACGATCAAAGGCTAAACCTTAGAGGGATCTTCATGTCGTCTGGAAGGGATGCCGGACCAAGCGCTATTCATTCTTTCTTTGGCTTGCCCTGCTGCAGAAATTGAAAACTAGGGACCATCTCTCCTAACTTCATGGTCCTCTGGTTTGTCCCTTTTGCCATTCGAGTGATGAAACTCATGAGCACCTATTTTATAGGTGCCCTCTAGTTGGTCATATTGGTTACTATCCGGTCTTGGTTGGGTATTACAAGAGGACGTTCCACGCTTGCTAGTACCGCACAAGTTTTTGAGAAGAGAGAGAAAGGATCGCTCGTTCACTGCTCAGACTTGTAGGAGTGCCTTAGCCACTATCATTTACATGGTGTGGCACGCCCGAAACGCAACTATATTTGAGTCTAAGAATCTCGATATTTGGGGACTTGTAATATAGATTTAGACTTATGTGTATAGGCCCCTCATTTTTGAAACACCAAGTAGTTAGCTGGTTTTGTGTATTCGGTGTTAGTTGGTAACTTACTCTTGCATCCAGCCCTTGTATTAAGCTACCAATTATGTGGTAAGCTATTTTTGACCTAGGTCTGCCCAGCTTATATGTAACAGGTTACAGTTTAATATATTTACTATTTACCTATAAAGAATATACAAATGAAATATTCATATAACAAGTAGCAAGACATTTAGCATCAAGCAACATCATTATTATCAAGCACCATATAATATATAGCTTTGATAATTCTAAAAGAGGAAATACTTGAATCTAAAATTGGCACATAACAAATTACAAGTTACCATATTTTGGCAAATAACAAAATAATATGTGAAATAAAATGGAAAGTCAATCGATTCAGAGAGCAATAAACACCAACAAATTTCAGAGAGCAACATTTTATCTGAAAATGACATATAACAGAATAATAACCTATGAAATAAAAAGTTAGTTCATCTCAAATCTGGAAATTAGTCGATTGACTCGATTCTTACAGTTAGAGCAATAAGCAATCTAACACTCAATTGATTCGAAATTATATAGGCCTAATTCTTATTCAAATCCATATCCAATGAACAATCCAAAAAATACATGAAAATAGCTGATTCTGATTTGAGAAACCAAAAAAAAAAAAGAACTTATTACCTGATCGGTGATGCTGGAGGCTGGATTGGACAGAGATTTGGAGAAATAGCCCAAAAAATTTCAACTCAATAACTAATTGATAATGCTGGACTGGATATTTGGAGAACTCACCTAATGCATTGTGCCACTAAGGCTGTGGAACCGTTTGACGCGCCTAATGCACCATTGTTTCCATGAGAACTGGAATTCTGTGACCACACTGATGGAGCTTGTTGGTGACTTTAGTTGGTCTTGCCGTTGTTGCTGCTCACTGCTTTATTTAGGGTGCTGACTTAGACGAAGGCAGGGGCTTAGGGTATGACGAGGAAGAACTAGAGAAAAGTAGTAGAAAGAAAAACAAGAGAGACGGCAACACGGCTTTGTGAACGATACAAATGAGTCACTAAATTTTTTTTTTGAGTGACAAAATATGTATACCGGGATCAGTAGAATTGGCTGTGGGATCGCAATTCTACCAATCCTGAATGATCCCACACGATCTTGCAATCAATCTGATTTTATAATCGATTGATTTTATATTTTGGGATCGCAGGATTGTACGATCCTACAATCCGGATTGTGATTTTGATAACATGGATGACTCTAATAGGCTTGAACTCCAAAAAGAACATACTATACTGATTGATAATGACTGGATAGACTCAAAAGCTTTGATAGCTAGGCTTGAATTTTTTATGTGAACTTATCAGTAAGTGGTTTGCAATATTGATAGGTGATTTTCTTAGATGATGAAGGAACATGAAGATATTAAATGGGAACATTATCTTCGGGAAAGTGATAGAGTTTGTTAATCTTTTTCCTTTCCTCCCAAGGAATTGACTTGCTATAGTAAATGTTACTTTTAGTGTGGTTCAAATCCAAGCCCCGTCAAATAAGAAAGTTGGTGAAAAATATTGTAGATTGCTTGCATTGAATCAACACTACTGTAAGAGAAGAAGAAGATGAGGTCATCCACAAATAGAAGGCTGGTAAGCTTCACCTTCTTGCATTTGTGCATTTGGGGAGGCTTGAATCCTGGATTTTATCATACCTTCTGTAAAGATCGAGTTAGGTATTTCATGACAATCACGAAGAGATAAAGGGAGAGGTGGTCACTTTGTCTCAAGCTCCTCTGGACTCTAAATGGAGGCTGCAATGCTCCCTTAACAAGCATAGATTAGCTAACTAATGTGACACAGCCCATGATCAGCTTAATGAAACTAGGGGAGAATTAGTAAGAGATTCTGACAATTTTGATAAGAAATCCCAACTGACTTTATCAAAAGCCTTCCTCATATCTAATTAAATCATTCATCTTGGGGAGAAGTGCTTCATAGAGTATCCTTTTACTAATTCAGTGGCTAGAGGGATATTGTCACCTATGCTCCTGCCATGAACAAAGGCTGCTTGAGCCTCCCTGACCAAATAAGGCATGAACTCTTGCATCCTGTTGGCAATAACTTTGGTGACCAACTTATATAAAATGTTACAACATGCAATAGGTTTGAAGTCACTGGCCTTACAAGGGTTTGGGACCTTTCAAGGTAGCAGTATTGAGTCCTGGAGAAATAACATCAGTGATAAAGGTCTCTGCGATTGTGTGCTATATCTGATCACCATTGATGGGCCAAGAATGCAGGAAAAACTTTGCTTTGTAGCCATCTGGGGTTGTTGCATTATCCCTGTTCATGGTGAACAAAGCATGCTTTATTTAATCTCTCTCTACTGGCTGTAGTAAGTAGTAACCACTGCTGCTGTGGCAAAGTGAGGGTAGGGCCATGGGCAATCAGATTATGTCAGAATGAGCCTCTAGGTGTGCCCATGGGCAATCCATATTCTCTGACTCTAGTTTCAGCTAAACTAACTAGTGAAATATCATTACTAGGCATCCAATTATATACCTCAATTATTCCCCTCACCTTCCAACATCCTATCTTCATGCAAGTTGAATATGGAAATCTGGATGAAAGAGATCCTCCTCTACTTTCCACCCTCTAATCACAGTATACCAAGATTTATTCACATTCATCTCAGAATCGGATGCTTCCAAGTTCCAGGGGCTGTTGGCCTACTAGCATTAACCCCCATGGGTCTGGTGGTATCTTTGTTAAGACAAGGAGCAGCGGGGGGTGGGTCTAAGTCCCTTGTGATGCATATGCCAATACAAATTGGGTCAAGTTAGGAAGGTTGTTATCAATGGGGGATAATTGGATAAGAAAACAGAGAAGAGGGTGAAGAAAATGGGTTGAATATGATCTTTGGTACCTCCTTAGATCATATACTAACAAGAACCACCTAAGGTTTCAAAACTTAGGATAAATCTTGTGAGATTTTAGGATTCAAACTTCAAACTCATGCACTAGAGTTGAAGGTGACTGATTTCTGCTGAGAAAAATAAGATAGCCAAATTCTGAGTTTTTTTTTTCATTCAAGTGTGAGCCCAACACTTATAGGAGAGTGTTGGGTCTCTTTTAGTTGTAATACAACTCAACAAAAAAAAAAGGACTGGTTTGGTTAACTAATCAAACTAGTTAGTTGTCAAAGAGACTAACTTTAACTAGTTTAATCCTAACCAAAACTAAAGTTGACTTTGTACTAGCTGAAATAGAGAAATCATAATTGTTTGGGACCTTCCCAATGTCTTACATCTAACTTGGGAGGCTCCTTACAAGTTGATAAGCTAAGCTAAGCTAAAAACATCATTAAAAGTAAAAAGTAAAAGTAGCTTTTATGCTAAAGACTAAAAACATTATTAAAAGCATAAAGCAGAAAGTAACTTTTCTGCTGCAAGCCTAAAGTGCCATCATAAGCTGAGCATAGGTTTCTTTTCTTCCAAAAAAGGTCTGCCCCCTATGATACTTATAGCTGTTGCTGCTGCTAGTGCCCACATCTGCCAAGAAAAGTGCTGTTGGGGCTGCTATTTTGGGACTTGAACTGTAGCCTATCCTTGGCTGGGTAGTGAGCCATTTAAGCCAAAAGAATGAGCTACTAAGGTGCAAAAGGTGGTGGTTGGATTGAAGTTTTGCATGGCTTTCATGGCTTGGGATTTAGTTAAACTAATTAGTCCAAGTGAGGAGGTTTTTATGTCCCCCTAACTTAAAGAAATTAACAACTAAATTAATATCTTGGATAATGGATGCTCCTGCATCACCTTGGAAGTGCCTCCACATCATGATCAGATGTGTGGGGTGGAGGGTGAGGCTTCTTATCCTGAACTTTAACCATAATTGTTTTTGATTTCCCTGAGGGAACAGTTTGCATGTGCTAGTATTGTGTCCAGATGAATGACATAAAACGCAGAACTGAGGTTTCCATTTGTACCGAACCTCTTGCTGGAAAATGCTGTCATTAGGTATCTTGATGGAAACTGAATAGAAGCAGACAGTGCATATCAACCTCCATTAGGATTCTAGCATAGGAAATGCGGTCTCGTTTAGCAGTTGTTACAGCATCCATGCCAAGAGGACGGCCTATACAACTAGCAATCCTGCCAATGGAATTGGTAGACCAATAAGCAAGTGGTAGATCAGGTAAGTTAATCCACATATGAATGAACTGAAAATTGGACCACATCAGGGAATTCTTTCTTGCTATCTGGAGATCAAGGTTTGAGAAGAAACAAACGATTGGAACACATCCAATATAGTGTCCCAGGATTGTCTTTCGATCTGCCTCGTTCTGAAATTTGAATAATATTCCTCATGCAGGTGAATGGTTGACGGTAACACATGTTGCCATTGGACAAACTATTGCGGATAAGAGGATGTATGGTGTCCAGAGTTAACCAACCAAACAATGTTCCCAATGTTTGGTGGTGCTAATAATTTCATCAGACTGCAAAATGGAAACCTGACCCCTTCCTCAACCTGGGGTTGAACATATGTTAATTGAAGTAGATGAACTGGCTGCCGATTGTTGATGACCTTGTCCTGTCAAGACAGTTCAGTCGGGCGTGGGGAATTCTTGTTGACGGGGGTGATTGTATGCTCTCTTGGTGAAGAGACGTGGTCTCGATCTGATTTTCCTCTAGGGTTTTAATGATCTCATCCAGGCTGGAGAGACTCTATGGGCTTCACCATCACTGGAAGTCTACTGTACGTTCTCAACCAGCACAGGAGTGGCAGCGCTTATGGATTATTGCATTTCCGACGAGCCATAGGGGAATGGTAGGATAGGGGTGATAAGGCGCTCTGAAATTGTGGGAGCTATTATTTGGGTTGGCTGTTACATTATCACATAGCTGTTTTAGGTTTAGTCTTCTCTGGATTGCTTTTTACTTATAGTGCACAACAATTATGTGATTTACAAAACCCCTTTTGGCTGCCCACAAATTCTTTCTTGTCTTAACGATCATTACCTTGCTTAGTTATGTTGGTTCATCATTTGGAGATTATCTGTTGGAAAGGATGACTTACAGAAAATTTTCGAATGCTTACTATGTGTAGGAAGTGAAATTGATAAAATGTATCTGCATCTATAATCTTTCGCCGCTGCCTGAGATGGTGAACAGAATCCCTCGGTCCAAATGTCACTTAGTGCTGATGGGTGCATAGAACGGGCTATCTAACTCTGGGGAAAATGTGCACAGAAAGTATTACAAGCTTGATGCTAACACTTCCGACCTCTTCCTTTAGTACACAATAACTACTTTGTTGACTTCTTGATTTTGATGCAGGTATCTGAAAGAAAAGAAGAAGAAGAAAAAACACAATAAAGCCAACCCAGAGGAGAGTCTGGATATGCTAAAGCATGAAAACATAAAATTTGGGGATGTTGTTGAAGCTCCACCAAAATTATCTGTAGTTCCCAAGGTAAATCACTGCATAACTCGACACATTGCCCCTGGTCTTCAACAAAACACTTAGGCAACTTTGTCTCCCACACAGGTACCCAAGAAGCCCATGGATGCTTCACAGGAGCGGCTTCGCATACAGGCCATCGAGGCCTATAGAAATCGGAAAAAGTGGACGTCAAGACCTGGGATCGATATTCCTGCTACTGTTATGGAATCACAATCTATGTCGTAGGAGTGCTATTTATTCGGCTGTTTAATCTCGTCACGTATATTTATGTTCTTAGAGGAGAGTTTTACTGTTATGACATCCATTCTGTGAGATAGTATTAATCGGAACTCGGCTATACAATCAGGTACTTGGAGGAGAGTTTTACCTTGTCTTCATTTTGAAATCAACTTGTCTATACTTATAATTCTCTGCTAGTAAAAGCAGGAAAACTTCATGTTTGTAAATAGCTTCTAAATGCTTTACCCGGACGACGTAATGATGCCGAAGAAATGATGTGATTTTGTTTCAGGCGTGCCGCTGATCAATGACTGTAGCGTACGTAGCTGATGATCGAATAATAATTTAAGATTTAAATCTAGTGAAGAGAAATCTATAGCACACTTATGTGGTGGGACGTACTTATGCTTCGCTCGTTCAAATAATTGGTTAGTCTCGAAGTTTGCCATAAGACTTAACGCTTTTTAGGGTAAGAGTTGTGGTACTGGCAGATGATTTCCATGTGAAGTGTCGATGGGTAATATTGACTTGAAATGGTGAAACATCCAATATGCCAACTGGGACATCAGACGTATATCCAAGGAGGCTGACAGTGATCCTACCGGGTATTAAAGATTTACTAGAACGAAATTTTGCTTAAAAAATGCAGTCACTTTATGAGAGATATATATGCTCTGGTTGTCACTTGTCACGTTGCTAATTGTATCAAATATGTTTTTCATAGTTTGCTTGAATTGGGAAAGAGAAGAATTAGTGGAAGAGTAAATATTATAAATTAATTTAGATAAAGAAAATAGAGGATAATCGGTGCCAATGGTTTAAAATACTAACCTGTATAAATGTATGAAAATAAACAGATAAAATTAATTTTTAGAAAAATTGTACTTAATTCCTTACCCTTCACTCCAATTATTTCTAATTTCAAGGACAACGTTGTAAATAGTAGGGTTGATCCTAACATTTGGGGGGCCTTAGGCCGAAAAATATATGTTGTGGCCTTATATTTTATGTTTATCAAAAACTATAGAAATAAAACATCTACTTATCAAAAAATAGTATATAATTCTAGGAAATTAAATTTGCAAATTAGTGAATACAATCATAGTAAAATATATTTTGTGTAACACCCCCAAAATTCACTACTGAAAAATTTCGTTTTATTAAAAGAATTAGCGGAAGTAAAATAATAAAACTGTGAATTCTGGAGATATTACCATCACACTTAATACTAGACCGTTTACTCATACCGTTCCAGTACCAAGTGCTAAGGCTAAAAGAGAAAAATACAACTTACAAGAAACTCAAACCAATGATTAAATCAGAGTAGCGCATTAAAACATTTTATAAGAGTATTATACACCACTGGTGGTTACAAATTAATAAATACGTTGAAACCATAAAATTTAATGGTGAAAGAGTACAACCCTAGGATTTACTGGATAGTACCTTACACTTTTTCCCGAGAGCCCACTTGAATAGCACCTGAGAATAACTTGCAAGGGACACTACCCATTGAATAGGCAGGGGCCCCACGAATGGAACCCTTTAGTACTACGGGACTAAGTAACCCTTCAGTACTACGGTACTAAATAACCCTTTAAATCACACTTAATAGTAGGCCCACAATGCAACACAAAATACTACATACATACTTAATGAAAGGTAAATACTGAATGTTCACATTTATACAACTACATACTTAACAAATTAATCAGATATTTATAGGCCATAGAGAACAATCGATACTTCTGGGCCTTAAGCCCTTAGTCCATCATTATCAATCATATCAGATTATAATTATTCGTGTGAGTGCGCGAACCCCACTATTATTCGTCGGTGGACCGGTCTGGCCCCGACTCATATGGTATCCCACTATAAGTGATTAGTATTTTTCCATAATTTATTTACAGCCAAATCAAATTTATTGAGCTCGGGACCCCCATCATTCTAGCCGGTGGATCAGAATATAAATATACATCATACAGGGCAACACATCCTGGGCCACCATTATATCCGGTGGATTAATACTCATAAACATCATCCAGGGCAAAACTTCCTGGGCCACTATTATATCCGGTGGGTTGGTACTTATAATATAATTCAACTGGGCCTAGCTCATTAATCTTTCACTTTAACAATTAGTGTTTTTCCTTTTTTTTTAATCAACACATCAATTTCATTTATTTGCCTCGATAGGGAGATCAAGATCCCGGGACACAAAGGTACACCGGTCGCACTGGTGCATAAAAGCTACTCAGTACCCTTCAACTATCAACCCAGGGACGCAAATGTACCATAGTCGTACTGGCTCATAAAGCTAACTCATTACCCTACCGACAAGGACACCTAATCTATAAATATGCATACCCCCTAACTAGGTCCGCAGAGCTAGATAGAGTAGATATAGGGCCTAGCTAGGGCACAAAGACACACTAGTAAATACTTGAATAATCGTGGGCTAAACCACATCTTTTGGGTAGCGACCCCTAAAGAGCCACTATTCCTGATCTTGATGTCTTTCACTTTAAGTATTAGTGTCTTAATTAAGGTGATCACAAAAGCACAATAATCAGATAAATATTCACTTTTAATCGTTCGGATATCATCAGATATTTCTTATTTAAATGGTTGTCCAAGGTAACACAGAAGAATCATTAAGGCCATCCTAATCTCATTTAATTGCGAATTAGAATTTGTTCTCGTGATACTTACTAATCATCAAATACTCTTACCTCGCTAATCAACGTTATTTGAGTCATATTACGAAATTCCATAATCACAACGACATATTAGATACAAATTACTCATTTACCCCTTACTTATATAATTGCTAAGTCATCCCTTCCTTACTTGACAAATTACCTTATTACCCTCCTTGTTACATAATTACCAAGTTACCCCTTACTCGATTTAGGTTACTAAGCTATTGCCCATACTTATTAGGTCATTAATCCCCTTTCATAATTGTTACACTTAATATACTTTTCATTTAGTTGTTTAGGTTACCACTTTGTCCTTTTTCCTTTATTATAATTAATTTTAAATTATCCTTGAGTTGGTCAAATTACCAAATTACCCTTCTTTATTATCCAAATTATCAAATTATCCCTTTATTTAGTTAATTATCAAATTACCATCCTCTATTATTAATTACCAAACTACCCTTCTTCATTGTCAAAATTACCAAATTACCCTCTGGTTGGTTAAATTACCAAATTACCCTTTTATATGATCATAATTACCAAACTACCCTTCTCCATTATCAAATTTACCAAATTATCCTTTGGTTATTTAAATTAACAAATTGCCCTTCTTAATTGTCATAATTACCAAATTACCCTACTCCATTATCAAAATTACTAAAATACCCTCTAGTTGGTTAAATTATCAAATTACCCCTCACATTTATCATATCTACCATTTTATTCTTCTCCATTATTAAATTGTCATTTTACCCTTTTCTTTTATTAACTTATTATTTTACCCTTTAATCACAAAAATTATTAATTTCCCTTTAATCACCAAATTACTGATTTGCCCTTTAATTACAAAATTACCCCTTTACCCTTTAATTACAAAATTACTACTTTGCCTTTTTATTACCAAATGACCAATTTGTCCTTTTATTACAAAATTACCAATTTACCCTTTAATTACTATTTTACCCTTTATTCACAAAATTACCATTTTCCTTTTTAATTATTAAATTACCATTTTACCCCTTACTTCCAAAATTGCCAATTTATCCCTTGTCTCCAAAATTACCAATTTATCCTTTTACTTGCAAATTTACCATTTTACCCTTGCCTCCAAAATTACCATTTTACCCCTTTATCTCTAAAATTATCATTTTATCATTTAATTCCAAAATTACCCTTTTACCCTTCAAATACAAAATTACCACTTTGCCCTTGCCTCTAAAATTACCATATTACCCTTTTTAATTAAAAGTTACCATTTTGCCCCTTAGTACACCACTTATATTAAACTATTATTATTACTACATAAAATATTAATATTAACACCTCATCCACAATTCTTATAATTAATATAATATTATTAGCACCCAGATATATATATTAGGCCATATTCTTGTACAAGATACATTACTAAAATACCCCTAAGGCTTACAAAATATTAATCATGCGTTAAGATCACAATAGCATAACACAACATGGATAATAATTAACATTTTCATTAATAACTAACTCCTACCTTAGACAATATCTCTATACATAGCACATAATATATCATGCTTCCTTTTCATCAATCAACACAAGAAACCACATATATCATATTAACAAAATATATCAAGAATAATAATATATTAAAATCCTAATGTGCTGACATACGTTAATCCATGCGTTTAAGTGGGATTTAACGGTTACCTAAAAATAATATCAAGACTTATTACATTAGAAATAATAACAATCAAAGTATAAGGCTTTATAACACTTAATTAATCAAATAATTAAATTAAATATTATTATAACTTAAATATTATTAAATAAATTAATCAACAAAGGCAGCAACTCATCTACTCATGCAGCATGAGTTGTATGCAAGGAAATGAGGAGGAAGGCTCGAAGGTGGCAAGAATGGGAGGAGGGAATGGTGTTTTCGGGTTGGTGGTTTGGGGCTAGGAAAGAAGGTAGTTGGGGGAGGATTTAGGGCAAGGGAATGGTGCAGAGGTGGAGAAAGGGTGTAAGTGGTGGTCAGGGATGGGTTGAAAGCGGCTAAGGGCGGCGGAGGCGGCAGTAGCGAGGCTGCGAAGGTGGCGGCCAAGGAGGGAGGTCGAGATGGGGGTTGGTGAGGAAGGAAAAAGGGGAGGGAAAATGGAGGCTTTATGGTGGTGTTTTCGGGAAAAGGAGGATTGGGGGTGGTAGAGGGGGTTGTAGGGATTAATGTGGTGGCTCAGGCGGCGGCAGAAGTGGCGGATCGGGGCGGTATAGGGTGGCTTCCAAGAAGGGAGAATGAGAAGAGAAAAAGAAGAGAGGAGGAGGAAGAAGGTTGCGGGGTGGCTTGAGGGGTGTTCTGATTGGTCGGGGGTAAGGTAGAGGGTGGTAGGAGGTGGTGCAGGTGGTTGTTGAGGCAGAGGAATCGGCAGAGCGGCGGCGACAAGGAAAAATAGGGAGGGTGAGGGAAGGAGGAGAAAGGGAGAGAAAGAGGCTCGAAAAATGGCCGAATGGAACAAGAAGGGAAGAAGAAAAAGAAGAAGGAGAGAGAGGAGGGGATAGGTAGGCTCGAGGGCGGCGGTAGGGTGGTAGAGGAATGGCAGTTGCAGGGAGAGGGAGAAGGAAGGCATGGCAGGACATAGGGGAAGGGAGAAATAGTGGGGCCGGGATGGGGTAGAGAATGGCGGGAGAGGGAGAGAGAGAGAGAGAGAGTTAGGGAGGTCAATGGGGGAGAAGGGGTTGCAGGTTGGGTAGCGAAAATGGTGGAGGATGGCCGGGATTCTTGCCGGGGAAAGAGAAAGAAGAAGAAGGGAAGAAGAAAGGGGAGGGGAGCTGGGTGCGTCGGGCGTGCAGACCGGTCGAAGGGAAAGAAGGAGCGGGCCGACTCGGTCAGGGAGAAAGGAAGGAAAGAAGAGGGAGGCAGCCGACTCACACGGAGGGGAGGAGAAAAATGGGCAAGCGGCCCACGCGCTAGGGAGAGGAAGGGCAGGCCAGGCCAGCCGGTGGCCCAAAGAAGAAGAAAAAGAAAGAGAAGAGAAAAGAAAGAGAAGAGAAAAAGAAGAAAAAGGAGAAGGAAAAATGGAAAAAGGAAAAAGAAAAGGAAAAAATAGTATTAAATAAAATAGTTTAATTTATTAAATAATACAATATAATATTTTTGGGTAATAAATTTATTTAATACTTTAATTTAATATAATTAAAATATAAGGGTTTAAAAAGGATGATTTTAGTAAAAGAATGGTTTGAAAATTTATTTAAATAATAAGAGTGTGATAAAATAAAAAAATATTCATTTTAATTTATTAAATATTTATTCCCAATTTTATTTACTCAAAAATCCATAAAATAATTAAAATAAATAGATTTAAAGGCTAATTTATCCCAAATAAAAGTTATTTATTAAATTATAGGCTTTGAAAAATTCAGGGGATTACATTTTGTCCCCTAAATAATGTAACTATTAAAAACACTATTGAAATATCAATTGTCTTATAATTTTTGAAGCAAAAGTCTTAGTTAAGTTATTATAGCCAAACTTGTCAACAATATTTTTTTCAATGGAAAATATAGCCAAACCGTTTAATCTATCTTGTGACATGACTGAATGAAGGTAAGACTTGATTAACTTTAACTTTGAGAATGATCTTTCGACAGGGGCAACATTGATAGGAATTGCTAAAAGAAATCTATAAACAATATAAGCATTCGAATAACAAGCTTGGAAATCCTTCAAATAATTTAATACCTCAACACCTCTTTTTGTTTCTTGTGGTATAGCTTCTCTTAGGCAACATAGTTCGATAAATAACTCAAATCCATTAATATCTAACATATCACTGTAATTTTATATTCTTTCAAGATTTGGACAAAAGCTCATCCAAGTTGCATTATCAGAAGACTTTAACTCCTTTCAATCAAATAAGAGGCTAAAATCTACTTGATATTTTTGAAATTTCTCAAACCT
The DNA here is from genome assembly GCA_039764185.1 of Tamarix austromongolica. NCBI lineage: Eukaryota > Viridiplantae > Streptophyta > Magnoliopsida > Caryophyllales > Tamaricaceae > Tamarix > Tamarix austromongolica. The sequence goes on from CM077819.1 coordinate 12,905,977, forward strand.
ACTTTGAAGTGAAGAAAGAACTTGTAATTAACCTTGAATGACACCAATAATAATTGTGTCACTGCTTTAGTATTGTTGTCTTCATTATCATCAAACCATTTCTTTGTTTTATCGATTCTCTTTTCATGAAATTTAGCTTCAAGATTCATCTTTCTTGTAATTTCTTGAGCTTCAATGAGAGAAATCTCGAAACTAATTTATTTGTAGTTTAGCAACCATGACATAAGACTTTCTAATTTATTAATAGCATAAACCAAGTGCATATCTTCAGCTTGAAGAATTTTTCTCACAATATTAATATGATCTAATAAATCATACCAAATATATACTCAAAATTATCAAGTTCATGTGTTAGTAAGGCACTAGCTTCACTTCTTGTTTTAGAATCATCAACATATTTTTTCAAGTGTCCTAAGCATCTTGTATTTGTGGAGCTTAAAATCTGATTGCTTTCACACTTTCAACATGACTTTCCCATTGAGTTTTAGATAATGGCTTAATAGTAAGCCCTACTACATGATCTCTAAAAATATTCCATCTCTTTATAGAAGATGAAACAATTGAATATATTCTTTGTGTTGCTCTTAAAAAAGTTTCTCACAAAAACTTACCATATCACAACTTGCAAGATTAAGACTATGAGAGCCATATGGTGTATATTAGACTTGGCAAAGTTGACCCAACCCGAATGACTTGACTTGAAACCCGATAGTGACTTAAAAAATAAAATCCGTTCACAATCCGAAAGTCCAAAACAACCCAATTTAATTTGGACCCAACCCAAATTTAGCTAACTCGATAATGACCTGAATATGAAGTGATCCGAATTGAAATGACCCAAATAAATAATAACCCGTATCGAACACACCCCAAACCCAAAGCGACCCAAACTCTAACCCGAACTAGACTTGACCCGCTAATTGATTATTCTTATTTATATATGATATTTTTAACTCCATATATTTATCAATTTTTAAAACAATGTAAATGAATGCAAACATCTGTAAGCATAAATTTATATTTTTTCTTCACTTTATTTGATAACTCCCTACAACTTAAACTTGACACTCTGGACCATAATAATAAAAACTCAATAATGGATCAATAAACTTATAAAATCTAGAACTTATGAGGATAACCTTTCAATTTAATTTTAGAACCATTATATATTATAGTGGTATATATATAATCTACATTAGAAAAAGTCTAATTGGATGTGATCTACAATCCAAGTAATGAATATCCATAATAGAAGGTGGACAGATACTCGAATGTAACCTTCATAATGTATTATATTACCTTCATACATTAGTAACATTCCATTCTCATCCCTTGAAACAAAATTAGCACAAAATACATTATAGAAATATCCATACAATTGAAGACCACAAAGTATCAATCTTAAATGGTCTCAATGCTTGAAGTCATAGAACACTTCAAACATAATGGAATATCTTATGCAGTTGTGTCAAGTGAGGTGATTTGTTAACTCGCATTCCTATAAAATCAAATAGTGATACCAAAAGAAGAAGAGCGATATGGTATTGTATTAATGATTCATGAGGACCCGACAATCAAATTCAGCATTTCATCATACGCTCATTGCATGATACAAAATATACAATAATATCTAATATGCTAATAACTACTAATAAATAAATACAATAGAAGTCCAAAAGTGTAAATAAGAAAACTAGAGCATTGATAACACACCCACAATCAATACTTGACCCTCTCTTTAATGGATGAAGGTGAATACCTCTCTTTGATTGAAGCTCGAGCCTTGAGGTAAGTAACGAAAGAACACTAACTAGAAAGAAAGAAATTTACAATCCAAAAGGCAAAAGATGTCCTATGGGATAGTTATAATACCAAGAGAAAGATATCACTTAACCATCACCATATATGTTGTTACACAAACATCAGACCAACAACTCACACACCTTAATCTGAAGTTTATATAACAATCATAAAAAAGGAGATCATATCACCCCATTTTTAACTCCAAATTAAACCTAAACCCCTTTATTTGTTAAGGGAAGATCTGGTTGAGATAATAACAAGACAACAACTAACAACACAACTTGTAGAAGATCAAAGAAGCCACATCATTAATTCAGAGACTTGTTTTTATAAAACCTACAACGCTAAAAACCTTCTCACAATTACATATAAAGAATTAAACTTTCATCTATTAAAGTTAATATCACTACTAAAAGCAACCTATGAAACTTACAACCTCTTTAAAAATAGTACCTATGGATAAAATTAGTGTAGTCCTCCCTGTAGTGAAAGAGCATGTAGTTAAATACACTCCATTTGGAAAAGAGCTACATATTTAACTATCAATTATATAAAGAAGTAAAATAGTACCTATGGACGTTATTAAGGGCATCTAGTAAGGGGGTTCGCTCCATCCCACCCCACATTGCAACCAACAAATTTATCTCCCTCAGTTGCTAGAGAAACAATAACACATTAGAAATTTACTATAATATAGAGACAAAGAAGTTAATAAAAGCCTTAAAAACACTACATTCATAACCATACAACCAACTACGAGTAGTTATCCACACTTCAATATTTTCAGGCAAGTACAAGCTTCTCCACTTATTTAAAACCCTACCTCCAATGCTAAAAGTTGATTATGATGCAATAGTTGTGAGAGACGCACTTAAAATATCCCTAGCTAGATGTGAAAGCTCTCTATATTGAGACTCATTCTCTCTCTAAAAGTCAAGAATGTTCATCTTGATTTTGTGGTCCATTTTAGGATCATATAGATACTTATCCAACTTCATCTTTTCATTGTATATAGTCTCATTTTCATCAAAACCCTAAAAATCAGAAAAAATGGATATATATATATATATATATATATATAATAACAAAGCAATAATAATAATTTATATATATATAATAGTCAATTGAATATAAATATAATAACAAATCAAAATCAAAAGAAAGTCATAAAAGATTGAGGGAAGGTGAGAAATGTAAATTTATAGTAGAAAAATAAAATTGCACTTGCGAGTAGAACCAATGGTGTTAGTGTCTGATGTTGATGATGTTCCACAAAAGTTATTGCGAGTACCTCCTCCATCATTAACTAAAGGATCCTCCACTAGGAGCATTCCTAACTGAAACCGCACATCACTAACCTTCAAAGAAGCCCTTGTTCCATCCTCAAATTATTTTTGATAGCAATAATTTAGAAAATCTAACTTACAACGAGGATTAAGAATCACATCAAAAGCAAATAATGTACCATATTCATTCCCATTTAAGTTGGCCCAATACTTATCAAATTTAATCTTCATTTCTATAGCCATTTTCCTTAACACTTCATCGTCACCCTTTACTAACTCATTTTAAAGTATTTCGATCTTCCATACATTCTCAAAATATAAATTTGTCATGGGATACTGACTACCAAAAAATAACTTGGTAATATCATAAAATAGTTCCAAGACATCATGAATTTTTTGAAGCATGTTCCACGCTTGAGGTCCTGGGAAATGCTTGTACAAGAGGTCAACAACCACCATCTCCTTAAATCAATTACGATAAATAATAGTTCTATCAATCATCAAATAAGTTGAGTTCCATCTTGTGGGAACATCAAGACATAATGCTTTAGTATCTGATATCCGAGCTAATTCCATACAATTTTAAAATGTAGTCTTCCTCGATTCTGACCACTTGATGTATTTTACACTATCTCTAATCTTAACAATAATATCCTCTATCACCTTAAGCCTATCCTTAACAATGAGATTTAAAACATTAGCACCACACTGAACATGTAAGTAAATGCCATCATGGAACAACATTTTTGATTGTTTATGTATTTCTCAAATGATCTTACATCCTATCATTACCAAAAGCATTGTCTAATGTGATATAGAAAATCTTATCCTCAATACCCCAATCTTGAAGCAAACTTAATACCAAAGTATGTAAGATTTCAACTGTATGTGGTTTTTCTATATGATAAAAATTCAGTACTCTACTATTCAACTTCCAATTAGCATCCACAAAATGAGCACTCAACCACATATACCCCTCGGTTTGATAAGAAGTCCACATATCATAAGTTAGACAAATACAACTAGGGATGTTATAAAGATAATTCTTAAGCTCAATTTTCAAGTTTGAATGCAATTTCAATAAGTCTAACTTTGTGGTATTTCTACAAATGTTTTTAACTTGATTATTCAAGTATGCATGAATTTTTCTATTGCCTTTGTATTCAACCCAAGAAAATGCATGCCCATGTTTGATGATATCCCTTGCTAATAGATCGCTATAAATCCTTTGGTCATAAATATTAGATTCTACTTTCATAATTTGTTGATCTGATGGACGTTTATCAATTTCTTTTTATATTTGTTATTCCATAATGTGAACTAGTAATGAAAGAAGCCACCTTACAATGGTTGCAAAGTGCTCTCTCTTTTCCATCCTTGGTCTCTGTTCCTTTAAGCCTCATAAATTCTTTTCAAACTAAGCTCCTTTTCTTATCTACTTCTCGTAATTCAGAATCTAGAAGATTACTAGCATCATAATTTCTAGCTTCCATAACTATAATAAATTAAAATAAATAAATATAATTATACAACTCTATAATTCTATAATCTGCATGCTAACATTTAATAGGGTAACATGTAATATGCAATTCTACATGATAAACATATATACACAATAATCTGTCTGCATGCTAATGGCCTAAACATGTATGACCAAGCCCAACATAATGACTTTTGTTGCTTCCAACTCAAATTCAGTATGTGCTTCATAGTAAACAACTAAACAAGAACCTTTACATCCAAAACAAACCATCCCACAGGCCACAACCAAACATCCCTCAAGAAAACAAACAAACAAACTAACCCCAAGAGAGGAGTTCTGACTTTGAAAACTAATACCCACCGAAGACCTGTCCAAGAGTATAAGCAGACAAACAAAACGCATGAGACAACGTTAGTAACAACATATAGAAGCATTACATGATTAGCTAGGATTCAAAATGACCACTAATATAGTAATACTAAATCAACATCATTCTTGTTAGGAGGAATAATAAACCTAATAGGCATTTTGATTGATTTCTGCAATAAAGAGTTACCAAACAATGAAGAACTATACAGCTGAGTAACCTCACCTCCAACCACTGTAGTAATGGTGATTGAAAACAAAATAGAGGAGTGGAGGATATGGAATGGAAGTATGGAACAAAATGGAAAAAATAAAAATAGGAGGAGATGGAAAAAGTCGAAATAGGAGGAGGTGGAATGGAAGTATGGAACGAAATGGAAAAAGTTGAAACAGAGGAGGAGCTGTTAGCAGCCGACCGGGAAGCTGGATGGAAGTTTGGACTTTGAAATGAGATGCAATATAGTAGTAGTGAATCAATGGAGGGGGAGGTACTGAGTATTGACTAGTGGAAGTGGTGACTGGTTTGGTTGTGGATGATAGGTTTCTGCATGTTTGGTTTGAATCACACAATTCATACCAAAACTAAATGGGGTAGTGATGAGTGATGACACAATGTGAGTATGTGAGTGCAACTACAATGTGAGGCTATAACTTGTAAGCCTTAAGGCCCTTAACCGACTAACCGAGTAGTAGACTAGTAGTAAACTAGTATAGTACTAAGTAGTAGTAGTAGTGTAGCTGTAGCAGTAGTGCCAGCTATATACATGTGAGATATTTTGATAAGTGATATATGATATATTAGATTTGGAGGAAAAATAAGATATAGATATTGGGAAAAAAATAATATTTAGATGAAATATTAGAAAAAAAAAATAAAGTTACTAGAAAATTAGAAATATTTTAACTAATATCTCATTATAGTTTATATAAAAAATAAGAGGCTTAGAAAAATAAGAAGTGAGTGAAATATTTAAGAGGGGACAAAGTGTTAAAAAATATTTATTATTTAATATATAAAAAAATAAAATGAGTCAAAAATGAAACTTTTAAATAAAAATTAAACCATTGTAAGATTTTTATTTTTTTCTCATAGTATTTAAATTTAATAATAATATATATAATGTTATTATTCATTTAATTTAAAGATATAAGTTATTTGTATTTCTAACCCTAATTAAAGTTTAGGACTAAATTATATATGTAATTTATTCACAACATGTTTAATATTTACATCTTTATACTTTATAATTCTAATTCCCTTTGATAATATTTGTTAGTTGATATGTTGCTAATATTTTGTCATAGTATATATATTTGTACTCATTTTAAATTTTTATGTTAATTATAGCTTTAGCATTTGTAATATGCTTTTTTACTCCTTAATTCATAATATCAAATTATCAATAGACTAGTAGTCCATCTCATATGTAAATTATATCATTTTTTTTAATTTAATTGAACTAAAGAAATATTTATTCATTTTATTTTAAATATATACTCTAATTTTAGTGATATTCAAATTCATAAATATTGAACTCTTTATTTTTTACTCAATTAATTAAATATATTATTTTTGCTAAAACTTTTTTTTTTTGTAAAATTGGTAGATCATTAAGAATAATTCATTGGATGCTCACCTTATCTTCTGTATGTGTGTTCTTACTTTTTTTTATTAGATGATTAATGATGTTGGAATTTAAAAATTAAGATTGATTGAAACTTGAAAGATAATCTTTCAATTTTTTTATGGAATTACGGTATAAGAAGTTAATTACTAATATAAAAGGGTAACTAAGTTATAATTTTATAAATTTACTTAAAAATGTGCATCTTCGATGGTAAGTTTTGTTTTGTAATTAAATTAATGACAAGTGAGATATTTATAATAATAGCAACCAACTAAAATTGAGTCAACTCATTAAATAAATTATATTTCTTGTATTTATTTTGATGTTCATTTGTAATCCCCCAAAATTTTAGAAAACCTATAATTTAATAAATAGATTTTATTTGAAATAAATTAGCTTTTAAAGTTATTTAGTTTAATTATTTTATGGATTTAAATTTGGATAGGAGTATTTAATAAATTAAAAATAAATATCTTGTTATTTTATCATATATTTTTATTTAGATAATTTCCCAAACTAATATTTTACTAAAATTATCCTGTTTGAACCAATATATTAAATTATATTGAATCAAATTATTAAATTAAATAATTTATCAAAAATATTACATTTTATTATTTTATAAATTAAATTAAATTATTTTTCCCTAATTTCCCATTTTCCTTTTTTTTCCCTTTTCTTTTCCTTCTCCTTTCTCTCCTTTTTCTCCTTTCATTTTCTTTTCCTTTTTTTTCCTTCAGGCCGTCGCACCAGGCCAACCCTTCCCTCCTTGTGTGTTGGGCCTCCGATCCACTCCCTCTCCTCCTCTCCTTTCCCCGGCACAGCAGCCCAGCTCCACCCTCTCTTTTCTTTCTTTCCTTTTCTCCCCAACGCCTGGGCCGACCCAACTTTTCTTTTTTTTCCCTTGCGCCGGCCTACTTCCCCTCCCTTTCTTTCTTCTTCTTCTCCACCTGCCTCGATCCAGCAGCCCCGACCGGACCCCGTCGCCATGACTGCCATCGTCTGCAGCCTCCCACTGCCACCTCCTACAACCACTGCCACCACCTGCCTTCTTCTCTCTCTCTCTCTCCCTGTCTTTTTTTCATCATTTTGGAAACTGGGCAGCCATGCACCCCATCCCGCATGGCTTCCCTTTCCTCCTCTTCGTCACCCTCTCCTTGCCACCGACCGGCCACCAATCCCTTTACCCTCCCTCTTCTTTTTCTTCTCCTCTTCAGCCCTTTTTCTGCCCCAATTCTCGAGCTCAAAACCTTACCCGACCTCCCTCTTCTCTCCTTTCTTCTCCTTCCATTTCCCCCCTGTTTTTGCATCGCCACCGCCCTCCACCGCTCCAGCCGCCTCACCAACCCCTGCACCGCTCCCTACCACCCTCCACCTCAGCCTTGCACCACCACAATATCCCTCTCATGCCATCCCGCGACCCTTCTTCCTCCCCCTATTTTTCTCTCCATTTTTCCCTTCTCGGAAGCCCACCTGCAACCCCACTGTTTGCTTCTGTCCATCCACCTCTGTCGCCACCCAACCCACCATTCAACTCCCTGCAACCTCCTCTACCACCCCACACCTTCTTTTAACAAAACCATCCCCTTGCACCCCTCTATTTCCCCCCTCTCTTTTCCTTCCTTCTCAGCCACGCCCAGCCATCTTTGCCGCCTCGCCCCATAGTCTTCGCCGCTCTTGGCCACCAACAATCCATCCCTAGCCATCACCTACACACCCTCTTCACTCCTACACCCTTCCATTGCTTCCAATACTCCCTCATCCACCTTCTTTCCTAGCCTAAAGACCCTAACCCGAAGAACACCCTTCTTCCCTTGTACTCCCTACCTTCGACCCTTCTTCCTCATCACAACCTGAATGTGGCTCATGCTGCTCATGCAGCGTGAGTTTCACATTATTTTGGGATTTTTTGTGTTTAAGTATTGAGGTATATTAATATTTAATAAAGTGTGTTATTAATTAAGTTTTTATTAAGTTTTATCCTTTTAATTTCCTACTTCTAATATAATAATTATTGAAAATATTTTTAAATGTTGATTTTGCTAATTAAAGCTTGAATCTTTAACGGGGATACCGGTAAGATTCGATTTTAACGGGATATAAGGTAATCGTTAAACCCCACTTAAACACATGGATAAATGTATGTTAGCACATTAGGATTTTTAATATGTTATTATGCTTGGTATTTGTGGTTTAATATAATATGTATATATATTTGATTGTATTAATTAATAAAAAGGGAAAGTATGCTAGTTTATATGCCATGTGTGGAAATGTTGCTTAAGGGAAGAGTTTGAATATTAATGAAAGTGTTAAGTACTTATCCATGTTATTTTTTGTTATTGTGACCATTTATGCATGAATAATATTATTGTGAGCCCTAGGGGAATTTTAGTAATATTCCTTGTGGTAGATTATGGCCTAATATGTGTGGGTGCTAATATGTGTTATGTTAAAATATAATAGTTGGTGGAGTTGGATATTGTTAATGAAGTATTAATTTTATTATTCCATGTGGTAATGTTAATTTAATAAAAGTGGTGTAATAAAGGGGGTAAAGTGGTAATTTTGGAGGCAAAAGAGCAATATGATAATTTTATAGGCAAATGGAAAAATGTAAATTTTATAAGGGGTATTATGGTAATTTTAGGAGTAAAGGGTAATATGGTAATTTTGAAAAATAAGGGCAAAATGGTAATTTTGTAAGAAAAGATAAAAATGGTAAGTTTGGATGTAAAAGGGTAAAATAGTAATTTATAAAGTAAAAGGGGTGTTATGGTAATTTTATAAGCAAAAGGGTATTGTGGTAATTTTATAAATAAAAGGATATTATGGCAAACTTGGGAGTAAGGGGTATATTGGTTATTACGATAACGATGAAGGATAATTTGGTCATTAAATTGTGATTATAGAAGGACAATTGGATAATTATGTTAATAGAGAAGGGTAATTTGGTAAATTCACCAAAAAAAGGTATTATGGTAATTTTAATAATGGAGAAGGGCAATATAGTAATTTTAATAATAGAGAGGGATAAATTAATAATTATAATTATGGAGAAGGGTAAATTAATAATTATAATTATGGAGAAGGGTAAATTGGTAATTATAATTATGGAGAAGGGTAAATTGGTAATTATAATTATGGTGAAGGGTAAATTAATAATTATAATAATGGAGAAGGGTAAAATGGTAATTATAATAATTGAAAAGGGTAAAATGACAATTATAAAAATTGAGAAGGGTAAAATGGTAATTATGATAATAAAGAAGGGTAAATTGGTAATTTATTCAACTAAAGGGGCAATTCGGTAATTAAGATAATGAAGAAGGGCAATTTGGTAATTTAACCAACTAAAGGGTAAATTGATAATTATCTAACCAACTAAAGGGGCAAGTTGGTAATCATGATAATGAAGAAGGGTAAATTGGTAATTTATCCAACTTAAGGACAATTTAGTAATTATAACAAAGGAGGATGGCAATTTGGTAATCTAACCAACCAAATGGGAAATATGACAAGTGTAACAATTATGAAGGGTGAATGGTGATCTAAAAAGCATAGGAGATAACTTTGTAACATAAACTAAGGAAGGGGTAATTTGGTAATTATGCAACAAGGAGGGTAATGGAGTGATTTGTTAAGTAAGGAAGGGATGACTTAGCAATTATATAAGTACAGGGTAAATGAGTAATTTGTACCCAACATGTCGTTGTGATTGTGGAATTTCATAATATGACTCAAATAATGCTGATTAGTAAGGTAAGAGTATTTGATAATTAGTAAATATCACGAGAACAAATCCTAATTCAGAATTAGATGAGATTATGATGGCCTTAATGATTTTTCTGTGTTATCTTGGATAACCACCTGAATAAGAAATGACTAATGATATCAAAATGATTGAAAGTGAGTAAGTATATGATTATTGTGCTTTTTATGATCACTTTAATTAAGACACTAATACTTAAAGTGAAAGACCTTGAGATGAGGAATGGTGGCTCTTTAGGGGTCGCTATCCTAAAGACATGGTTTAGCCCACGATTATTCTGGTATTTGCTGGTGTGCCTTTGTGCCCCAGCTAGGCCCTATATCTTACTCTATCTAGCTTTACGGACCTAGTTAGGGGGTATACATACTTATGGATTAGGTGTCCTTGTCGGTAGGGTACTGAGTAGCTTTATGCACCAGTACAACCAGGGTACCTTTGCGTCCTTGGGTTCATGGTTGAAGGGTACTGAGTAGCTTGAATGTACCAGTACAACCGGTGTACCTTTGTGTCCCAGACACTTGATCTCCCGTCTGAGGCAAATAAATGGAATTGTTATGCTGATTAAAGAAAGGAAAAATACTAATAATAAAAGAGAAAGATTAATGAGCTGGGCTCAGTTGACTTATGATATTGAGTACCAATCCACCGGTTATAATAGTGGGCCAGGAGCGTGATGCCCTGGCAAGTAATTATGAGTACCGATCCACCGGATATAATAGTGGCTCAGGAGCATGTTGCCCTGGCAAGTGATTATGAGTACTGATACATCGGATATAATAGTGGCCGAGGAGCGTGTTGCCCTGGATGATGTTGATATCTATTCCGATCCACCGGCAATAATAGTGGGGGTCCCGAGCTCAATAAATTCAGTCATGGATGTGAATAAAGTTATGGAAAAATACTAATCACTTGTAGTGGAACACCATGGGAGTCGGGGCCAGACCGATCCACCGGCATAATAATGGCCATGAGCGTTTTACCCTGGAGACCGATCCACCAGCATATAATAGTGGTTAGGTGCGTTTTGCCCTATAAGTGACCAATCCACTAGCTATAGTAGTGGGGTTCCCGCATTCACATGGATATAAAATATGAGAGTTGATTGAATAATGATGGACTAATGGCTTAAGGCCCAAATATATTGATTCTACACTATGACATGGCTTAAGGCCCAAAAGTATCGATTGTTCATTATAACCTATTGATATCTGATGTGAAGGTTAATTATGTGAATATTATATATACACATCTTGTTATATATGTATGTAGCTTTATATCATGGGTTACATTGTGGGCCTACTTTTAAGTGTGTTTTAAAGGGTTACTCAGTACTTTAGTATTGAAAGGTTCCATTCGTGGCCCCCCTGCCTATTCAATAGGCAGTGTCCCTTGCAGGTCTTTTCAGGTACTATTCAAGTGGGCAACGGGAAAGAGAGTAAGGATTATCCGGACTTTTAGGGTTCTCCCTTTTTCCTTTACTTTCCTGTTTAAATGTATTCCTTGTTCTTGTAACCACCATTGGTGGAATATATTCTTATAAAATATTTACTTGTGCTACTCTGATTTAAAAATAGTTTGAATTTCTAACAATTGATATTTTGTTCTTTAGCCTTAGCACTTGGTATTAGAACGATATGAGTGAACCGGTCTAGTACTAAGTGTGGCGGTAATAGCCCAGAAATTCACCATTTTATATTTTGCTTCCGCTATTTGTTTTAATAAAACGAAATTTTTCAGTAGTGAATTTTGGGGGTGTTACATCATTTCTTTTATATATGAATATTTAATATTTTCATATTCTATATTTAATTTCCCTAAATATAATAGTATTTTAGCATGTCATAGAATATATGACAACACATTAATAGAAATTCTAATTCATTCCATTTAACACCACATCAAACATCTCAGTTGCTAAACTTATAAATATGAAAAAATAATGCATCTATGGTTACAAACTAATTGATCCAATTTGATAAATTTAGTTGTAATTTGACAAGAAATAAATAACTTTAAAAAGATATAGAACTTGCATTAAATATTAACAACTATGGTCATATGAGTAAAAATTGAAAAGATAAATAATATATGGGCTTTTTAGGCCTTAATCAATTTAGCTCATCTCTCATAACAAATCAATGATAAAGAATATGTTTGAGGAAACCCAGTGGAAGAAGATTGTTCGTGATGAGTTGGAGATGAGTCAGATATACGGATATGGGAGGATGCATGAGTAAACTATAAAAAAAGGTATTTTTGATCTATTTTACAACCTATGAAACTTATTGGATACTTTAAAGTTTATTAAATTTACAACCAACTACGGATAATATTAGCTAGGTATGATATTAAGCTAAAAGATCTAAAGGGAGCCATAGATAAGTCATCATCATCAAGTTTGCAATGAAAAAAAAATTAGCACCTCACAATCCTCACTAAGAATATCAAATTAAGATTAATACTTCAAAGAATCAAAGTCTTGTAAGGAGTAGCTATTAACTAAAAATAGGTTGGTTAAGAAACGTACGAATGGACCAATGTGTGAGATGTATGAACAAGCAACTTAGACTTTGGTGCATGATTAATGATTACCCAATTGTGCAAGTGTTTTATTTGGATGATGATAATCCATAGTGAAGTTGTATACTATGAAAAGGCAATGAATTTGATTAGGTCTATTTCATAATCTAATACTTAGATGACAAGACATTAGAAATGACATTTACACTAATATGGGTTATTTTGATGAATTAAAATAGGAGGAGATCAAAGGGCTCTACAATAATTTAGTGACCAAATAATATTATTGAGGATACCATGCACTTGATACTATAATATTATACCACAATATCAAGAAATGAAATAATTAACAAAGGAAGGGTATGGTCCACCATGTGAGCAACTATAAGAACAAAGGAAATGGATGATATGCATGTTGATGCAAATTGAACATGGACAATGCAGGAAAAGCAATGTAGGAAATTATGAAAATTATAATTGTAATTTGAGGTGTAAAAGGTGATGCATTATCACTTATTAGCTATGTTGTGACCATAATAAATATCTAGTGACCATATTTACAATATATAATTTAGTGTGCTATAACAGAGTATTGTTTTACTAAGTTAGGCATTGAGACAAATTCGTTGGAAGTGGTTTAGGGTTTATAATTATAAGACAACTTTGATATTTCATTTTTCATAAAGTTATTGATGATTGTGATTTTCATTTATCACACATTCATTTATTATGTATTAAAAATTATTATCAAAAATGAAAAATAGTGACAATGTGACACTGATAAATTCAAAAACCATAGCAAAAGAAGCTAAAACTAAACTAATAGTAACAGGATAAGGTCATACTATTATAGCTAAGAAAAAACCCTCTTATTTTAAATTGTGATGGCGGTGTGTTCAAATTTTTTTTAGTGTTCTAAGAATTCTTAAAGTTAGTTTTGTAAAAATTAAAAATAATTTGATCTAATTTTATTTCATGTGAGTTCCAATTTTCACGTTTAAACTCGTTCCTGATTATGATTCATGCTGTTATAAATAATAACCAATTTGAGCCATTTAATTTGATCCAAAATCTATAGACTTGAAATAGACCCGAATTCAAAAAACTTGATAGATCTAATACTTAGTTGATCTGATTCACAACTGACCCATATAATGACCCGAATCCAAACCTAAACCTAACTTAGATTCTGTAGACTCAATTCAAACCCAAAATAGACCGGAACCCGAGAAATCCAACAAACTCAGTATCGATCTAACCCAAATCACACCCAACCCATCACTTAAGTGGAATCAAACCCAAACTCAACCCAAAGTAACACAACCCAAAATACACCTGAACCAAATTAGACCCCAAACCCGAACATGAACTTGACTCGATTGTATAGTAACCCAAAGTTGACCCAACCCTAACCCAACCCAAATGACCCATTTGCCACCTCTAGTATATATAGTGCTAGGATTTACCTCAAGTCGTATTTTGTGCACCCCTTTATGTCCTTCTCTCATATTAGTTGTATTGTCCTACCATATCCTCTTATATCATTAAGTTCAAGCCTAAGAGAGTCTAATGCACTTGTAAGCTCCTTAAAAAAGACAACCCCATATGTATCATACACCTTGAAAAATCCCAAAAAAGAGTTCCTCCATAACTATGGGTTATGTAGAGATATTAACAAATCTTGCTAAAAGATACATCTGTTCATCATGATTAACATCAAGAGTGTAGTTAAGAATAATAGAAAATTACTTTACTTCTTTGATTCTAGCCACAATAGAGTTATTCACTTCACTTGCTAGGATCCGAATCATTTCATTTTGGATCTTATGACTCAAATAATATTAATGAGTCTTTTTTCATGATATGCGAAATATGTTCATCCATTAGTGGATCAAACTATACTATCGTCTCAATCATTTGTAAAAAGACTCCATTATTTTCCTTATACAAAATCTCATTATCTCTACAAAATAGCAAATTATTCTTTGCAAGTCTCTTTACAATAACAAGGATTCTTGTGAGTAGTTTCCTCTAATACTCTCTTTCTTTGTCGATATGTGCTTGAATAATTTTATCAATTATAGCCTTTTCCTTTAATTTTTCCCCAAATGTATCCAACTCATAAATTAAGACATATGATAACCACTCTTTTCATGACTTATAAGTCATGCATTTATATTTTTCCAATCTTTACCTCCTTCATTTCCAAACTACCCCACAAGGTTCTTGTTATGATTTTGATTGAATAACTTAATATAAAAAAAATTCTTTTTTCAACAAAGATGAGTACACTAACCATTGACAATCTTGCTTTCTCCATTTGGAAGCATATGATAGTAATATGAAGAGCTGACATGTCTATCTGAACCATTAGTAGGACAGATAATACCATCATCTCACTTAGGGACTATTTCGGTTATTAAATCCCTAAAATTATTCCTCATTTTGTTCCAATTTGTTGGATCATCAACATCAAAGGGATACACAAATTCTTTAGGTTTTGCTTCATGTTGATTATGCTCAATATTCTCATCACATTCTTTTTCATTGTTCAAAGGTTGATTTTATTCTTCTAAGAGTATAATTTTTCCTTCAACGTTATCATAATTCATGGTTTCATTACCT
Source organism: Tamarix austromongolica (assembly GCA_039764185.1). Taxonomy (NCBI): domain Eukaryota; kingdom Viridiplantae; phylum Streptophyta; class Magnoliopsida; order Caryophyllales; family Tamaricaceae; genus Tamarix; species Tamarix austromongolica. The sequence continues at coordinate 12,921,460 of CM077819.1, forward strand.
TAAATTGGTTGTTTATTCTCATTCATCGATTGGTAATGTTCTACATTGAAAGTCATTATCTTCTAATATCTTTCTCGTTCTCATGTTCTTCATTTACCACAACATTTTGTGGAGCATCACCTTGTTTAATAAAGAACTTGTTGTGAGAACCTAACTAAATCTTCTCCTCTCTCCTTATCTCTTCTTCTTCTTTGTTTTTTTTGGCTCTATATGGGCACTTTCTAGCAGGAATCATACTTACAAATACTAGGCCTGTATAAATGATAAAATTCCACAAAATGGGAGATTAAATAAATCTTTTATGCAACCAAAGTTATTTGTAGCTAATCTAGGGACCATGTTGATTAAATCAAAATCCTATTGCTTATATATAGTTCATTCCTAATAATAACTCCAAAACTGATGTAGCATTTGCACCTAACGTTGATGATAAAGGCCAAAATTAAGGAGCAACTTCAGTTGTCCTAAGATCTAACATAAGAAGCTATGACTAACAAACTAGAAAAATGTCTAATAATTAATTATTCATCATTAGCATATCCATATATAACTCCTTATATCTGCATATGGAATCCAAAAATATAGTCTAAAGTGATATTTTGATCCAAATAGGGAAACTATTGTGAGTTCTAATAATTTACAATTAAACTTTGTAAAAGACAGGCACACAAACTATAGGGGTCATTAGCTCTCCAAGCCCAGAACTAGAACATATGAATAATCTATATGTTTCAAACTTTCATTGTAAATCATATTAAATATAGACACAAATATATTATAATGTCTTAATATGTAATTAACCCTATTGTCATCTCAGTTTTTTTACCTTTGAGGTAGTAAACAATGAACCCTTACTGTTTGCATATGCAGATGTGGTAATTTTGAAGCCTGCTATTAGGGAAGAGACTAAAAAAACCTTATTCTCTATAGGAAATGAGAAATCCCCATACCCAAGTGGTTATAATTCCTTTTTGCTTCAAAACCACATGGAGGATTATAGGTAAGTATTTGTGGCATGCAATTCTAGATTTCTTTGTTATTGGAGGGATACCTACTACGCTTAATATCACTACTTTGAATGTTATCCCTAAAGTTCAATATGCTAAGAATCTTGGGGACTACATGCCAATTATTTGTTGTAGCACTCTTTATAAGCTCATTGATAATGTTTTAGCATAAATAATACAACCTTAGCTATCAAGAATAGTAGGAGAAGTCCAAGAAGAGTTTATTTTAGGGAGGCACATAGAAGATACCATCTTTATGGCTTATGAACTTGTGTATGGTCATAAAAAAAAACATCTTTCTCCTATATGTATGATAAAGTTAGATATAAAGAAGGCTTATGGCTCCATAAGCTAGGAGTTCTTAGAGATGGTGCTCTTTTCCCTAAATTTTCCTCTTGCTTTTGTTAAGTTGGTCATGGTTTGTGTTACAACAGTGAACTGCTCTTTGAGTTTGAATGGTTATTTACACAAACCATTTGAAGCAAAAAAAAGGACTAAGATAGGGTTGACCCATTTCACCTTATTTATTTTTGATAGTGATGGATTATCTTAATCAATTGACTGTACATTTATTGAGTAACCCAAATTTTCACCCACACCCTAAGCGTAATAAGATCAAATTGATATCTCTTCTTTTTGTTGATGATATCCTATTTTTCTATAGAGGTGATGTCCCTTCTGTGAAGATCTTGTATGAGACTTTTCTCAAGTTCTTTGAAATCTCTGGTTGATATCTCAATATTAATGAAAGCTCCATCTACTATGGTGGTTCAATGGATGCAATGATTAAACATAACCCGTTTGACCACCTTCATATACCACATGGAACACTCCGAGTAAGGTATCTAGGACTCCCCCTCTTTGGTAACACCTTAAAGTCAATGGAGTATCACGAAATACTGGATAAATTGAATACCAGATTAAACTCTAAGAGTACCAAGTTCTTCAACTATGCAAGGAGATTGCAAATTGTGAAATTAGTTCTATTTGCTGTACAAGCATATTGGAGTCTTGTGTATTTGATACCAAATAAGATCATTGCTTCTATTAATGACAAATGAAGAACATTTTTGTGGTATGGGACATATATAGATACTAAAAATGTCCTTTTTTCCTATAGAATGTATGTAGACCTAAGAAGGAAAGGGGCTTGGGCTTATTTGATCTAGAATGGTGGAAATTTGCAGCAGTTGAGAGATTGTTGTGGAAATTGCATATGAAGAAGGAGACATTGTGGATAAAATGAATACACACTTACTTCATCAAGGGTTTAGATCCATGGCAAGTGAAAATAACGATGTTATATCTTGGTGATTAAGGAGATTACTCTTAATACTACTTCATTTAATATGGTGGTGTAGTGGATGCAAAGAGGTGACAGGGGATCTGCTTGTAGACATATGATGATTTGATTCTTATTTGCACCAATGTCGTACCACCTTTGGCATGAGAGAAATCAAAGGATCATCTATCATAAAAATTGTGACCCACACCATATTTTATGTTCTATTTTCAAGGAGCTAGCTACTCAGATAGCTAGTATGGATCATTATAAAGCTTACTGATCTTTAGTAATCCATGTGGATAGCCTGAGATAGATTTTATTTTTTGATAGTTTCTTAATTCAGTTGTACATGATCTTTGCTATTTTGGAAGTAACAAAATGTTACTTACTTACCTATATATATACACACACATAGAGAGACATAATCCATAATTTGATTAATGGACCACGTACAACCCAATTGTTGGAGTTTAAATTTAGAAGTGTAGTCTTAAAAATAATTTATACTATAACTTCATTTGCTTACCGGATAGCTTAACTAGAATCAACAAAAAATTAGAAAAAAAAATTGGGGCTCGCTAAAAAATCTAAATGTAAATTTTTATTTTGCAATTGAATCAATTTTTAACTAATTAAAAAATAAATTACATAAATAACTTATACCTATGTAATTTGAATCACTTACTAAAGAAATTACATAGAATCAACAACAAATTGAACCCCAAAAAATCAAGATGGTAACTCATTAAAAGTTTTGAATAGGAAAAAAATGGATGGAGATAAGAGAGAGCCGAAAGAAATTCAAAGAATATAGAAGAAAATTTTTTTAAGTGAAAAATAAATAGAAAAATAGGGAATGTTGTAAATATGCTATTTACATATATTGTGGATGTATAAGTTATGAATGTGTTTGATATTAAATCATAGGTTTAATACTTTCATCTTTCCATCAATTATATTAACTTCTCCTTATTATGACTATAACCTCTTAACTCTATGTATCTTCCACCTCTTTTCATATTCTCTAAATCCTTCTCATAATTGATGTAATAAGTATGGGTATTATATATATAGGATATGATGAATTGTATAAAGAGGAGATCCACATGTATCAATGAGAATAAGAAGTTTTTTTTGGGTAAGTAAATATCAAACTTTATCACTTCCAAATACTGAGTGAGGAGTACAACATAAGAGAATTCAAATACATCATAAGACCTTAGTCATTCCTACCAAGATCATCTACACTCTACATTAGTTTTTGATAAGATTTACTACTATTAAATGATATAAAACGACTAGCAAGGTCTCTTATTATTTGTTTTCGAATACAAGGACCTATTTGAGACTGTCGGGTAAAGATACATGCATTTCTTTCCCTCCAAACGTGGTAAATTGCAGTAGCAAGAAGTGCACGAATCACATATTTCCTAATCTTTGGACCTCAACCCTCTTTCATAGACCATCTCTTCAAATCATTCCAATATGTGATTACTTGCTGACATCCTAGCCTGTGGAGTAAAGGAAGACACACTGTAGTATAATAGGGGCATTGAAAGAACAAATGTGGGAGGGTTTGAAGTAGAGCAGAGGACATAAGTGTTAGACTGAATAAAGCCATATTGAGCCATTTTATCCTGAGTATGAAAACGTTCATGGATTGTAAGCCAAAAAATAAATTGGTGTTTAGGAAGGGTAAGAGGAGACCAAACAGCTTCTGACCAAGGAACTCAAGTAGCTTGAGGCCTAATGATTCCATAGGTCTGAGAGATGTTGAATTTTCCTGCTATGCACATTTTACTTTATCCTCCATCTGAGTTGAAGAAGGACTAGAAATTGGGTCCGAGCTTTAAACTTTTCCTGAGAATTTATGAGCAAGTGTTTGGAAGATCCAAATTTTAGAGATCTTGCCTCTTAATATAGAAGGCATGTACCCATCTCACCTAAAGAAGGTCCTTTTTATTTACCAACAACCACAAAATTCTTCCTATAGAGGCTACATTCCACCACTTGATATCAGTAAAACATAGGCCTCCCTCATTCTTAGGTTTACATATCTGAGACCAAGCAACGGGAGATTTTTTTTTATTTCATATGAGCCATACCATAAGTAGCTTCCACAAATAACATTGATTTCATCAATAACATGCTATGGGAGGGGAAAAACTAGGTACCAATAGGTCTGAATACTATAGAGAATTGATCTTACTAGCTGTATTATGCTTGCATAGCTCAACAAAGAAGATTGTCAAGTTCTAGCCGTATATTTTTCTATGAGGGGTCTATAGTGCTGAATTCCCAAGTACTTACTATCTAGGGGAACTTCCAGGTAAGTGAAGGGGAGGGATCCCTCCTATATATGAAACTCATAGAAAATTATATGTTTTAGGTTTGAAGAAACTTCCCCTCTATAGTAAATTGAGCTTTTAGCAGCATTTAAACACAATCCTGAGATAGAAGAGAAATACTGGAATATGTCAAGGATAACTTTGATGGAGGACATATTACCTTTAATTAAAAAGAGCAAGTTATCATCAAACATCATGGAGATCAGTCTGATTTTTTTACACTTGGGGTGAGGTGAAAATGCTGGGTTCAACTAGAGTTGGGTGAGAGCTTGATTTAGGAATTCCATGATTAGCACAAAAAGTGAGGGGGAAAGAGGATCGCCCTCTCTTAGCCCCCTTTTGGCCTTGAATGGGGAGTGCAAAAATCCATTAAACATAATGGAGAAGCTAAATGAGGTTACACAATTCATGATAAGTCTCGTAACGATTGGGGGAAAGTGAAGTGAGAGAACAATATGTTCTAAGGACTCCTAGCTTATAGTATAATAAGCCTTCCTCATGTCTAGTTTGATCATACACCTAGGAGAGAGGTGCTTTTGGGCATAACCCTTAACAAGATCAGTTGCCAATAAGATATTATCTCCAACGCTTCTGCCTTTTACAAATGCTGATTGAGATTCACTAATTAAGAGAGGAAGGATAGGTTAGTTTCTGTTGGTGAAAATCTTAGAAATAATTTTGTAAAGAGTATTGCAACAAGCAATTTGTCTATAGTCACCAGCTTTTGTGGCATTTGGCACCTTGGGGATAAGGTGTAGATATGTGACATTTAGGCCATAAGGCAGGTGGCTATTTCTAAAGAAGTCATAAATGCTTTGCCAAACCTCATTTCCTATAATATTCCAGCATCTTTTAAAGAAGAAAGCATTGAAACCATCTGGCCCTAGAGCCTTATCATTGCTCATTGAGAAAACTACCTCCTTAACTTCTGCCTTTGATACTGGGGCAAGCAACTGGTTGTGAAACTCCTTAGTAATTAAAGGACTAGTGGAAATAATAGAATTGATGTCGGTTCTATCCAGAAGTCCAGGGTGAGGAGGCAATGAACCCATCAAAGTTTTGTAATAATAAGAGAAAACACCAAATATACCCTCTTGATCATTATAAGATAACACCCCTCTCATTTGTAATTAAGTGAACTTGATTAGCTTGCTTTCTCCCTTTTCACATTTGCATGGAAATATTCGGTATTGGAGTCTCCCAACTTCAACCAACTTCCTCTTGATTTCTGATTGAATAAAAGTTCCTCACATTTAGATAAATATGAAAACTTTTGAAGAGCACTCTTTTCTTTTTGGGATAGAAAAGGGTCTAGGGGGTTTTGAGCGAGCTAAGCTTGAGCTAGGATGAGATCTTCTCGAGCTTGCCAACCTTTTCACCGATCCCCTCAAACTTACATCGATTAATCTCCTTAAGGGGAACCTTAATCATTTTTAGCTTCTGTATAATATGATTCAGGGGAGTATCTATTATATTAACAGACCAAGTACAGGCAACTATGCTATCAAACTGTTCATTCTCAGCCCACATATTATAAAAATGAAAAGGTTTATTACCTGGAGATGATAGGGAAGTTATGCATACTGAGATAGTTGAGTGGTCAGAAATGCCAGGAGCCTAGAAATGAGTAATTGTACCTCCGTATGTGTTAAACCAATAAGTATTTTCCATGGCTCTATCCAGTTTACAAAGAATCTTATCAACTCCAATTTGGTTATTACACCAAGTGTATAGATTCCCTATGAATTTGAGATAAACAATCAACAAAATCTTTGACATCTTGAGTGTTAATACTCTCCACTTACAGTTTTTATTAACTAATCATAACCACATTGAAATCTCCCATCATGAGCCACGAAGATGACATAGAAGCATATTGAATGAGCCACTTCCACAGAGTCTTTCTCCCGGTACCTTTGTTAAAAGCATAGATGAAGGACGCATAGAACTTGAATTCTCCATTTATAGAATGCACTTTAGTGAGGATTCCTTTGTATATAGCTGAGATTTCTTCTACAACTAAGAGATTAGGGTCCTAGCCCACCCGACTATGAACATTATAATGAGAAGAGTAATTATTAATCCAATGCCAATTAGGTATGAGATTCCTACAGATATGACTTGCCTTACCTTCCTTTATTCTAATTTCAAGCAAAACAACTAAACTATACTTATTGTGTCTACTCCACACTCAAACTTTCTTTTGCTTTAGGGGATCACTTAGCCCCCTCACATTCTAGCATCCAGCAATCATGATAATTGAATGTGGAAATTAGGGAGTTTTTGGAACCCCTTTGATCCCCTAGTCACCAATTTCCATCCATCCTCACAGGAGAAATCTTCTATAGACTCTAATGCAGAAGAGAATAGGTCGTCAATGACTATATTGGTTGTAGTGCTTGGTCTTATGATAGGTTTACCTATTCCAGATTGAATAGGAGAAGGGGAGACCTGTTGATCAGACTTAGAGTCCCTAGTCCGAGCCAAAGTAGCAAAAGGGCTAGGTTCTTTGTTGACAGTTAGTAACTTCTATTTGTGTGTCATGATTGATCGGCAATGAAGGGGAGGGCAACACCATCACTTGGGGTAGCTGTGAAGTGGTGCATTGCTTCTTATTTACCATGGTTGAGCGTGTAGGAGTTGGGAACCCTACAATGTGAACAAGAAGATCTATTTTAACTAATGTTGAATAATAATTTTTATTTTCTCTTCTTCTCCATATTTTTATATATTTCTATTTGAGTGGAGCTAATATTACAACATTATCAACAATAGTATGCTCTAAATGAAAAATATTATACTTTAGTGTTGATCTTGTTTGGGACATCGTGTAACACCCCCAAAATTCACTACTGAAAATTTTTGTTTAATTAAAAGAAAATTAGCGGAAGCGAAATAACAACCGTGAAGTCTGGGAGTATTACCACCACACTTAGTACCAGGCCGGTTCATTTATACCGTTCCAGTACCAAGTGCTAAGGCTAAAGGAGAAAAATACAAATTACGAGAAACTCAACTGATAATTAAATCAAAGTAGCACAAGTAAATATAATCCATTAAGTGGTGGTTACAAAATAACGAATATATTAAAATTGTGAAATTTAAGGAGACAAAGTAAAACCCTAACAGTTCTTGATAGTTCCTTACGCTCTTTCTCGAGGCCCACTTGAATTGTGCCTAAAAACAACCGGCAAGGGACAATTCCCATTGAATAGGCAAGGGCCCAATGAATGGAACCCTTCAGTACTACGGTACTTAGTAACCCTTTAAAAACACACTTAAAAATAGGTCTGCAATGTAATGCATGATGTACTACTATATCCATACATGACAACAGGTATAAACGTAACATTTAGGTCCATACATTCGCATATTCAATGAGTCAATCTGATATCAATGGTGTATACATAACACTCACTTTCTTCCATTCGCATACTTAACAAGTCAACCAATGTTAATAGGCCATAATGAATAATCGAAACTTTTTAGGGCCTTAAGGCCATTGGTCCATCATTAATCAATCATCTCGGATTATAAATGTCCATATGAGTGTGGAAACCCCACTATTATAGTTGATGGAATGGTCATGCAGGGCAAAATGCTCCTAGCCACTATTATTCGTCGGTGGACCGGTCACGCAGGGCAAAATGCTCCTGGCTACTATTATTCACCGGTGGACCGATCTGGCCCCGACTCACAAGGTGTTCCACTGTAAGTAATTAGTGTCTTCCCTGTGTCTTATCTTTTTTACGTTTGGTTTGTTGAGCACGGAATCCTCTACTATTATAGTCGGTGGAACGGTCATGCAGGGAAAAATGCTCCTGGCCACTATTATTCACCGGCGGACCGGTCATGTAGGGCACCCCGGCCCTAGCCACTATCATTTGTCGGTGGACCGGTCTGGGTCTGACTCAACATCTTCCTATTTAAGTGATTAGTGTCTTAAACGTATCTTAATCAAAAGTATTTCACCCTTGACATGCATGGCTAACTATATCCACACTTATCCTTCCAGGAGGGCCCGTCCCATATCTTGAGACTTCTGCACCTCCTAACTCGCCTCGACATCCTTCCCTTAATCCACTTTCTCACATCGGGAGCCGGACTCCTAAGTGAGTGGGTCAAGGCCCACATTTTATACCCTCAAAGTCCACTCACTGCCTTACCCTTGGGTTTTCTCCAGAAACCCTAATTTGGGCCTATGTGGCCCATCCTTCTATGTCGTACACCTCCCGACTATTTCAACACCCTACACGTCACAACCCTTAGATCTAACCCTCGCTTTCTGCCCCACTTGTTCTCGTTTATTTTTACTATTTTCTTTTCTTTTCCAACTTCTCACATTAGGGTTTCCTCCCAACCCTAGATTAGTCTCCTACGCACCCTTATACTGTCCCACGTACTATTTTTCACCCAAAGCCCCCTGACAACCAAACAACACTTCTATTACCTTCCTCATGCCCCGAGGCAACTTTCTGTACGTAAAGTTTGCCCCCATGCGGACTCTAACCATCCCATGCAAACCATAGTTCCTCCTATACCTACATTAGCCAACTTACTTCCCCTTGGTTATCTTTCTCTCCCATTTCTCTTTTTCATACCTCCATCCCACATTACCTCAACAATTATCTTAGCATGCATGTCCTAAACGGCCACATCACATCACATTATAACTTACAGCATATCCGTATTATCACATACAAAAAGAGGACACATGCACACATCTCGGATCCAAGCTACACCACACATGAAACAGTTAAGATAATGGCATATAAAATATGACATATAATTATATAGGACATCCAAGGCATGTAGGACACATAGCACCCATTCGGCCTTAGCTACACCCTTACTCGGTTTAGGTTACCGAGCTATTTCCCACACTTGTTAGGCCATTAATCACCCTTCGTGTAACACCCCAAAATTCACTACTTTTTTTATTAAAGAGGAAGAATTTAAATTAAAACTTGTGAATTCTGGGGATGTTACCACCACACTTAGTACCAAACCGGTTCTCTCCGACCGTTTCAGTACCAAGTGCTAAGGCTAGAAGAAAATTAATAATCAATTATAAATCAAGACAATCCACATTTCAAATAGGCATTAAACGGTTGTAAAACAAAAATCAGAGTACGCATAAAGAATTATTATTCAAATTAAAAAGAGAAGTAGCTTACAACCGATAAAATAATTACAAAAGGAAATAGAATCACATGAAGACTGAAATATGACCATAACTCTCTCGAACTTTGAGCCAAAACATGCTCAACACTTAGCCCCGCCAGATGTCTCACCCACCTGCACAAAGTCAGAAGGGCACACTACTTGTGGGAATGAGCAGCACCCATGAAAAGGGTGATCAGTACGCTATGTACTGAGTAAGGTAACCGAGCACTAAGGCCAACACATAACAACATGTAAATAATGCAGAATAATAAAATAGCATAATCACCAACATGATATCATAATTGCATACGGCCATCCAGATAAAAGTGCAAATGCCCATTTATAGTCTGAATTTATCATTTAATTAATCTCTTATCAGAATTCGATTCACACCATGCCTTTTATCAAATCCATGCGAGTACAGGAACAACCCACTATTATAACAGGTGGGCCGGTCACACATAGAGCATCATGCCCTAACCACTATTATTAACGGTGGATTGGTCATATATAGGGTAAAATCCTAACCACTATTATTACTAGTGGATCGGTCACATATAGGGTAAAAACCTAACCACTATTCCTAACTGGTGGATCGGCTGGTTCCTGCTCATATGGTGTTCCACTATAAGTAATTAATATCTTTTAGGTGCCTTAACAAACTCTGGTTTGTTTTTATTGAGCTCGGGATCCCCCACTATTATAACTGATGGATCCGTCGCACATAGGGTAAAATCCTAACCACTATTATAACCGGTGGATCGGTCGCACATAGGGTAAAAACCCTAACCACTATTCCTAATCGGTGGATTGGTCGGTCCTGTCTCATTATCTTCCACTTTAAGTGATTAATGTCTAATGCATTTTATTCAGAAGCTTTTCGACTTGGACATGCATGAATCATTCCCTTTACACGTCACACATCACAAATCATAAATTTCATCCTCATAATTATACTTTAATCACCAAATACACATGATACCACAAAAACCCTAAGTAGCCCCCACAAACCCTAGCGCAGTCTCCTACGGACCCTTATATAGCTCCACGTACTATTTTTCATCCAAAGTGTTCGAACACCCAAACAACACTTACATTACCTTCCTCACATCCCAATTCAACTATTCATACATAAATTTCACTCCCATGCAAGCGTTACACATCCCATGCAACCATTCAAAATTTTCATGCAAACCCTAAGTTCGTCCATACGAAACCCTAGATTCAAACCATATAAAACCCAAAGATTCATCCATACCAAATCCTAAATTCAAACCATATAAGACCCAAAGATTCATCCATACCAAACCCTAAATTCAAACCATATAAAACCAAAGATTCATCCTTACCAAACCCTAAATTCAAACAATATAAAACCAAAGATACATTCATACCAAACCCTAAATTAAATTCTCCATACAACACCATAAATTAGATTCTCCCATATAAAACCATAAATTAGTTTCTCCCAAGAAAAACCATAAATTGGATTCTCCCATATAACACCATAAATTAGATTCTTCCATACAAAACCATAAATTATATTCTCCCATACAAAACCATAAATTAGATTCCCCCATATAAAACCATAAATTATATTCTCCCACACAAAACCATAAATTAGATTCTCCCACATAAAACCATAAATTATATTCTCCGATATAAAACCATAAATTATATTCTCCCACACAAAACCATAAATTAGATTCTCCCATATAAAACCATAAATTAGATTCCCCCATATAAACCATAAATTAGATTCCCCCATATAAACAATAAATTAGATTCTCCCACACAAAATCATACAAAACCATGAATTAGATTCTCCCATACAATACCATAAATTAGATTCTCCCTCACAAAACCATAAATTAGATTCTCCCACATAAAATCGTAATTGATATACTCCCAAACAAAACCCTAAATTTTCCATTTTATTATTCCACTCATGAATCATTAAAATACTTAGGTTAACTCACATCCCTTGGTCAACTTCTTTCCCCGTCCTCCTTTTTCATCCTTTCTCCCACACAAACCACATCAACACCCTCACATGCATGTCTTATAGGGCCACAACACATATCATCACATATACATAATACTCATGTCATGCAAATACATGAAAACATACTTCAACTCCACATCATACCACATACGACATAATTAATAATGATAAACATAGGATAAATAGCATGCGAATCACATAATGCATATAAACATGCAAAAGGCCTTAGTAACACCCTTACCTAAAACGACACTGGTCTTGGAGCACGCTCCTACGCCTCCTTAGGGCTTTGACAAAATAATAACATATTAAGAACAATAACATTAACGAATTACTATCTTTGCTAAAGATATAGGAAATAATAGAATTATTATAAAAGTTGATAATATAAAGTTGAATACTTTACCCTAATAATAATAATGATACTAAAATAATAATGGCAAAGATACTAAAAATAATATCAATGAGAATAATAATAATAATAATAATAATATACCTAATAGTAAAGAAGTTGTAATATTAATAATGGAATAATAATAATAGTAATTTGAAATAGTAAAAATAAAAATAATTATAATCATAATAATAACATATTAATATTAATAATAGTAATAATAAGAAGAATAAAAATAAAATCGAATTAAAAATACGATAGGGCTTCAGCCCTCAACATAAATAATAATAAAAACATTAATGCTAATAATAATAGAAATACATATTAAAAATAGAAATAATAATAATAGTAGTATTTATATTCAAATAAATGAAATAAAATAAATTTAAGGCTTATAAAAATAGGGAGAAGGGTTGAGAGGGTCTATGGTTCAACCTTAGACTGGTGGTGACAGGCGGCACTGGTGGTGGGGCACAACGGTGGCGGCGGTGGCCAGAAAAAGGGAAGAAAAGGGTAAAAGTTGAAGGCTGGGAACAAAATAAGAAGAATGGAGGTGAGGTTTGGGGTGTTTAGGGTTGCCTAGGAGGAGAGGAACAAAATAAGGGTGGTGGTGCACGGCGGTGGCCAAATAGGAGAGAAGAAAAGAAAGAGAGGAGGAGAGGGAGAAAGAGGAAAATAAAGGTAGGAGAAGATAGAGGGTGGTCTGCAAAATAATTTGGGAGGTGAAAGAAGCGGCGGCAGCGGCGGAAGAGGTAGGAAATGGTGGTTCAAAGGGTGGCGGAGGTGGAAAAATAGGTTGGTCGGGAAGGCTACTTCGCACAGCCGAGGTGGCTTGTGTAGGAAGAATCGATGGGGATGGATGATTTGGTTAGCTAGAGGGCGGTGCAAGGAGTAATATGGTGGCCAAAAAGGGCTGCGAAGTTGGCTGAAGGAGGCGGACGAGGCGTCTAAAGAAGTGGTGACGACAAGGTCAAGATTATGGAGAAAAAAACCAAAGTTTGATACAAGGCAGTGTAAGGGGGTATTTATAGATTTTAGAAGGGAGATTAGGGTTCTGTGGGACGGCTACAGGGTAAGGTGGGTAGGGTTCCGATCGCCGGTGGCGAGGTTGGCTGGTAGAAATCAAAATGGCAGGAGGGTAGCTGGCCGGGAGAAAGGGTAAAATGTGCGAGAATAAAGGAGTTCATTGGGTCAAAAAGATAGGCTCATTAGTAGGGAAAGAGAGGGAAAAACTGGTCGGCTAAATCGGGCGAGATCGGTGGCGAAAAATCAGGGCGGGCGGCGACAATGTTGTAGGTCAAAGGTCGACGGGGCCGCCAGGTGCGAGGGGCTGGGGGAAGAAGAAGGGGGTTGGGCCGTGAGGTTTGGAAAAAAGAAAAGAAAAGAAAGGGAAGGCATATCGAGTCGGTCGGCTGGGTGAAGGGTTAATTAAATGAAACGCGGAGTTTTTGGGTAAAAAGGACAAAATTGTGGTGCTCTGGTTGCCGTAGGAAAGAAGAAAGAAGGAAACGGGAGTGGGCCGCGGTAGGAGAAAAGGGAAGGTGGCCGCACCAGGCCCAAATTACGGGAGGGGAGGAAGAAAAAGAAAGAAAAAATAAAGGAAAAAGGAAGAAAGAAAAGGAAAAAGGAAAAAGGGAAAAAGGGAAAAAGAAAAATAGTGGGTTGGGTTAATTAAATTAATTAGGATATTTTTGATATTTAAAAATAATAACATCTACATAAAATAATATTTAAATTCCTTTTTAGGCTACATTAATATTTTTAAAAGATTTTCCATAAATTCCATTTTATTTAGCAAAATACACTAATTTTTTCCAATTAAATTATTTATAAAATTCCTATTAATTTGAAACTATTTTATCCTTCTTATTTTAAATAAAATAATTTATTTAATTATTTTTTAAAATAAATTCCTTAATTAGCTAAAATACCCAAATTTCCTCTAATTAAAATACTAATAAATTTCTTATTAATTTACCCTAATTAATTTCCTTTTATTTTAATAAAAATAAATTATTTCATTAATTTTCATAATAAAATTAGAATTTTCGGGGCATTTCACTTCGTAATCGTTATACTTAATATATTTCCCATTTGGTTGGTTAGGTTACCAATTTGCCCATTGCCTTTATTATAATTAACAAATTTCCCTTTAGTTGGTCAAATTATCAAATTACCCCTTTAGTTGGTTAAATTACCAAATTGCCCCTCACATTTATCATATTTACCATTTTATCCTTCTCCATTAGTAAATTATTATTTTTCCCTTCTCTTTTATTAAATTATCATTTTACCCCTCTCAATTATTATAATTACCAAGTTACTCCTTTTCAATTTCCACTTTTACCCCTTTTGTTTATAAAATTACCATTTTACCCCTTAACTTTCAAAAATTACCATAACACCCTTTCACTTATAAAATTACCATGTTATCCTTAATTACGGAATTACCATTTTACCTCTTTTAATTTTCAAATTTCAAGCAATTTTTCCCTTTAATCACAAATTACCATTTTTCCCTTTCATTATAAAATTACCATTTTATCCTTTTATTACAAAATTACCATTTTGCCCTTTTATTAAAAAATTACTAATTTACCCTTTAATCACAAAATGAATATTTTACCCTTTATTCACAAATTACCATTTTGCCCCCCCTTTAATTACAAAATTATCATTTTACCCCTTACTTCTAAAATTACCAATTTGCCCCTTTTTATTTAAAATTTACCACTTTACCCTTTCTAGTTCCAAAATTACCATTTACTCTTCAATCATGAAATTACCATTTTCCCCTTGAAAAATAACATTACCAATTTATCCTTTAATTCGAAAATTTCCCTCTTTTGCTTTAATTACAAAATTACCACTTGGGCCTTGCCTCCAAAATTACCACAATACCCTTTTTAGTTTAACGTTACTATTTTTCCCCTTAGTACACCACTTATATTAAATTATTATTATTACTACATAAAATATTAATATTAACACCTCATCCACAACTCTTATAATTAATATAATACTTATTAGCACCCATATATATATTAGGCCATATTCTCGTACAAGATACATTACTCAAATATCCCTAAGGCTCACAAAACATTACTCCTGCATAAAAGATCACAATAGCATAATATAACATGGATAATACTTAATATTTTCATTAACAACCAAACTTTTACCTTAAACAATATTCTCATACATATCATATAACCTATCATGCTTCCTTTTATCAACCAACACAAGAAACCACATATAATATATTAAACAACATATAGCAAGCATAATACACATGAAAAATGTCTAACGTGCTAACATACGTTATCCATGCGTTTAAGTGGGATTTAACGGTTACCTCGATTTTCGAAAAAATAAATATTACTGGTATTCCAGATTAAGGTTCAAGCTTTGATTATCAAAACCAATACCTAAAAATAATATCAAGATTGATTATATTAGAAGTAAGGGGAAAACCAAATGCAAGACTTTATAACACTTAATTAACTTAAAATATTATTGTACCTTAAAATTATTTAACAACTAAATCAAGAAATGCAGAAACTCATGCTGCTCATGCAGCATGAGCTACATGCAATGAAATGAGGAGGGGACTCGAAGGTGGTGAAAAGATGAGGAATAGGTTATTTTTGGGTTGGTAGTTTGGGGCTAGGAAAGAAGGCGGTTGGGGGAGGATTCAGGGCAAGGTAAGGGTACAGAGGTGGAGAGGGGTTGTAGGTGGTGGTTGAGGATGGGTTGACGGCAGCTAAGGGCGGCGGCAGCGAGGCCGCTAAGAGGGGCTGCTGAGATGGGTTGAGAGGGATGGGCTGAGGAGGAAGGAAAATGGAGGGAGAAAATGGAGGCCTGAAGGTGGTGGTTTCAGCCAAAGGAGGCTTAGGGGTGGTAGAGGGGTTGTAGGGATTAGCTTGGTGGCTTAGGTGGCGGCGAAACGGCGGTGGAGAAGGGCGGTGCAGGGTTGCTGCCGAGAAGGGAGAAGAAGAAGAGAAAAAGAAGAGGGGAGGAGGAAGGAGGTTGCGGGGTGGCTCAATGGGTGATGTGATCGGTCGGGGATGAGGTAGAGGGTGGCAGGGGGTGGTGCAGGTGGCTTTTAAGGCAGCAGAAGCGGCGGAGCTAGGCGGTGAAAACAAAAAAAGGGTGAGAGAGGGGAGGAGAAGATAGGGAGAAAAGGAGGTCGGGGAAGGCATATGAGGCTCGAGAAAGTGGCTGAATAGAACAGGAAGGGAAGAAGAAAAAGAAGAAGGAGAGAGAGGAGGGGATAGGGAGCTCGGGGGCTGGGGTTAGGGTGGTAGTGTAATCCCCCAAACTTTTATAAAACCTATAATTTAATAAATAGCTTTTATTTAAAATAAATGAGCTTTTAAAGTTATTTAGTTTAATTATTTTAGGGATTTTTGAGTATGTAAATTTGGATAGAAGTATTTAATAAATTAAAAATAAATATTTTGTTATTTTATCATATTATTTTTATTTAAATAATTTTTCAAACTAATATCTTACCAAAATTAGCCTTTTTGAACCAATATATCAAATTATAGTGAATTAAATTATTAAATTAAAAATTTATCAAAAATATTATATTTTATTATTTCATAAATTAAATTAAACTATTTCCTCCAATTTTCCCTTTTCCCTCTCTTTCCTTTTCTTTTCCTTCTCCTTTTCTCCTTTTCCTCCTTCCTTTCTTTTTATTTTTTTTTCTTTTCCTGGCTCGGGCTGCCAGGCTGCCTCCCCTTCCTTGCGCCTGGGCCGTTGGCCCATTTCCCTCGCCCCAACCACGCACAGCCCATACCCCCTCTTCCTTTTTTTTCCTTTCTTCCCTTCACCTTGGGCCGGCCGAACCCCTGTTTTCTTTTCCCTATGCCGGTCCGATCCGGTCTCCCTCCCTGCTCCCTGATTTCTTTCTTCTTCTCCTGCCTCGACACAGCAGCCATGATCAGTCCCCTTCGCCATGCCCAACCACCGCGACGCCGGCCATCGCCCCGCTGCCACCTTCTGCCACCACCTGCATCCTTCTCTCTCTCTCTCTATCTCTCCCTGCCCCTTTTTTCATTGTTTAGGAAATCGGGCAGCCATGCACCCCATCCCGCGTAGCTCCCCTTTCCTCCCCATCATCACCTTCTCCCTGCCACCCTAAACCCTGCCACCATCTGCCACCTATTTCCCCTACCTTGCCTCTTCTTTTTCTTCTCCTCTCCACCCTCTTTCTGCCCATATCTTTGAGCCCCTTACCCCCGATCTCCCCTTCTCTTTCATTTTCTTCCTCTCCCATTTCCACCCCTGTTTTTGCATCGCCATCGCCGTCCGCCGCTCCGATCGCCTCACCAACCCCCTGCATCGCTCCCTACCACCCTCCACCTTAGCCTTGCGCCACCACAACGTCCCTCTCAAGCCATCCTGCAGCCCTCTTCCTCCCCTCTTCTTTTTCTCCCTATTTTTCACCCTTCTCGACAGCCCACCTACAACCCCTCCTTACGCCGCCGTCCGGCTGCCTCTTCTGCCACCCAGACCACTAATCTCCTCCCTACAACCCCCTCTACCACCACCATGCCTTAGTTGGTCGAAAATAGCCCTTGAACCTTCCATTTTTCCCTCCTCTTTTCCTTCCTTCTCAGCCCTCCACCTCGACCCACCTCGGCAACCCACTTCGCCACCTCGTCGCCGCCACACACGCCGCCCTTAGCCTCCAACAACCCATCCCCAATATCCACCTACACCCCCTCTTCACTCCTGCACCATTCCCTTGCCTTGAAACCTCCCCCATATATCTTCTTTTCTAGCGTAAAGACCCCAACCCGAAAATAACCATTTTACCTCCCATCACCCTCTCTTCGAGCCTTTCCTCCTTTTATTTTTGCATGCAGCACATGCAGCATGAGTTCCTGCATTTATTGGCCATTTTTATTAAAAATTTTAAGGTATGATAATATTTAAATTAATTATTTCCTTAGGCAAAATTTATAAAGTCTTATATCTTGATTTTCTTATTTCTAATAAATATTGATATTATTTTTAGGTATTGGTTTTTCTAATCAAAGCTTGAATCTTTAACCGGGATACCAGTAAGATTCAAATTTTGCGGGGAATTAAGGTAATCGTTAAACCCCCACCTAAATGCATGGATAAACGTATGTTTACAAATTAAGATTTTTAATATGTTATTATGCTTGACATATGGTTGTTAGTATAATTTATATGTTGTATTGTTAATAAAAAGGAAAGTATGCCCTTTATGTGCTATGTGTGGAAATGTTGCTTAAGGAAAGAGTTTGGCTATTAATGGAAGCATTAAGTACCCATCCTTGTTATTTTATGTTATTGTGACCATTTATGCATGAATAATATTATTGTTAACCCTAAGGGCATTTTTATAATATTCCTTGTGTCAGATTATGGCCTAATATGTGTAGGTGCTAATATGTATTATGTTAAAATATAATAGTTGGTGGAGTTGGATATTGTTAATGGAGTATTAATATTATTATTCCATGTGGTAATGATAATTTAATAAAGTGGAGTAATAAAGGGGGGTAAAGTAGCAATTTTGAAGGAAAAGGGCAATATGGTAATTTTACAAGTAAAAAGGGGTATTGTGGTAATTTTGGTAAGTTTGGAAGTAGAGTGGCAAAATGATAATTTTATAAGTTGAGGGGTATTATGGTAATTTTATGAGTAAAGGAAAAGATGGTAATTTTTCTAGTAAAGGGGTATTATGGTACTTTTAGAGGTAGAGGGGCAAAATAGTAATTTCATAAGTAAATGGTAATATGGTAATTTTATAAGTGAATGGCGAAATGGTAATTTTATAAGTAAGGGGTATTATGGTAATTTTGGGAGTAAAGGGGTAATATGGTAATTTTGGAAAAGAAGGGCAAAATGGTAATTTTGTAAGGAAAGATACAAATGGTAATTTTGGATGTAAAAGGGTAAAATAGTAATTTGTAAAGAAAAAAGAGTGTTATGGTAATTTTATAAGTAAAAGGGTATTATGGTAATTTTGTAAATAAAAGGATATTATGGTAATTTGGAAGTAATGGGTAGAAGGGTAATTTTGTAAAGTAAAAGGACATTTATGGCAACCTTGGGAGTAAGGAGTAACTTGGTAATAATGATAACAACGAAGGATAAATTGGTAATTAAATTATGATTATAAAAGGGTAATTGGATAATTATGATAATAGAGAAGGGTAATTTGGTAAATTAATCAATAAAAGGGCATTATGGTAATTTTAATAATGGAGAAGGGCAATATAGTAACTATAAGAATGGAGAAGGGTAAATTATCAATTATAAATATGTAGAAGGGTAAATTAATAATTATAAATATGGAGAAGTGTAAATTAATAATTATAAATATGGAGAAGGGTAAATTGGTAATTACAATTATGAAGAAGGGTAAATTAATAATTGTAATTATGAAGAAGGGTAATTTAGGATTTATAATAATTGAAAAGGGTAAAATGACAATTATAATAATTGAGAGGGGTAAAATGGTAATTATGATAAAGGAGAAGGGTAATTTGGTAATTTATCCAACTAAAGGGGCAATTTGGTAATTTAACCGACTAAAGGGTAAATTGGTAATTATTTAACCAACTAAAGGGGCAAAATAGTAATTATGATAATGAAGGAGGGTAATTTGGTAATTTATCCAACTCAAAGACAATTTAGTAACTATAACAAATGAAAAGGGCAATTTGGTAATTATGTAACCTTAAGGGTAATATGGTAAATTGTCAAGTAAGGAAGGGATGACTTAGCAGTTATATAAGTAAGGGGTAAATGAGTAATTTGTACCTAACATATCGTTGTGATTGTAGAATTTTATAATATGACTCAAATAACGCTGATCAGCAAGGTAAGAGTATTTGATAATTAGTAAGTATTACAAGAACAAATCCTAATTTGGAATTATATAAGATTATGATGGCCTTAATGATTTCTCTGTGTCGTCTTATATAACCGCCTGAATAAGAAACGACTAACGATATCAGAACGATTGAAAGTAAATAAGTATCTGATTATTGTGCTTTTCGTGATCACTTTAATTAAGACACTAATACTTAAAGTGAAAGACCTCGAGATCGGGAATGGTGGCTCTTTAGGGGTCGCTACCCTAAAGACGTGGTTTAGCCCACGATTATTCTGGTATTTGCTGGTGTGCCTTTGTGCCCCAGCTATGCCCTATATCTTACTCTATCTAGCTCTACGGACCTAGTTAGGGGGTACGCATACTTATGGATTAGGTGTCCTTGTCGGTAGGGTACTGAGTAGCTTTATGCACCAGTACGACCAGGGTACCTTTGCGTCCTTGGGTTTGTGGTTGAAGGGTACTGAGTAGCTTGTATGCACCGGTACGACCGGTGTACCTTTGTGTCCCGGGTTCTTGATCTCCCATCCGAGGCAAATAAATGGAATTATTGTGCTGATCAAAGAAAGGAAAAATACTAATCATGAAAGTGAAAGATTATGAGCTGGGCCCAGTTGAATTATGATATTGATTACCGATCCACCGAATATAATAGTGGCCTAGGAGCGTGTTACCCTGGCAAGTAATTATGAGTGCCGATCCACCAGACATAATAGTGGCCTAGGAGCGTGTTGCCCTGGATGATGTTGATATATATTCTGATCCACTAGCAAAAATAGTGGGGGTCCCGAGCTCAATAAAACCAGTTATGTGTGTGAATAAAGTTATGGAAAAATACTAATCACTTATAGCGGAACACCATGTGAGTTAGGGCCAGACCGATCTACTGGAAAATAATAGTGGCCAGGAGCGTTTTGCCCTGGAGACCGATCCACCGGCATATAATAGTGGTTAGGTGCATTCTGCCTTATAAGTGACTGATCCACCGGCTATAATAGTGGGGTTCTCGAACTCACATGGATATAAAAATATGAGATTGAATGGATAATGATAGACTAATGGCTTAAGGCCCGAATGTATTGATTTTGCACTATGACATGGCTTAAGGCCCGAAAGTATCGATTGTTCATAACTACCTATTGAGATTTGATGTGATTGTTAATTATGTGAATGTTATATATACGCATCTTGTTATATATGCATGTAGTTTGTATCTTGTGTGACATTACGAGCCTGCTTTTAAGTGGGACTTTAAAGGGTTACTTAGTACCGTAGTACTGAAGGGTTCCCTTCGTGGGGCCCCTGCCTATTTAATGGGCAGTGTCCCTTGCAGGTCTTTTCAGGTGCTACTCAAGTGGGAAACGGGAAAGAGCGTAAGGATTATCCGGCCTTTAGGATGTCATGCTTCCTATTCTAATGTATGGTTTAAATGTAATTTATTCCTATAACCACCATCTGTGGGATCTATTCTTATAAAGTGTTTACTTGCGCAACTCTGATTTTAAATATGATTTGAATTTCTAGCAATTGATATTTCGTTCTTTAGCCTTAGCACTTGGTACTGGAACGGTATGAATGAACCGGTCTGGTACTAAGTGTGGCGGTAATATCCCCAAAATTCACCGTTTAATATTTTGGCTTTCGCAATTTCTTTTAATAAAATGAAATTTTTTCAGTAGTGAATTTTGGGGGTGTTACAGGTAGGGGAATGGGAGTTGCAGGGAGAGGGAGAAGGGAAGAGGGGAATGGCGATGGCAGGGAGTGGGGAAGGGAGAGATGGTGGGGCTGGGATGGGGTAGAGAAATGGAGGGAGAGAGAGAGAGAGAGAGAGAGAGAGAGAGAGAGTTAGGGAGATCAATAGGGAGAAGGGGTTGCAAGTGGGGTGGTAGAGATGGTGGAGAATGGCTAGGATTCTTGCCGGGGAAAGAGGAGGAAGAAGAAGGGAAGTAGAATGGGGAGGCTAGGTGCGACGGGCGGCTGTAGGAAAAAAAAAGACGCGGGCCAGCCCGGTCGAGGAAGAAAGGAAAGAAAAAGAACGGAGGCAGGCTGGCTTGTGAGGGAGAAGGAAGAAAGTAGCCAAGCCGGGGAAAGGAAAAGGAAAGGGGGGAGGAGGGGGAGAGACGGGTCGGTGGCCCAAGTGCAGGGGAGGAAGGGCAAGCCAGGCCAGCTGGCGGCTCAAGGAAGGAAAAAAGGAGAAGAAAGAAAAGAGAAAAACGGAAAAAAAGGAGAAGAAAAGAAAAAAAAAGGGAAAAAGAAAAGGAAAATGGATTTAAATAAAAAAAATTAATTTATAAAATAATAGAATACAATATTTTTGGGTAGTAAATTTATTTAATAATTTTAATTTAATATAATTTAAATAGAAGGGTTTAAAAAGGATAATTTTAGTAAAATAATGGTTTGAAAATTATTTAAATAAAAAGGGTATGATAAAATAACAAAATATTTATTTTAATTTATTAAATATTTATATCCAATCTTATATATTCAAAAATCTATAAAATAATTAAATTAAATAGATTTAAAGCCTAATTTATCCCGAATAAAATTTATTTATTAAATTATAAGCTTTTAAAATTTTGGGGGATTACATGTCGGGGTGCCCATAAGCCAATGATCATAGATTTTATTTAGAAGCTAATCAATGCTTAATAAAAGAAAGGGATATATTTTTTTTATTTATCATTAAATATGAATATGATTATTATGTGTTACATAGCACTAATCTACCCTTTTTGTTTTTTGTGTGACATCTCAATTTTTGCAGGCATATAAAATATCACATATGTGACATATCTTACAATCAAGAAAATTTCAACAACAACACCCTCACTTAATTTGAATTGATTAAGCATTTTAAGGAGAATATAGTATTGTGGTTTTAGAATTGGCTTAGAATAAGAAAATACTATTTTTATCTCCATATTTCCTTTATTCTTATGCTAATTGATATTTTTATTAGTTTTAGTTGTGTATATTGACAATATGTAATTTAATTTGATTGTATGTATGATGATCTCCCTTCCAATTATGATATGAAGGGGTAGAGATAAATGACAGTAGAAGGCTAGAAGGCTCTTGTTCAATAAAACTAAATTGGATATAACATGATCAATTGCAAGACCAAAAGTGAAGGATTGGTTGCCACATTGTCCATCACCATATGAAGATCTCCATCACTTAAATATGATGGAAAACCATCTGATGTGACAATGTTAAGAAAATTACATCAATTTAAAAGTGATGGATCGGCGGTCTCATTGCCCATCAACGTGTACATAATAGTGATGGATCAATGGTCTCATCATTTATCACTACATATATATCTTATCACCTGAAGTTGATTAGATAATATGGTGCAAACCTCCATTACCTAAAGTTAATGGAGGATTGGCATAAGTGACTAAACTTTTCCCACACACCTGAAGTACAGATGGGTAATTGTCTAAGTTTTAGTAGAAGCATAAAGGTCCAGACCAACTATATTATTTACAAGTACGTACCTAATATACAAAAGGATATTGACACAATTGAGGTGAAAGATGATTTAATGGTCCAAAGATCTTATGCACAATTTAGTCCCAAAGATCAAATGATTAAAAGATGATAAATACCTCATAAGAAGTTTGATCGAGGAGATAAAATAGTTAAAAGTTTTTCAAGACTTATGTAGTACTGATCAAGAAGATCGAATGGTATTGAATACATCAAGTGCATTTTGACCTAGAAGATTAAACTATTTGGTGGTCTATAAACCCCCATACGAATTTTATTTTTAAACTTTCTATTTATGTAATTTTATTTCTTGAAATTTAGTTTATAAAACTTTAATTTTCACAATATTTAAAGTATTTGTTTTAATCACAAAGTAGTGATGTTGGATTTGTGCATACTTTTTCTAGCCAGGTATTCATGAGACGAAACACCTATTTTGAAATTGATAGTGGTTAAAACCTACTGTGTTTAACTCTCATTTAACACTATAGTGGTTGAAGTATTTACAATAGCTTCTCAGTTATATTATAGTTATAGTGGATAGAGGCATTTGATGATTGAAGCCTAAAGCTTCCTATCTAATAAGTAGTTTGATGGTTGAAGCCTATAGCTTCCCAATCATTTATTAGCTTAATGGTTTAAACTTAAGTTTTCCATTTGATATGATTATTTAATAGTACAGGCTATAGGATTCATGTCTTATAGATCTAAATATGATCTAGAAGATCAATTTATCCGATTAAAATGCCATTATATATTTTATTTCAAGGATGAAGTCTTTTAGGAACTTATAATTGACAATAATCTACACATGTATATGGCACGATAAACTTATTAAAATTTTTCTTTATTTAACTTTTGGATAAAATAAATTGCCAATGATATTTTACCTAAGTTTCTAGAGAACTTATTATGGTCTATGATTATTTTATAGTATTATTACCATCAATATCATCTAGAAGTAAACATGAGATAAATGCACAATATATGCATTTGGTATATTTAAAAAACCAAAATGTTTCACTAACCAAAAGTTAGTAAACCATAAAATATTCTCTTTGTGGCATGAGAAATGATATTATTTTAGTGCAACAATGATAATAAAGATCATTGAAACTTGCACGAGCACCCACTTAGATTTTTGAATTGGTAATGTAAGAAAATGCAAAAATATCCTATGTCCTTGATAGAATTCAAGTTGATATATATGGATCATTTAAAAATACTATAGTATATAGTGATGCATCAATGTAAGGTCAAACATTATATTTTGCAACTAATATTATAGCCTTAGTACAAAAGTGAATAGCCATCTGATTAGAATAAAAATACAATCAATGCTTTATGTCAGAAGCAAAATGGCTTGGTAGAGTCATTGATTATGTATTTAACTTACAAAATTTTTTTAGTGAGGTCTATAAATGATATGCCAATATGCATACAATAATTTTTGGTACATACCAATGGTATATCACATTATCTTTCAAGCTAGGTTATTTGGAATGAATTTAATGTTTATTTTAAAAATATAGATGAGTCTTATGTATACATATAATATCCCATGAATATTAAATTAAGCCATAAATAAAGCTAGGAATGTTTGCTTCCTCGTCATCCTTAGGGAGAGAGAAGATGAGATTGAGATTATAAAACAAGAAAGTGTAATACTCTGAAATTTTAAAATCCTAAAATTTATTTATCAACAAATTAATTTAACCTGAATTCTATTTTTTATTTAATAATCCTAAATTAATTATAGAAAAATTGTATTAATTTTATTTAGTTATTATTACTAATCCAAAGATTTTACTCTAATAATTTAACCTAAATCTCACACCTAAAAATTTTCTTTTTCCCTTATTTCCCTTTTTCTTCCTTTATTTTTTTCCCTCCTTTCTTTTTTTTTTCCCACATCCTTCTCCCTGGGTTGCATCATCCTAACCTAGACCCCTTTCTTTTTTCTTCATTCCATCCCTCAAGCGACTAGGCTTGTCTCCCTTTTTTTTCTTTCTTTTCTCCTTTTCTCCTTTCTTTTCTTCTTTTACCCTTTTCTCTATTTCTTCTTCCTCCCGCACTTCTATTTCCTTGCGTCACCTCCTTCCATTCATGCGCCCATCTCTGCACCCTACATGCCTCCCATCCCTTTTGCCTTTCCTCTTTAGGTCTTGCAGTGCTATACATGCTGGCTTGCGACATTACACCCTTACCCCTATGCCCTTGCACCTTACAACCACTTTCCCCCTATAACCATGCACTCTGAAGCTAAAAGCCACCCTATTGTCTTCCCCTCTCCCTCAACCTCTCCTTCATCTATAAATACCCCTTCGAGCTCTCCTTCATCTCCTCTCCCACCTGCACTCACCTCCCTTTTTTGTACTTACCTTCCCACCCCTGCCAGCTTCAACACCACTACTAGCATCAAGGCCCAACCAACCCCCTTCCACCTTTCTTCTTTACCTACTCCCTTCCCTCACCTATAGAGCCACCCTATCCTTTTTCTTCTCCCTTTTTCCTTCTCCCGTGGCCGCATTCGTAGCAGGCTACATTTCCACCACCATCGTTACCACCACCGCCATATGCTTTTCTCCTCCCTCCTTGCCACCACCACAATAGACCCAACATATAGAACCTCCCCAGCAAGCCCTCCCTTCTCCTCCCTTCTTTTTTCTCCCTCTTGGTCGTGTGCCACCTTGAACCATCGCCGACTGCTAGCTCTGCCACCACTAACTCCATCCAGTCCTAGTGCCACCACCTCTTTGACCCTAGACTACCAATCCTCACTCATTCCTCCAAATCAACTACCACCGCCATCGTGACCTCCTTTGTGACCGTCGGAGTGTGCCACCTACACCATTTTCTCCCCCAATTTGGTCACCTCATTTTCTTTCTCCTCCTTTAGCTTTCCTTAGGTTAAATTCTCTATTTTTTTATAATAAAAAAAGAAGAAGAAGAAGAAAGAAAAATCTAAACCATGTGTATTCCCATTTTAGATAATATTTTGGTGATAGCTAAAGAGGAGGCATATGTCATGCATACTTATATACTTGAGCCGATTGGGTAATGACACAATCATATATAGGGTTTTACTATGTTTAACATATATCATTATTGTGTGCTATGTGATGACATGCATGAAATAATAAATGACTAGTGTTGTATATGCAATTTTGTCTTGACAATAGCTGAAGGTAAGAAAGGTGTGTGGTCATGATTATATTGATTTCAAGTGTTATGTATATCTATGTCCATGGTATATGATATTGCATGCGTAAAAAGTTGGAGAGTCTTTGTGTTGGATGTTCTGTGACTTAGGTAGAGTTTTTTAGACCTAGGGGCATTTTGGTTAATACTATAAAAAGGTGACATTTAGGGTACCTTAGGGTGTTAATTAACATAAAATAGGTTGGAGATACTACATGAAATAACTAGGGTAAAAATAAAAAGGTTTATGGTAAATATAGTATGGGAAAAAAGACCATAAATGGGATGATCAAAACCTAAGGGGAGTTATGATCATATGTACGTAGAGTGGATGTTGGGCACTGGGTTGTGTATATGAGGTTAATCATGGAATTTTGGGTAGTCATGCAAATTTGGAAAGTCCTTTGTGCACTAGGGGAGGAGATATGACCAAAATGTGAAATTAGGGTTTAGGGAGGACAAGGCTAGAAACCTTAGGGGTAGGTTGTTATCGAATGTAGGATATGGCAGAGTTGTACTACAACCTTGGAGCATGATGTTAACCGTAAAATTTTGGGAATGTGTACCAAATTTAGTAGCCATGTAGGGTAGAGGGAAGTAGTTACAACCAAAATGAGGAATTAGGGTTTTGGAGGAGGATCGAATAGGAATGGTATTATCACATGAGCAAAATGGGGGAGCTACGCCAAAAATTTTAAGTTGATAGTTAACCACATCATTTTATGCATGGGTATGGAATTTGAGGACTAGATAAGCAATAGAGAAGGGATTATACTATACATGAGAAATGAGGGTTTTGGAAGGGTAATCGTAGAGGCCAATTATTATCATATGTGTAAAATGTTTGGAGGGGTAACCCTAGAGGCTAATTATTATCATATGTATAAAATGTAGGTAACAGACCATGACTCTTGACTATGGGTTTTATAATGACATGTTAAGATTTTTTGGGTAGATTTGGGGACAAAAAGAGGGAAATTGGAGGTGAGGATATGCTAGGATTAAGAAATTAAGATTTCTAAGGGGAACATGGTTGTTTCAGGGTAGTAGTTGGGACAGTGCCTTGCATAAGTAGGTTTATGTGATTGTGTGATGGCCCTAAAGTAAATAAAATATGAACAGTACACTAATCATTTAAAGTGGAAAATCACTTGAGTAGGGACCAATTGTACCTGCCAATCCACTGATGAGAATAATAGCCAGAAGCATCTTACCTTAGAAGTTGTACCTTATTACCATTCCACTGGAGAGAATAGTGGGATTCCGAACTCAAGTAAACCAAACCCTTGGATGATAATAACATAAGGTAGGACATTAATTACTTACAATAGAATACCATGTGGGTCAGGACCGATTGTACCTTGATAAATGATCCACCGGTGATAATAGTGGCCATAAATGCTCTACACTACGGTTGTACTCTAATTATTGATCTACTAGTAAAAATAGTGGCCAAAAGGGTACTGCCTGAGAATTTGTACTTTCTTAGCGTTTCGCCAGTTAAGAATAGTAGGGTCTCTAAGCCCAACGTGATTAAAATCATGAGATAATTATCATTTCACTACTACCGTATATTTGAAATATATTAAATAAAGTTAGTATGATCCATTTATGCATATGTTATCTTTTATTGTGGAGTCATTGATTTCTATGACCTTCTTAACTATATTATTACCTTATCCAGTACGTAGCATATTAATCACCCTTATTATTGGTGCTTCTCATTTTCATGAGCAAAGACCCCTTCTAAGTCTATGTAGGTAAATGATGACTCATTAGATGACTTCGCTACATAAGTGATGCTATTGTGACTGGGGTTGGGGACCAGAGATTTATGTTATCCAATTTTTTTTTAAAAGGTTTTCTTCTTGTTAATTTTCAACTAAATGTTTATTTATGTATTTCTGTGTTACTTTCAAAATGAACACCTATTTCTTATTCATGATACGGTGCGTACTTGTGCTACATTTATCATGGTTTGTGTTCCGTTTTATCATTTCCTTGTAGTTGGTATAAGAATAGTCTGTGGTGAGAATTATACTAATTATGGTAGTAACACCCCTTTTATGTTGAATGTTTCTTCCACTTAAACAAAAATTTTTAGTAGTAAATTTTAGAGATGTTACATAAAGTACTTAGAAGATGTCTTCCATGATATATTGACCTAAGGAAAAATCAAAGTGTACTTGATGATGCATGCTTGCTTGATGTAGCTTAGCTGCAACTTGCATTTATTATAACCAAGAAATTATTAAAGTTATATATGTTTTGAAAAAAGTTCCAACTCACACAAAAGTCATTGTGGTGACTTCAAATAAGTTAATGACAAGTATGATATAAATGTGCAAGAAGCGTATGATATGGGTCCAAAGAGATGAACTTTCAAAAGAGGATTTATAATCCTTGAAAAGGATAGAAAACTTGTCACAATGAGTCTATATGTCCATATAGATAGAATCTGATAATAGATTTCACTAGCGAATGAAATATCCTTATAATGTTATAAGATGGTATGAGGTAGACATTGGTTATATCTTTACCCAAACATTTATAATTGATAATTGACAAAAGTGAGAATTATTTTCAATTTATTATAGAATTTCATTGGATAAATGACAAATAAATTGGAATAATTAGATGAATCCGCTTGATGAGCATGATTTATATGGAAAAGAAGTTCAATATTTAAAGGTTTCATATCAACTGACTATAAGTGGGTATTCATGAATATATAATTTAAAAGTCAATTTATTTACCCGTGTCTTTGTATAAAAACTAGGTTTTTATCCTTTATAGGATTTTTATTAGCATAGATTTTAAATTTAATTTCTATTAAAGTGTACCTGTACATATAAAAAGAATTATATGTATTATGGCATATGAAGGAAATATACTAAGTTGAGGGAAGAAAAATGCACTATTTTCATTAGCTATGGTTTTGTCCTATTGAAATTTTTTGGTAAGATTTTTAATGAGGTAGTATTTTAGAGATGTATTTTAAAGGGAGCTATTGTAAATATCAGAAGATGTACATCCAATAGAGAGTGTTGTAAATATCATATTTGTATATTGTGGATGTATAAGTTATGAATGTATTTTGTATTAAATTATAGGTTTAATATCTCAATTATTTCCATCTGTTGTAACAACTTTTTCCATTATAACTATAACCTCTTAACTCTATGTATCATCCACCTCCTTTCATATTCTCTAACTCATTCTCATAATTAATGTAATAAGTATGAGTATTATATATATAGGATATGGTAAATTGTATAAATAAGATATCCATATGTATCTAGGAGAATAAGAAGTTTTATTCATTCTTTATCTCCATATTATTATATATCTTTCTTTGAGTGAATCTAATATTATAATAGGGAAGGAGAATGGCTTGCTGAATGATTTATTGTTACCATAATTTTCTGAACTTGTCGTGAATTGAAGACGAATCATTTATTATTGTTTGTTTTGTTTCTCAAAGTACTAGGCCTAGCCTAGTATGGTAGGATTGTGCTTAAAGATAAACAAAAAGTAGAAAACTTTGTTTGGCAAAGGAATTTAACACATGATCTACTTCAATAATGCTTTCGTATTCTCATTACCTCATTGCATATGCTAGCTTAGTTTCTTATTTTTATTTCAAATATCGTCATCGTCATCGTTGTCGTCGTCATCATCAACATCATCATCATTTATAAATTTGAGCCACGTATTACTTGGGGGCACTAGGCAAGGGCTTACCTTGGTCATCAAATAACAAAAAAAATACTTAATTTTAATCCATTACTTCAACTACCTCCAATATTGGGGGTAATGTAAATAAAGTGAATCAAGATGAACTAAGGTGATTCGAGGTAAAAGTTTGACCACGATGGATATAAAAAAATAAATTTCCAAATGAAGTAAATCAAGGTTATGAGTTCTTAACTTGTTCTTTCACTTAATGGTGTTGCTCTTTGTGATTAATAACTGGATGTGGCAATGGATTCAGCACAATAGTCTTGAAAGTAATTATAGGAAGTCATTATAGTTGACGGGAGATGGTTTATTCATTTTGTTTTATATGAGCATTTTTACTTTGTAAATCATCTAATTCAATTCAACCTTGTTTGTAACCTTATAATACAATGAGAATATTGTAAACGTTGGAGGCATATTAACTTATAATATAGAAAAAGATACCGTATATAAATAAATAAGTAGATAAAATATTATTAACAAATAATAATAACATTTATAATAATATATCTACCTTAATACTTGTAATAATAGTAGAAGCCGAAAATAGAAAACTAAAATAATATATCCAAGTTTACCAAACTGATGATGTATTCTTAGGATAAATTTACTTCAATTTATAGTGCTTAAAATTGTAGATAATTGTTTTTTCGCATAGAATGTATTTTTTTTATTAGGTGTAGTACTTTAATCTAACATAATTTTTTTAAATTCAACGTTATGTTGATACTTAATTAAAAATAATGGAATAGAAAGGATAGAGAGAGAGAGAGATTAGAAGGCCCAAAGGAGAATCTAAATGTTTGAAATTACCAAATAATTTTTCTGGCCCACGAACAAAGAAATTTATAGGCTTCTTTGTGCCTTTCTGAATAAATGCGACTTGCACGAACAATCACTACCTGACCGAAATATCACATTGATTGGAAATTAACGCTCGCAATTCTCTTTCTCGGGTCGCGTCTATTTACGTTTGGGCACATATTGACTCTTGCGATAAAATTAAATTTGAATTATCAGGTGCTACGTGACATGGGCTAATCCCATCTTGTTAGTGCATGAAACAAAAATATATATATATATATTTCTTTATGAAATTTGCTGGGCCATACCACGTGACCATCAAAGTCACACTTTTGGCATATTATACTACGTAAGATTTAATTACATATTAGTGGCAAAAAGTAATCAAAACTTGCAATAATTGGAAGCCTCAAACAAATTAGGTTCCTATAGGAGATCCTAAAAATTAGTAGCTAATAATAATTAATATTTTCAATACCAAACCAATTAATTAGTAACACCCAAGGTATAATGGGAGTCAAAGTTAGCCCAATGGAAGGTCTTAAGCACATGATTATTCTCCAAGGCTTGGAGGCCATGGTAGTTAGCGAGTGCACATGGTTACTGCAATGGTATGAATATGTCAATAGGGTGGAAAGATGGGCACGACACACCTAACTGAAGTGTGGGTAGTTGTCTTAGAGGCACAGGCACCCATGTCGGCATGGACATACGATACTTTTAGAAGCATTGGTAGTCATACGGGGTATGGTTGTTTCTCTCAAGAATGTTAGGCTCCATGAGAACAGGTTAGACATCTGCAGGATCCGATTATACACCTCATAAATGCAGAGAATAGAAGAAAAAGTTATGACCAACATCGGCGGAGTGGAAACACAATTACAGGTGATGGAGGAAGTTCAACCAGTGGTGTTGAAAAGGTTCAATGGTGGATATGGTGAAAACAACACCCCCGGTAGCAAGTGCAAGGGTAGCCCTAAAGAGACAAATGGAGAGGAAACACAACACACACATTTATATTAGTATGACAATAATTAATGATAAAGGGAACAGTCAGAACCTAATACCAAGGAGACTTTCGCTTTTCAACAAAACATCCTTCATACCAGAGTCTAAGCTCTAAGGCATTAAGGATTATTTAGATAAAAAGATCCCCAGTATTCATGAGGAAATAGGGAATAAATCTACACATGGGATCCACAAAGAGGTGACCAAAAATGTAGATGAGGCATTGCATGGGGTTACCGTTGAAAATCTAAGGAATGATTCCCAAAAACATGAATCGTCGGTACATTTAATCAAGAATGGGCTCAAAACAGAGGGAATGTTGTCAACTTTAGTCTCTAGAACATATCATCTCTCGAGTTTTGAGGAAAATATGCCCTTGAAAGTTAAATTGCTACATGAGAAAAAGAAAAGGAAAGAGCTATGATTAAAGAGGAAAAGGAGGCATATGAAAGCAAAGGAGTACAACAGAGTAGAAAGTAGAGGCCTAGAAGAAGCTCGAAAAGGAAATGACTTATTGATTGATAAAGTCATGAAAGTGGCAGGCCTTTTAGGTTTAGTTTTGGATTTACTTAAAGATAAGATGAAAGCTTGGGATGCCAACATTCTTGAGGAGGAAATGCAGGAGTGGGAGGGATTTCAAAAACAATAGTGTAGATGGGAGATGGATGGAGTCTGATATGCCTGTGGTATTAGTGTTCTTTTAGTATATATGAATGAGCTTGGAAATGGAGAGGTTTGTAGATAGGGTAAGTAGAAGTAATTTAGTTGGATGGGTATGTGTCGTGGCGTGGTGGGATGTCTCGTTTTCCTTTTATAAATTCTTGAGTTAGGCCTATGTTGTCTTTAGCAATCAACTATGTGTTTGATCGCTATCTCCAACATTGTTGTGGCATGGGTATTCATGATGAGCGTTCTTGTTAGGAGGAGTGGCAATCTTGCTTTTGGTGTTGGTTTTCCATTCTATCTTCGTGTTGCGGCTATTTTGTCATTCTTATGCTGGGAGTGTCCTTTATGGCGGTGTTGTCATTCTCAGGCTAGAGATGGTGGGTTGGTTAGCTCTTTGATTTTTGGTCCTTTGTCTCTATTTTCTAAGTTTATGAGATCATCTCTAGATTTGGAGTTTGGTTTGTTAGACCTTTTGGGTTATGATAATCATATTACTCATGTTGGTATTTAGCTTTAGCAAATGTTATCTAATGGAGGATGGGATTGCAGCATAGAAGTGCTACTTTCTAATGGAAAAATATGAGAGGTACTGATTATGCATGTTCTTATGCTTAATAAATGGGCAAGTAGTCGCGGATCTGATATGCTCATGAAGGAGTTATGTATTTTCTTTTTGATGTAAGATAAACTTTTATCCATGGTTTTTGAGATTTGGGATAACAATCAACTCCACTAATGAATTTTTGCTGGAGTCTTTATCTACAAGAGAATCAGAAGTATATCCAAGAGGATGCCAGAGGCTACTATATGGGTCGTTTCATGCTTGTACTCGCTCCTCTTGTTTATCGGGTTGGGAATATTTTTTCTATTTTTACTTTCACTTATTTTCCTAGATGTATGCTTGGGAAGGCCCGTGGGACGTAAGGGAGTCTGGCTAGGAAGAACAATTAGTTAGTGGAGTGGTGAATTAGTGCTCTCGTACTATCTCAAGAGGAGGGAGAGATGGTTGATCTCAAGTGTTAACTAATGTTCCAATAAAAATTAAAGCTCCTCAACTTTGTTGTGAAGGCTTCTTTTGTCATCCTGAAGGCTTAACTTGCATAATATGGATTGCTCTCGGCAAATTGCTAGTGCAGATGGTGGTGACTAAGGTCTAGGGGTATAGTAGTGACCAATGGACAGTGGTTATAAAGGTCAATAGGGAGGTGTGTTTTGTAACTTTTTTTTCACATTGAATTGACATGTAAGCTAGGTGGCATGGTGGAGGCTCGGGGTTATCTGTTTTGGGAGGTTCAAGCTTGCTTTTTTCATAGATAAGAGTGAGGTGATATCGATTATATGCGTTTTGTTTCTGCCCATGTTTTTGATCAACACTATCAATACCCTTCCTAGAAGGTAGAGATGTAGTATGCTATGATGATGTCAGGCAAAATCTTTTGCTCATTTATAAAATGACTTATCAAAAAAAAATGAAGTACATGAGGAAGGGAAGGGGAAAAAACAGAAAAAGAAAAAAATAACTATAATTACCGTAACAAAAGAATTGTTCCAAGTGAGTCGAGTTGGTACACAATCGGCCGTGTACAATCTGACACAAAGCTAACATAAGAAACACACCTCACTTCTTCTTTCCTGCTTTGCCTTCTTTACGGCGAACCACTTCATCAGCATATCGAACACCCTTGCCCTTGTATGGTTCTGGGGGTCTCCATTTCCTAATTGATGCTGCAAACTGTCCAATCTCTGACTTGTCATATCCACTCACTGTAATCCTGGTATTGTCCTCTACCTTCACTTTCAGGTTATCTGGAATCTTCATCCTAACTGGGTGAGAAAACCCTAGACTCAGGACGAGTTCATTGCCTTCCACTGTTGCACGGTATCCAACACCAACCAACTGAAGTTTCTTCTCAAACCCTTTTGATACTCCAACTACAATGTTATCAGTAAGTGTCCTGACAATCAATGGGAAAGAAGGGTGGAGTTAAAAAGCAGATTAATAAACGAAATATATTCCAGTATCTCTAGATAAACCCCGTTTATTTAAAAACCTGAAATATTAGCATTTCTTTACAGCAACATATGCAAGTAATGCAAGGACTAGTGTAGTCAACTATGATTTGAAGAAACGATGTGGAGACATTGTGCCAATACACAAGTGTGAGGCAGACTCCTTTAGTTAGTGTGAAGAATGGGTAAACAACTAATAAGTTTTTATGACAAGCGGTCCAGCTCCTCCTTGTCAGCAGAACCAATCATACTCATTTTGTTAACGTAATTCCAGGCAGACATTGCATCACAAATTCAAGTCTAGAAAGATAAAAAAAGCTTATCTAACATTCAAGTGCTGTTACTCCTGGATGACAACAAAAGACCCAACACTTCTAGCTTCACCAAACTGAAGTACCTACAGAAAAGAAGCCAAGAAAAAAGAAGGAAAGACCGTAGCTATTACCAATACTGCATTTCAACCTTAATCTGTATTTTCACACACTTGATGTATGTTTTTATCATCATCATTTTCATCTTCTTCTTTAGCTACATGAATCATTTATATAAACTAATAGACAAACTTATATCTTAGCTCCTACGACAAGCTGTTTGTCAGTCCCTTCATCCTATGACTTGCATCTCACCCATGAAGGTATAACTTAGATTCACCTGATGAACTAATAGACAAACTTCAGGAAATTTTCAAGCAACAAGTTGTTGCAGTGCGATAATTTATGCAACTAACGTAATAATAGAAACCCTTCTCCAAGACAAAGACCAGTCTCACTAATCGTACTCCTATATTGTTCTTCCACACATTAGCTTGTGGTTAGAATTTAGCTTAGAATTTTTGTCACATAATCATTTAAATGATTTGAGGCAGAATTTCCAGTAGAAGAGCCCTTTTCCAGGCACTAGCTTAAGGACATTAATAACCTTGGCACATTGTCAAAGACAACAAAGTGAACATTGATCATAATTAACACGTATAGTGCAAAGAAAAGAGTGAAAATGTCAAAGATAAAGCTGTGGGATGAAGCACCACTATGGAACAAGTGCCTCCAGTTAGACCAAGTGAGTTACAAATCTCAACAGAAATACAGAATAAACAGACACTAAGATTACCTGAATAAACCATGCATTTGGTTAGCTCTTCTTGTTTCAACAGACTTTCTGATTCGCAAAGCTCCAGATTCCTCTTTCTCAACTTTTACTTCCCGTGGATAGGAAAGTGCCATCTGACCTAAAGGACCCTTCGCTTTAAGATCTTGTCCTTCTAATGTTATAGTGACATTAGAAGGCACAGGAATAGGCTGTTTTCCTATTCTGGACTCCTTGCATTTGACATCCTTACTTACAAAGCTTAGTCGGGTCATCGGAACACTGGGAATGAGGAAGCCATTTATCTCCCCAAGGAACACAGCTTTTAAGTTACTGAAACACAGTAGGACAATATAAGTCTCATTTCATTACAATATGATAAAACACTACTTCATTTTTCAGGAGTAGATAAATGGTAATGACTGAAATGCTCCAGATTTTTGTTAAAAAAACATGTAGCATTAGTAACATCTATATATCAACAATCCAGAGGCAACGAACCTGAAATCTTCTCCTCTGTTTGTCTAACAACTATCAGAATGCTGACAGTGTCAATGTCCAATCCTCTAATGAACAAAAAAAAAAACTATGTTTATAGGTAAATCACTTTCAGCTATATCAGTGTAGAGACGCTATTAAAATTTCTCAGCAGTGACCTTTTCACATAAAAGTTTGGTCCAACAGCACTTCCAAATAACTATGGTAGCCATTGTTATGCATCCTTCTTTCTTTCAAATGTGCATCATTATTAGGGAGAAGGATGAAACAATATTGCAATTTAACCTTTGGTCTAAAGCACCACCTAAAGTTTAATGAAAACTAATTCAGTTCCAACGCCTAGTTACAAACTGTGGGCAAGTTTAGGAGACAATGTATGCTAATAGAGTACCCTTTAAAGGCGATAGGTGGCCTCATTTTCTATTCTAGAGGACGACATAAGATATGTATGACTAGTCCATTGCTACTAGAAAAGAGCCCAAGATTAATTTTGCGAATAGCCCATGAAACGGCAGCAAAGCACAAGTAACAAAATAAAATGAAATAATAATCTTATCTTTAGAGGTGTGATAACAGCTACTACTCACCACATGTGATCGATGAATGCATACGATTTATCTCATTATCAAGAAAAAACAAGCAAACTAAGCAATTATTATTGGAATGCGTGCTCTTTAGGTGCTCAATACTCTTTGCAACTTGGGTACGAATATGTATCGGAAGTTGTTCCTAGAGAAAAGAATCATTTTGTGGATACTTACTAAAAATCTAAACCAAATAAATAGAACCCATCTCGAAGCCAGCAATCAGATAAAAATGGAACGCTTGCAACTCAATTTACCTGATCAAATAAGAAGAAAATACAAAAAAATAAGGCATACACAAATTGAACTAAAAATCCTCTGAGTTCGAGAAGGAATTGAATACAAAGAATGCGGATTGTCAGACATGAGCGACGATGAACCGAAGAAAGGGGGGAAATTGAAGAACAAGAATATCGATGCAGGTTTGTAGTGATGTGACAAATCAGTCGGTGAAGGTACTTTTCGATTCATATTCTAAAAGTTTGATAGCGGCGACTCCGGTTGTTGTCCGCGGACAAGTTCGTTAAAGTAAGAAGCGTGAACGGCGGATTTTGCGGCGGTCTCCAGCGAAACCAATCCAGATAGAAGGGCGATTTATCGTCAACATTGATAAATTGACATGAAAACTATACAAATATAATTCCAACTAGGAACAAAAAGGAAGGACAAACAGGAACATAAAATCTTTCCCATTCTAATTCACGACACAATACAAGCTTACGGTAATCTCAGAGCAATCGATGCTCATAAAATGACAGGTGAATCAGACAAAAGAGAGGAATTGCGCACCTTGTTTGGAAAGAAGAAGTAATTGAACTAGCCATAGAAAAGCGTCAGAGCATCAGCTGAAATTGAAATTCTATAGTTGAGTTGAGCCACTTTTCAGTTCACCATAGATACTAGCCTTGAGCTATCCGCACTACTATTTTATCCAAACAAAGAATCCGAGTCCTTCATTATATCTGATGTCCGATTCAACTTAACCTCCTTTTGTACGGGCTATTTCTATCACGAGTTTGTGGATACTGGTAATGGCATAGGGCCATAGGCTGTGAATGAGGCCTGGCCCGTCGTTATTAAACCGAACCCTAGTTTTGATCGGAGTTAATTAACAATCAGGTTGGGTTTAC
Source organism: Tamarix austromongolica (assembly GCA_039764185.1). NCBI lineage: Eukaryota > Viridiplantae > Streptophyta > Magnoliopsida > Caryophyllales > Tamaricaceae > Tamarix > Tamarix austromongolica. Next base: position 12,959,770 of record CM077819.1, read on the forward strand.
TATTAATTTAATCCGACTCAATAAAATAGAATTTAATATTAATAATTTATAATAGTAAAAAAATAAATATATCTTACTATTTATTTAAAATTTTTAAAAATACGTTCTTATTATTATTTAAATTTTATTTTTTTTCTTACTTTTATTGTAAACTTCCTTATTCACCAATAATATTCTAATTTTACTAATTTTTTTACGTAAAAATACAACATTAAAAATTCATAATAATAAATACATATAAATTAAGAATGCATTATTAATCACATATTTACATAAAGTTAAACTTAATTTTTGCCTAGGAGGTTAATGAGTTAGATTAATTTTGGTAGTCAATGTCCAATTTAACCTAAATCTAAAGTGATTCGATCTAGGATTGGCACAGCCTGAACCCAACCAGACCCATCAAAACCTGACTCGTCAAATTAACTCACACACGAAATCACCTGAATATGAGCTTACTCGACCTAAACCTGACCCGATAGGAATGTGAACGAAGCTGGTTTAGGATGGGTACACCCATACCTATATTCGATAAGAAAATTCGTACCCAAATTTGTACTCATACCCCAAACAAGTATCTACTAACACATCTATATCCTTATCCGTTGGATACATGTTACCCGATGAATCATTCATTTACCTACTAACGGATATTATCTAGCGAATAAATCTATTAATCGATGGATAAACTCATTTAGACTTAAACCAAATGACAATGTTAACCTTAATTTATACTATATTTATTTTAAAATTAAGGGTAAAAGGGTTATTATATATATGATAAATGTGTATAGATATGGATATCCCATACTCACATCCGTACCCAAGTTCAATGGGTATTTTTTTTTCCATCATCCATATCTATTTATCCATATCAGTTTAAGTATCTGACGAATAAAACTCATCAGATTTCTGATAAAATCCGCTTTGTTTATATCCCTAGACCCAACCGAACAAGATAATCCAAAATAATCCAAACCCAACCCGACTCAAAACCAAACTATCTCAACCCAGATCTGACCCGACCCAAATAATAAGGCTACCTGAAATGATTTGAACCCGAAATAACCTAACTCGATCCATAACTGACCTGCAAAGAAAAATAACATGCAAATAACGATGAATGAACTAATATGTCTTACGGATGTGTGTAGCTATTCGAGTGATTATGGTATTTGTAATACCCCAAATTGAACGGAGTGTTATAGGGATTGATTTGGCTACTTATATCAACATGGTATACCATCCTTTTGGTGATTTCGTCCTAAAAACTCCACAGTTAAGTGTGCTGGCTATGGAGAAATTTTAAGATGAGTGACCTCCTGGGAAGTTTCGGAAATTTTCTGAAAATTTGTCGGGAAGTACGTGAGTGAAGACAAAGCGCACTAAAAGGACTCGTGTTGATCTGTGGGGCCAGCCGATCAATCCGAAAGTACTTCAAGGTAGCCCCCCGCGTGGTTGAATCAACTCGGGTGTTAGAAATGGTATCAAAGCGAAACCGCAACCGTGAGCTGAACTTGGATGAGCTAGTTAGCCACCTAGCGGAACAATTCTTGAGATAAACTGTATTGAGACAATTATTGGTTGAGGGGCAACGAGGATGTTGCGTTCTTTGAGTGGGGGTGAATGTAATACCCAAAATTGAACGAAGTGTTATAAGGATTGATTTGGCTACTTATATCAACATGGTATACCATCCTTTTGGTGATTCCATCCTAAGAACTCCACAGTTAAGAGCAATTTTAAGATGGGTGACCTCCTGGGAAGTTTTGAAAATTTTCTAAAAATTTGTCGGGAAGTGCGTGAGTGAGGACAAAGCGCACTAAAAGGACTCATGTTGATCTGTGGGGCCAACCGATCAATCCAAAATCACTTCAAGGTAGCCCCCGCGTGGTCGTATCGACTCGGAGTGTTACAGTATTTCAGATGATCTGTGTGCACCCCCATGATTGCATGTTCAATGTATTGTATTTGATGTGTTGTATGTGAGCCTTACATGTTAGTCTTGTGTAAAGGGTTACTCAGTATCATAGTACTAAAGAGATTCCTTTCTTAGGTCTATTCAATGGGCAGTGTCTTTTACAGGTTAGACTGCATGTTGCTTTGGGGATTTATCTTCGGGATTGAAAGGGTAGGGTTATCTGGGGCCACTGACTCGTGTTTCAAATTGGGAAGTATTTATGTGTATTTCATGAAACGTTTTGTATTTCTTTTCTATTAATGGTCTCTTTGTAACCATGATTAGTGGGTTTTTCCTTGGAAGAAGAGTTCGCCTTCCTAACTATTACGCTACTTTGATTTATAAAATGTTTTCTGAAATTTAATTAAAGTATGTTTTCAAGCCTTATCACTTAGTAGTGGATCAGTGGAAAGAAACTGGCGTGGTACTAAGTGTAGTAGTAACACCCTAGAGTTTATTATACTTGCTTCCATATAAAACTTTTAAAAGCACTATCTTTTAATAGTAAATTTTAGGGGTGTTATACTAATGCCATAGCTATGCGTAGGGAATCCTTGGTAGACATAGGAGATAAAGTCTCATTATAGTTATCTCCCTCTCTCTGAGGGAACTTAGTAACTAGTTTAGCCTTATACCTATAAATATTTATTGATGAGTCTCTTTTAGTCTTATAAACCCACTTGCAACCAATAGGTTTAGCTCTATCATGTAACAATATAATGTTCTAAATTTCATCGACCTTCATGGAATTCATCTATTCCTTTATGGTATCATTTCATAACTCAAAAGTTGAACTACTCATGGCATGTGAAAAAGTTGAGATAATCAATTACACAAATATCACAATCACACTCTTGTAAGCATACATAATAGTCACTAGGTATAGCTAACCTTATTTCCTTAGAAGATCTTCTTAGAGCTGACCTAACATCCTCTTGAGAACACTACTTAATAGTAGGTTGTTCAATAACTTCAGGAAGTTCTTAAAAATATATATATATATATATATATATATATATATATATAGGATTTATGTCAACATTCTATGGAGATACATTAACTTGTTGTTCAACCATAGCTAGAACTATAAGTGCACAATGAATAAAAGTCACTATATCACATGAAGTGACACATTACCAGATGAGCATGTATAGGAATTGGATCCTTGATTTAATCACAACTACTAATCAAGTCATTTTTTAATAATTTTTTCATTCCTTGGCTCCTTAAATATAGCGTTATGTAATAAATAATAGAACCAACAACCCTTAGACCTTTTAACATATCCAACAAAATACCCATTAAGGGTCATTAAGTTTAGTTTTCTTTCTTATGTATTGTAGATTCTCACTTTTGATGAAAATCTCCAAACATGCATATATTTTAAACTTGGTTTCTAACCTTTAAAAAGCTCAAATGGTGTCTTAGATGCCACTTTGGTTACTACTCGATTTAAATTATATATCATCATAGTAAGTGTTTCATTCCACAAATATATAGAAATATCATACTTGCTAAGAATACTCTACATCATATCTAACAATGCCCCTATTTCTTCTTTTAGCTATGCCAGTTTGTTATGATAAATTAGGAATAGTATAATAGGTAAATATCCCATTTTCTTGAAGAAACTTTGTAAATAGACCAAGTGCTTGTCCAACCTCAGTGTACCTCCTATGGTACTCTCTACCTCTATCAAACCTCATAATTTTTATTTTCTTATCACATTGTTTCTATACTTTAGATTTGAAAATTTTCAAAGCATTTAATTATTCGTACTGATTGTTGCGAAAGTAGATATACATATATTGTAAATATTCATCAATAAATGAAATGAAGAATCCCTAACTGTGTGCATCCATATTAGGATTATATATGTCGGTATAAATAATATCAAGTAGTTTAAAATTCCTATTGGCACCTTTCTTAGACATGTATTTTGTTTACCCTTTGTACACTTAATACAAGTGCTAATGTTGGTAAAGTATAGAGTGCCAAGTTGTAATACCCCGTATTTTTTAAAATCCAGAATTATTAAGTTTAATGATTTTATCAGCGTAATTGGATGTAAATAATTAATTATTTTAATTTCGATTCGTATTACGGATTTATCGATGATTTCGAATTCATAATTGAATGTAATTAATCATTGTCGTTGCGAACCATTCTAGACAAATTCGTTCACGACAATGATTTTATTGTATTCTTATGATTTCGATCTTCGGTTAAAAATATATATTCCCGTTCTTTCTCGTATTTTGGTTTTTAATATTTTTAATTCGTTTTCGATTATATTTTCGTTATGTGATTACGACTTTGTTTTGAAGTTATATTTCGTTAACGAAATATATTATTTAAATTATAGAATTTCTATTTAAATAGTTAAATTTATTTTAATAATTTTTATCCGTAGAAAATATTTCCGACTTTAAATTTATTCGTTTTCGGTAATTGTTAATATTTTTGGAAAGTTTTAAATTCGGAGTTTACTTATGAAATTCTTTCTGGAATTAATTCTCTTTCGTTTTATGCTTTTTGGTTTACGGAAAACCGATTTCGGAAATTATTTAAATTAGTCTTGGTTTATTCGAATTTGACTTAAATATTTTAGTATATGTTTTAAATAATTTTTCTGGGTCTTATAATACATTTCCGTAAATAATATAAATTATGTGTTCGTTGTTAAATCCTTTCGAAAATACTTTCAAAATTCTTTATATAGCCTTTTTACTAATTTTAAGCCTTTGGATTCGTTCGAAATAAATTTTTGACTAGATAAAAATTCAGATAAAATCTTCTAATAATATTTTGACTTTTTTTGGTATTTTATCTAATGTGTATTTGTAAAAAAAAAAAAAAAAAAAACCCGCACCAACCGGGCCGACCGAACCCCCCATCTTCTTTTTCTTTCTCTCTTCCCCACCTCGACCCCTCTCCTGTCCTGTGCGCCCCTGTTCTGCACTCGAAGCCCTACCGCCCCCTCTCTCCAGCTCCTCCCTTCTCCTTCGCTGGCCGCCGGCTACCGCCACCGCCAGCCACGACTGCCACCGACCACCGCAGCAGGCAACAGCCACAACAGCTGCAACCGATGCAGCACAACAGCCACGCAGGAGCAGCGGCGGTAGCAGACCGCAACAACGACGAGCCACGCAGCTCGTGCCACCGTCCGTCACCGACGAGCTCGGCCGACCACCGGCGAGCAGTCCTTGGCCTTCGACGAAGCTTCCCCGGCCTTCCTTTGCCCCGATTTGTCGGTTTTTCGTTTGGTATAAATTTCCGAAAACCCTAACCCTTATTTTGATTTATTGGGTATGAATTAGCTTATGAAAAGCTAAATTGATTGTTTGATTATGTATATATATGTTGTATGATTGATTTAGAGTGGTTAATTGTGGTGTATTTGGTTGATTTGTGAAAATTGAATTTTAGGCCGGGTTATGCCCAAATTTTTCGGATCTGTTCGATTTGGCGATTTTGGATAAATTGATTATACAATATGTTTTTAAATGTATCTAATTTCATGTCGGAACCGTCAATTTGAGAAATTTATGCATAATTTATCGGAATTCGATTCCTAGGTCAAAATTCTTGTGTAATGAAATTGGGTTGTGTAATTGAGCCGTTCCGCTCAATTGATTTTATAATATCGTTTAAAATGTATTTAATTTTATATTGGAAGTGTTGATTTGTAAAAATTATGCGTAATTTATCGGAATTGAATTTTTAGGTCAAAACTCCCGCGGATTTAAATTGGATTTTGTAATCAGGTTATTTTATTCAATTGACTATATAAATTATATTAGAATATGTTTAATTACATTTCCGAACCGTCAATTGGTATGTTTTGGCAATAATTGATCGGGTTTGCGTTCCGGGTTCAAAAACCCTAATTGTGCTAAATTGGATATTTCTGCTATCGGTTTTGATCAATTGATTAATTGATATATTATAAAATGTTTTTAATTATATTTCTAAACATTCAATTTGATTAAATTTATAGAATTTTACTGAATCGTATTTTCGGGCTTAAAACCCTAGATTTTAAGTGAAATTATGAAATTGGTTATTTGTGTAGTTGTTTTGCTAAAATTAAATTTATAAAAGTAGTTGAAATGATCATAATTGTATTTTAATGCCTTTAATTGGAATCAATTGATTTGAATTAACGGAGTTTGTATCGGGGGCTTTAAAACCCTAATTTTGAAAATGGATTGTCTGAAATTGGTTAATCGGAATATTGTTTTGTTGAAATTGATTATCTGGATTTATCTAGAATTAGTTTAATTATGTTTTAAAACTATTAATTTGAGGTAGTCAGATTGATTTGGCCGATTTGTGGTTTAGGTATTAAAAACCCTAATTTTCGGGGATGATTTTATAAAATTGATTTTTGCTATGTGTATTTCATCTAATCGAATTCTATCTTTGGGTTTTAAACCATTTAAATTCTGTTTTAATCTAATCGGTTTGGATTTGGTTCTATGTAAATGGTTAGATTACCGATTTAGTTGCAAAACCTAATAAATAAGCTATTTCCGATAAATTAACTTATGTTCGATTATTCTTTCTCGGGCTTTCCAAATTAAGTTGAAATGTCCCAAGTGATATTTGTATTAATCCGTTTTGATTTAGTTTTAACCTTAAATCTTAATAAAGCTATGCTTTTAAGTTCTAAGTTTTGGACACGTTTTCTAAGAAAGATCATTTGTGTCGTTTGTGTTTATTTAATTAGAATATGTGGATTATGGATTGATAGGATAATTTCTAATTTAGTTTTCGATTTCTATCGGGTCTAGGAAAGCTTTCTCGTGGACCCACGAACTAGGGATCCCTCTCCCTCTCATTTCGCTTAGCTAGCTTCGGACCCAGGTAAGTCTCTACTTACCTCTACTTGTGGTTGTTTAGTAAGGACAAGGCTAAGGCCATCTGTGTGTATTGTATGTTTTACCTGCCTTGTATGCCTTATGCGGTTGTGTGTTTTAGTCTGTATATTATCTGTGTATTCATGTAGCGCAGCTTGGAACCAAGGTACGTTCCCGTACTCTTGTTTATATGTACTAGTATGGTATGGTGCAAGGATGGTGTGGTGTGATGTAACATGCATGCTAGAATGTTTTGATGAGGAGTTGTGGAGCGGGGGCTTGGAAAGGAAAAAAAATAAGCGAATAGAATAACCAAAGGAAAGTACGTCGGCTAACGCAGGTAAGAATGACCTAGGCAATTTATGATTAATGAATGGATGGGAAAAGGGGGAATTAAATAAATAGGAGAGTGGAAGAAAGTAAAGTTGCTTGGGGAAACTAGGGTTTGCATGGGAATGATAGAGTTGGCAGGGTGGAAGTGTTAAGGTTTGCATGAAGTGGTTAAGGTCCGCATGGGGGCGAACCTTACGTATGGAAAGTTACTTTGGGGCGTAGGGAAGGTAATGGAAAGTTGTTTGGGAGTTTGGAGGCTCGAGGTGAAAAATAGTACGTGGGATAAAATAAGGGTACATAGGGACCGACTAGGGTTTGGGATGGAACCCTAATTTGAGGAGGTGGAAAGGAAAAGGAAAATAATAAGAATTTATGAGGAAGAGTGAAGTATGTGGGGGAGTTGAGTTGAGGGTCATGATTTGGGTTTCCGATGCGAGAAGTATGTTAAATACAAAGGGTGTTAGTGGCTTAATATAAGCGTAGGAGACAGCTCGGTGACCTAAACCGAGTGAGGATATAGATAAGATTGGATGTGTGACCTGTGTCCTATGTGTTGTGGATGCCTTATATGAATGCTGTGTTGTATTCTAAATGTCGTTATCTTACTTGTTTCATGGGTAATGTGGCTTGGAAACAAGACGTGTACTTATGTTTTTATTCACATGTGATAGTACGAGTATGTCGTCAGTTTTGATGTGACGTGTTGAGAACTCTGGCCATGCATGCCAAAGATATGTCTTCGAATAAGATACATTAAGACACTAACGACTTACAGCGAAAGATGTTGAGCCGAACCCAGACCGGTCCACCGGCTATAATAGTGGCAGGGTATCTTACCCTCGCGACCGTTCCACCGGCTATAATAGTGGCAGGGCATACGCCCTCGCGACCGTTCCACCGGCTATAATAGTGGGGGATTTCGTGCTCAACAAACCAAACGTAAAAGTGATAAGACATGGGAAGATACTAATATTTACAGTGGAATACCTTGTGAGTCGGGGCCAGACCGGTCCACCGGCAAATAATAGTGGCAGGGTATATTACCCTCGCGACCGTTCCACCGGCTATAATAGTGGCAGGGCATGGCCCTCGCGACCGTTCCACCGGCTATAATAGTGGGGTTCCCGCACTCACATGAATTGATAAAGACTATGACGTGAATCGACTATAATTATCAGAGATCTAAAGAACGAGTCTACTCGATCGGGGCTGAGCATGTCCCTAAGTAATGCTCGGGGCTGGACATGTCCCTAAGTAATGTCCGCGAGGCTAAATGCCTAATTGGTTTGGTTCGGCATTTCCCATAAATGCCCGTGTGATAAATGCCTGATTCGGCTTGGTTTGGTTTGGCGTTGTCCAAAAATGTCTGGTTGGTTGGTTTAACATTATCCATAAATGCTTGGTTGGTTTATCTGAATCTTTTATCGGTTTAAGATATTACATATATTTCGCATGTTATTATATGTGTATGGTAGGACTTGTGATGTGGGTTTGAGTAGGCATACTATTGTATCAACGTAATGCAACATGATTCAATATGCACTTGATGATATCTCTCCTATAAGGTAGGGTAGTGAGACTTACTCAGTATTAGACCCGTACTGATACTACACTGGTTGAATGGGTCTTGTGATGATCCACCGATGGTGGGGAGCAGACCTCTTATGCAGGTTATGATCGGATACTGTTTTGGGGTGGAAGGCTTGACCTGAGTGAGTAGGCGATCCGGATATTTATCCTTCGGGATTTATTTGGTTTAATTGTATTCACCTTTGGAAGTTGCAAGTATTGTTTTCAGATTTCTAAGGGTTTTGTAATTGACTTTAAATTTCTCGTATTCTGATAAGTGTTTACTATTCATATTTAAATGTTTGACAGGTTTTAGCCTTGCATCTAACATGAGATAGATGGTTGACATTTATCTTGTGTTAGATGTGGCGGTAACATTTCCCAAATTCGCTCCTAGCTTCCGCTTTAATCTTTCAAAATTTTTTTTCAGGAGTGAAATTTGGGGGTGTTACACAAGTACTCCATCATTTACCAATATCCTCATTCTCTCAATGGAGATGAGACCTCACCTTTTGTGATGAAGCATTAGTGAATCCTCATTCATGACACATTTTTTTTTAACTAATGTTCATATTCATTGAAACATTTGTACCATCATTCATTAAACTAATATAATAAAGAGTTTCAAACAATGTACCATGCCTAACACAATTTGTTTTATAAAATAAACAAATAGAATTATCTTGAAAACAAAAGAGTATCCGAATGTTACTAGTCTTGAAATAGAAATAAAGTATATGCCAAAACTTAGAACATGGAATATATTTTCTAATAATAGTACATAACCACTAGAGAGAACTAGTATACATGATCCTACGCCTTGAATAGCCGAACGTATCTGGCTACCTATAAAGATAGGTTTATTGCCAACTGGTTCACTTATCCTTTCCATAACTTTCAAGGAATTGCAAATATGGATTATAGAACTTAAATCAATTCACCAAGTGTTATGACTTTTATCTACTATATGATATACAAAACATACCAAACAATTAACATTACCTTTATTAACAAGCAAGGCTTTATACTTCGTACAACAATATTTCTTCATATATCCCTTCTTCGTACAACACAAATACTTAGATTGCTTCTTTACCTCACCTTGGTGTGGAAAATCTCTATTCTCCTTTTGGCCTATTCTTTTTTTTTCCTTACCCTTAGTTATCATTGTCATCATCCATTCAAAGTATTTACTCCTCTTGCACACAGATGATCATTAGGTCATTAATTGATCATTTCTCCCTTTTTGTGTGATAGGTGACTTTAAATGGAATATGTTCCTTTGAGAGAGAGTTCAATATGAAGTGAACCAAAAAGGCATCAAAGATTTGAACCTCTATAGACTTGATTTGTGCTACTAAGTCTCGCATCTTCATGATGTGATTTCACACACCCTTAACAGTATTAGGCTTTATAGATTCATCTATAGCCTTTATCACCTCATTGAAGTATTGATGATGATCAATTGAACCTCTAATTGAAGGATATATCTTGTTATTTATGTACATATAGCTTATTCAATTGGATTTCACCCATCACTTGTGTGCAACCTTTTCCTTTTGAGTGTTTTTTTCAGTTATCATAGCCTTTGGATACCTAATAACCTTAACCATCTCACGAGACCTAAGCTTTAGGATAATCCTCTCCTTCAAAACTTTAAAGTTATCCTCTTTTAACTTGGAGACCTTAGCATTATGATTAGGCATTGAATATAAATCAAGATATTTTGCTGCAAAATTTAAACACTCATACATGCTTATGATAAATTTGAAGCTATAATGCCAATGTACATGCTCTACCAATGCATAGCATATCAATAATGCAACTACCATGAATAAAAGGAAATTAAATTTTCTTATGGATGAAGAATTTAATTAAAATAGACTTGTGCAACTTGATATTACAACCATGAAGTCATCTTTGTGGACAAATTGCGAATAATGGCTTAACATTCTAATATAATGTACTTTAAATATACTAATGAATGGTCATGTAGGACTAAACCCATTATAATGTGATTAAATAAATACTAGTATCATATAATCTATATATGATCAAGGAAACAAATAAATGAATGATTGTCCATAATTAGGATTATTGTGGCTAAGTCCTAATCACTTTAATCATGCTAACTACACATGTTACATACTTTATGTGACTAAATATTATCCAAAAATGGGGTTAATATGCATAGGATCATATCCAAAAAATAAAGAACAATAATCAAATGAAATGGGCATCAACATGGGATGTCGGTGTAGGGTAACACAACTGTGTTGATGAAATATGGGGCAGTTGTGTTAATAAACACGCCTATATTTTTCCAAAACAAAAAGATTATATAGAAACAAAGAAAAAATTTAACCCCTAATGTTTATAAACACTAATCATGTTTTCTCTACAGATAATTTAATTGAGATAATGGAAGAAAACATAGGTTTCCTATGTTAAAAAACACACCACGTGTTTCCTCCCAAACATGTATTTTTTGTGATTTTGCTCGATGAGAAGAATTGACTCCTATGATTAATAAAATAAAGATAGAGAAATTAGAAGCTTTGAAACAAAATGTAAAGAACAAACTTTAATAACATAAATCATAATTAACAACTTATACATATAATTCATGAACAAAATCTATCATATTTCACATGGAAACACTAGACACATGAAATAAGACATTAATGCATAATTGGATCTTTAATAACCATTATATCAAGTATAATTTATGTACCTAAAGCCATTGATAAGATTAATACATGCTAGAAATTAAGAAACAACTATCAAATTATGAAATTTAATGGTTCTACTCCATCTTCCTTCAACCTGATGGTGTATGCTCTTTTGATAAGAATGAGAATAGCGACATCTTGATGAAATTTTCTTTGAATTTTTTGAAATAAATGGAATAATTACACCCAATTAATATTTTTCTTTATATATGTATGTGTGTATTTCTCAAGAGAGAAGAGGAGATTAAATGAACTTCCAAAATAGAAAATTGTCAAGTGTAATATTGAAATCAAACCTACTAATGGAAATTAGCCTTCTTCCTCATTTATGCACTTTAGAATCTATGTCCTTATATTATCCATTTTCTTTAATTGATATGTGTGTTGCTCACATAGCATATCAAAACCTTATATATATGCATATACACATACATGTGCTATAATTATTTATACCCTAAAAAAATATATAATGACTTAGTTAGGCTAATTTAATAACTTGAGATCATATTAAAAAATCTTTATGGCCACACTTTATATATAATTCTATATGTATCACACCATGGGTTAATATATTGACAAGACATAAAATGCTTTATAAGTAAATATAATATATATACATACAGATCATAAAATATATTAATAGATAAGTAATGTATCTTCCCTACTATGTTATATGTTGTCATTGTTATATATTTCCCTACTATTATGAAATTCAAGATTATATCTCTCAATTATTTATGATTCTCATTGCCTAATTGAAGAAACCTTGAAAGTATATCAACCTTTATAATATGCATATAAGAAGAGAAAGAATAAAATAAAACCAACACCAATATGTACAACTCACATCAAATCAAAAATTGATGTTTTGATCAATCATGATGACTCATAGAGGTGTTATATTATGATAGCTTATGTTTATGTTCAAATTTATTTTGTATCGCAACTTCACTACTACAAAAATAAACATATACGATAGCATATATATTGTTTTTTCTAATATAGATAATTTACTATAAGCTCTTTAGTAAAAAAACCAAATAGAATGAAAAAAATTAAATAAAATAGATGGTGGTTGGGGAATCATAACCATCGTGTATAGTGTTGAGTGTAATGAAGAAGGGTATAAATAAAAGTCATATCCCAAAACCAATGTCTACCTCTTAGTGGGAGCTCTTTTTCTTTTTTAATTTTTTTAAGGGTATGGATGACTATTTTGGGTTATAATTTCCATTTATACCTTAGCACATTTTTTTCTTCAAATTTTCCTATTGTCTATACTTTAGCAGGATTTTTTTCCCTCTTTTCATTCTTCAATTTTAATGTAACACATATTTTCCACTCCTACCACACAAATTGGTTCTTCTCCAAAGTCTTCAACCATTGTTACTTTATCTACCACCTCATCCTATTTCTTCTTCTTCTTCTTCTTCACAAATCACCTCTTTCACCATTGTCAGCTATACTTTTATTATTCTCTATTCTCTAACATTTCCTTAATAGCTATACATTTTTCAACTTCTTTCTATGTAAATATTTCCTTAATTTTTACATTTTATGTGTTTTATAAATCATTAAAATTTCTTTGGTATAAATGTTGTAGTTTTTAGTTTAATGTATATGTAGTGCCAAGATTTTCTAGGTACATGCTAGACTCTGTATGTTTTTTATACATTTTTTAGGCTATGATTGTTGTAATTTGTCAATAATCTTCTATTGGGTATAACTTTTGATGTGGTTGTCCATTTTAAGATATTTTTTTGAGATCTATGCGTTTGGGGTTTGGAAAATTTTGATGCCTAAATGACACTATTTTTGCCTTCAAAGTGAGTTTTTTTTTAATGTCTTGAGTTTCAAAAACCTATGTTTGTGATAACAATATGATAATAAAACATGTGTGTATGCGCAATTTCATAATGTATCATATTCTCTTATAATAAAGTAAGATCACAACATTTTTTAGCTAAATGAATGATATATTATGTACATGTGAAATTTCATCAGGTAACATATTTTCTGGCAATACCCTATTATAGTTGGAGGAAGTAATATAGACGATAATTGTAATACCCCAAAAATTTAAAACCTAGAATTTAATAAATAACTCTCATTTGGGATAAATTAACTTTTAAATTTATTTAATTTAATTATTTTGTAAATTTTTTAGTATATAAAAATGGATATGAATATTTAATAAATTAAAATAATAATTTTATTATTTTATCATACTTATTTTATTTAAATAATATTCTAAACCCATATTTTACTAAAACTGCCTTCTTAAATTAATATCTTAAATTTTAAATAAATTAATTTATTAAATTAAATTATCTATCTAAATATTTAAATACCTTTATTTTAGAAATTATTTTAATTTTATTTTCTCCATTTTTTCCTTTTTCCTTTTTTCTTTCTCCTTTTTCTTCCTTCTTCTTGTTCTTATTTTCCTTTTCTTCTTTTCCTCCTCTTTGGGCCGCCTAGCCTACCTCCCTACGTTGGGCCACTAGCCCATCCCCTCTTCCTTTCTCCTCTCCCCTTCTCCCCACGTTGTCGCCCCAGTCGGTCTCCCCTTCCTTTTTCTTTTCCTTTCTTCTTCTTAGTTAGGCTAGCCCAACCCTTCTTTTCTTTTCCCCATCTCCCTCGCACGCATAGGGCTGACATGCGCCTCTCCTTTTCTTTTCTTTTCTTTTTCTTCCTTCCTCCCCCTTCGACCGTTGCGCACCATGGTAGCCTGCAACTCACCTTGCCACCAACTCCCCTACCACCTTCCATTACAACATGCAGCCCTGCTCCCTCTCCCTGTCCCTTTCCTTCCATTTTTGACCACGCCAACCCTACAGCCCTACCCCGCGTGCCTTCCCTTTCCTTCTCCTTCTCCCCGCAACCTGCTACCCTACCACCTACAACCATAGCCACCCAACTGGTGCCCTTACCTCCTCTCATTTCCCTCTTCCTTTTCTTCTCCTTATCTCCTTCTCTTCTGCTCATTTTTGACTTGCCTCGAGCTCCCTAACCTCCTTGTAGAGCCATCTCTCTTTTCTTTCTTTCCTTATCTTCTCCTCCCCTATTTTTTCTCCACCACCCTCAACCACTGCCTCTGCCGCCCAGCTGACCACCGATGCTACCTCCTTGACACCCCCTTTAACCTCCTTGCACCACCAAGCTATCACCACATGCCCCTACAGCCACCTTCTTTCTCCTTTCTTTTTCTTTCCCTCCTTCTCGGTCTCCACCCTGCATCACCACCGTACACCGCCCTCCTCTCACCTACGCTGCCTCTATAGCTTCCAATTCACTCCCTGGAACCTCCCCTACCACCACCTTGCCTCCCCTTAGCCAAAATTCCCCCTGCAGCCCCTCCATTCTCTTCTTCCTTTCCTTTCCTTCTTCTCCTCCGCTTAACCTTGCACCCATCTTTCTAGCCCTACTGTCGCCGCCTCCACCTCCTTGAGCCACAAAGCTTCAACCTCCGACCACCACCTATACCCCTACTCCCTCCCTACACCTAGCCACCACCCTAACTCCCCTCCACCCAACTCCCAAAACACCTACCTAAACTACCCCATCCTTTCTCCCCACTTTCCCTCTTTGGCCCCTTCTTCCTTACCTTCTTGCATACAACATGAGTCTGCTACCTCTCTTTAGATAATTTTGGCTAATCTTGTTGAGGTATAACAATGGTTAATATTAGTATGTATTTAATTATGCTTTTGATAAAATTTATTCTTTTTATTTTCTACTTCTAATATGCTAAATCTTGATATTATTTTTAGGTATTAATTTTTTCTAATCAAACCTCAAACCTTTAATTTGGGTACTAGTAAGGTTTAATTATTGTTGGAAATAAGGTAACCATTATACCCTACTAAAATATGTGAATATATGTATGCTAGCACATTAGAGTTTTAAGTATGTTTATATGCATAATGTATGTTGCTAAGTATAATGTAATTAGTGGCATATGTTGGTTGATGAAAAGAAAAGCATATGTTGGTTGATGAAAAGAAAAGCATGTTAATTTATGTGTCATGTGTAGAAATAATGTTTAAGGAAGGATATTTATTATTAATGATAATGTTAAATGCATATGTATGATATAATAAGCTAATTTGGTCATTTGTTGCATAGATAATGTTAATTTGAACCCTAGGGGCGTTTTAATAATTTTTTTTGTGCAAATGGTGTGGCCTAAATAAGTATGTGTGGTAGGTGCTAATGAGTATTAATGATAAATAATAATAGTTGGCGATGTTGGATAATATAGATGGACCATGTATATTAATATTTTATGTGGTGAGGGTATTTTAGTAAAATTAGTATAATAAGGGAGAAATGGTAATTTATAAGAGTAAAGGGGGTAAATTGGTAGATGAATAAGTAAGAAGGGCATTTTAGTAATTTTTATGGAAAAGGGAATAACTTGATCATTTTTTGTGAGTAAGAAGGTATTTTGGTGGATTAATTAAAGGATGGGGGTATTTTGGTAATTTGACATAAAGGAAGGGCATTTTGGTAATTTTGTGAGTAAAAGGGATAAAATAGGAATTTAATAAAGAATATGGGTATTTTGGTAATTTGACATAAAGGAAGGATAACTTGGTAATTTGGTGAATAAAAAGGGAAATATGATAAAGTGATAAGTAAGAAGGGTATTTTGGTAATTTGGCACGATAAGGGACAACTTGGTAATTTTAATAAGTAAGAAGGGCAATTTGGTAATTTAACCAACCAAAAGGGCAAATTGGTAATTTTAATAAGTAAGAAGGGCAATATGGTAATGTGACCAACTAAACGGGTAATTTGGTAAATTTAATAAGTATGAAGGGCAACTTGATAATTTAACGAACCAAATGGGCAATATGATCAATGTAGCAAGTATGAAGGGTGATTTGGTGATTTCATAAACTTGAGAAGCAATTTGGCAATTTAAACAAGTATAAAGGGTAGTTCGGTAATCTAACCAATTGAAAGGGTAATTTGGTAACTTAACAAGTATGAGGGGGTAAAGTTGGTGATTTAATAAGTATAGAGGACAATCTAGTAGTCTAGCAAACATAAAGGGTATTTTGGTAATTATACAAACATAAAGGGTAATATGGTTATTTGGTAAATACAAATGGATGACTTAGTAATTTTACAAATATGGAGTATTTCAATAATTTTGTAAAGATGATGGGGGCAAATCGGTAACTTACTTATAACATGTCAATGGATTAAATAAGTCTCCATAATAAGACATAAATAATATTGAATAATAAGATAAGGGTATTCAATAAATCAGCGAGCATCATAAGAATATGGCATAACATAAGGTTGGATGGACAATTAAGGCGTAATATGGTGTTTTATCTTATATTCATGCAAGAGGTGCCTTAATCATTAATTACACATGATAATGTGTGTTGGATGTGATAGAAGGACATGTTAGGGTTCAATGTTCTATGATCCTTTGATGTAGACTAGCTAGACTCTAAGACTATATTATGATTATGATGTAATGAACCCTTATGGCATGTGAATAAATGGAAATAAATTCTGAAATGGAAATGGATGATATAAGGATGGCCTTAGTGATTTCTTTAAGTTAACATAAATAACTGTAAGAATAAGGATTGCTTAATAATAACATAAATAAATGAAAATGAATAAGTATGTGGTTGTTGTATTTCTCATGGTCACCTTAATTAAGACACTAATAATTAAAGTGGAAGACCTCGAAATCGAAAATGGTGGCTCTTTAGGGATCGCTAACCTTAAGACATGGTTTAGCCCACAATTATTCTAGTATTTGCTTGTGTGCCTTAGTGACCCGGCCAGGCCCTACATCTTACTCTATCTAGCTCTACAGACTTATTTAGGAGGTATACATACTTATGGATTAAATATCCTTATCGATAGGATATTGTATTTCCTTGTGCACTAATGTGACCAGGGTACATTTGCGTCCCTGGATTGATAGTTGAAGGATATTGTGTTGCTTGTATGAGCTAGTATAACCGGTGTACCTTTGCCTCTCCGGGTTCTTGATCTCCCCCTTGAGTTAGATAAATAGATTTTTTATGCTAATTAAATGGAAAACACTAATCATGTAAAGTAAAAGATTATTGAGTTGGGCCCAGATGGATTATATCATGTTTACTAGTCCACCAGTTATAATATTGGCTAGGAGCACTTTATCCTAGAAGATATATATGTGTACCAGTCCACCGATTATAATAGTGGTTAAGTATATATTGCCTTGGAGTGTATTCCAGTCCACCAGCTATAATAGTGGGGGATCTCAAGATTAATAAACCAAATTTTGGATGTCAATAAATCATGAAAAAATACCAATCACTTACAGTGGAATACCATGTGAGTTGGGGCCAGACCAATCCACCAATGATAACAGTGATCAGGAGCCTTTTGCCCTAGAGACCGATCCACCGAAGAATAATAGTGGTCAGGTGCATTGTGTCTCGAAGTGTATATCTGGTCCACTGGCTATAATAGTGAGGTTTCCGCACTAACACAGATATAATTCGAGAGATGATGTTAACTAACTATTTAATTAATAGCTTATGACCAAAAGTATTGATTTCACATTTATGATCTATTGATATGGTACAAGTTGGCTTCAGTGCCTGTCCCTACTTGGGCATGTGATAAAATTTCTAAGTATACAGATTTTGTATTATGCATTCCCTATTGTGTGTGGTGTTGCACTATGTATTAGTCTTATGATGATTGTGATTTTCCTAAGCCCGCATATTTGATCATTTTATATAATTTAAGTTAAATGTGTTGCATGTGGGACGTACCTTTCAGTTTACTATAAAGGGTTACTCAGTACCATAGTACTAAAGGATTCCATTTGTGGGCCCCTGCCTATTTAATGGGCAGTGTCCCTTGCAGGTTTGTTGCAAGTGATATTCAAGTGGGCATTGGGTAAAAGCGTAAGGATCATCCAAGAATAATTTTAGAATTTCTCTTTTAACCCTTTTATTTCTTTATTTAAAATAATCTTTATTCTTGTAACCACTAATAGTGGGTTTTACTCTTGTAACAAATTAAATGGGATACTCTGATTTCAACAAGGTCTAAATTTGAGCAAATTGTAGTTTTTTTCTTCTTAACCTTAGCACTTGGTAGTGGAATGATAGGAGGAAATTGGTCTAGTATTAAGTGTGGCGGTAACATCCCCAAAATTTATGGTTTTTGCTGCCGCTAATTTTTAAATAAAACGAATTTTTTTAATAGTGAATTTTGGGGGTACTACAATAATATTGATAAAGATTTCTTGGTTCTCATTAAAAAGGCACAATATGTATGTTTTTTTGAAGAGGTGCCAATGTTATCTAAATATATTTTTAATATAAATTAATTGATGTTATGATTTTTTAGTTGATATAGTAAAAAATTAAGATTCTAAGTTGGGATACACACAATTAATGCATGTGTATCAGTTGAATATATGCAATTTTTTGTGTGTAGGAAATTGTGTATGGTATAGGTAGCAAGAGCAATTTTTCCTTTAAAAAGATAAGCTATAAATGATAGTTCTAAGCTAAAACCACTTTGTATACTATAGTAAACTAAATGGTAATTTTAGGTTAAAGGTTTAAAATAACATTCTAAAGTGGACTATCGATAATTATTTTTAGTCCACAACCACCATCTAATCCTTCTTGTAATTATTTTGAAGCTCCTATTTTATTTTCTATTTCATTATAGATGAATACTATTTCAATAGCTTTCTATAGTATAGATGGTTTTAGCCTATAAGAATGTTGGTTAACACCATCTTTAACCATTTTCACCATCATCTATGACCATTTTTCTATCAGTGCTTCTATATAAAATCATCAACAATCTCAACATCCTTATTTAATTTGGCCTTAGAAATAATGTTGAAGAACTTCTTGATTGGCTAGAAAATATTAGTGTAGCCCCATAAACTTCTCAAACTTGCATCATCGAATTAAAGCATAGCTAAATTAGATCCCTTCTTTACTTTTCCCGCACATATACCATCTACTTTGAAAATTTCTACCGTATAACATTATGTAGCATGCTAAATTCATCATAACATCATCAATTTTTTTTAAATTGAAGTATCTTTTAATAGGATTATCAAAATAATAATAATAAATTTATATCATAATGTTCATGAGATTTTTCTCCTTAAAAAAAATACATATTGATATACTTAATTTTGGCAAAAAAAGGGGAAAAAAAGGGTGATGAAACATAACATAATAGTGGTAAAATATGAGGTAATAATGACAAAACATGATAAGATATTTTTATCCAAAAAAATAGTACAACTAATATTAGTGAAAAATAATAATAGTTATGGTAAATCATGTAGACAATTATAATGATATGAAGATAAATGGTGAAACATTGAGGTAATAGTGGTGATATACATGTATAACATTGGTTGTATAATGATGAATATCAATTCAAAAATGGTGAAATATGAGGGAAAAAAAGGTGAAATATAGAGGCAATGATAGTGAAATATGGGAACAATAATAGTAAAACATGGAGGCAGTAATGGTGAAGTACAAACATAATGGTTGTATAATGGTGAATAATAGCTCAATAATAGTAAAAGATGAGAAAAAATGTTAAAAATTTAGTGTAATAATAGCAAAACATCAATAGTAATAAAATTGACACATGGAGATAATTATGGTAAAATATGGAGGTAATTATGGTAAAATATAGACACAATAGTGGTGGAACACAATCATAACAATGGATGTATAATGGTAAATATTAGTTAAAAAAATATGAAATATGAGGGAAAATTATGAAAATTTAGTGAAATAATGGTGAAATATCACTAATAATAGTTGTGAAAGATTTTTTAAATGGTGAAAAATCAATTTCATAACAAGAAAACATCATATCAACAACAATGAAACATCATATCAATATGCAAAAGAGGAGCTAGGCAATGGCTCAATAAGAACAAAGGAAGGGAAAATGAAGAAGGTATCAACACTTGATAAAATTATATAAAATGATATGATAGAAAAGAAGAGAGTTTAGAAGGGTTGAAAGATGAAGTGAAATCAAAATAAAGGACAAAAGAGGGTATGTGGTTGAAAAAGAAGGGGATGAAACGATGGTGGAGTGTGAGGGCAAGTATGTAACGGTATAAAATGATGAAGCATATATGGGTTGGTGAAGTAAGGTTTGATAATAATCAAATTAGAGGGCAATCAAAAATAATTTGCACATAACTTGATCTGCTAAATGAAAGAGGGAAGTGAGGAATAGAGATGGTAGGTGAGAAAGTACAACAAAAAGTGCTTTGTGGGTTTTTTTAGCTAAATAAAATAATATAATTATCTATATGATGTGATAATATTCCTAAAGTACTAAAATATATTTATTAGCACAAAGGTACTCTAATTAGAAGTTTTAAAAAATAATGGAAAAATAATCAAAACAAAATTGGAAAAAATTCAATTGGTGGGGAAGGACCAATCAATTAGTACTAGTTGTCCTAAAATAAAATGAAGTCTTTGGTGTGTACCAATAAACTATTTTTGTGTATGACAATGGTATCCCTAAACCACGCATATTTACCCTTTTTTCAAGTTCTTTTCAAAACCAAAGTTATTTTCGTATATATTAACATAATTTTAAATACATTTTGAAGGATTTTAGGATGGGATATTAGAAACATTTAGTAGATTTTAGAGGATAAACTTACATATTGTACCTCAAATATCATTTTTTTAATAAATAGGTTAAATTATTTCCTCACCTTTTATCTTCAATCTTTCATTTTGGTTGCTTCAATATTCTTTGAGCTTATTGCCTAATATGAAGGCAACATGATCCTTAAGTGCTGGTATTGAGCTCTTTGTTTCAGTCGTTTGAGGCATAATAATTTAGTAACATTTCTAACCCTTAGAAATATAATTTTATGTTAGGAATTTGTAATATGTTAAATGCATGCATGATTATCTTTATTGTGAAATAACCATGAGAATACATCTACATGTTGAGCATGATTTTATGTAAATCTTGCTTTGCATTAAATAATTACGAAATATGTCATTTCCATCAAATTTTTGATTTTAACATGTTATTATAATATTTTTATTTTATGTATCATTTTATTAAGTGTTATTTTATGTGTAATATCATGGGATATAATTGCACTATAATAATCATGGATTTTTTGAAGAAATGATATGTTTTGCCATTTAGATCTCTTGTCCTCTTATGATTTTATGTGGGGTTTAATTGATGTAATTTTACCTAAGAAGGTCATTGTATAAATTTTATTCTATATAATATTAGGTGTGATCTTTGGATTAATTGGAGTTGTATGGAATTTATCATGATTTTTTGAAGTTTTAAGGCAGTATTATGAGAATAAGGACATTTTGGTCATTAAATATTAATCATTGATATTTATGATTAAAATGAGTAATGTGATAAAAAAATGATTGAAGTGTAATAAGCAAAATAATTTAAATAATTATAATTAGTATAAGTTATGTTTTATGGTAAAATGAGCATAGGCCACCTAAAGGGTAAAATTGGTTTTTTTATGTACTTAATTGTTAATTTAACATCAATTGTTGGCTTAATCATGTTTAATATGAAGTGTTTAGTTTTTTTTTTGAATTTGGTAAGTTAATGAGCTTAATAAGTGAAATCATGGCATAATTGTGAACTAGGGGTGCTTTAAGGGCATGCTAGTCTTTTTAAAAATTTCATAACCTTGTTAGCTCATGTTTGGTCTTAGATAAACTTGAGGGCCTTATAAGTGTAATTATGAGTTGGACAGGTGTAACTTAATAATTAGATAAGGATTTCTTAAGGCCTTAAATTATTATTTTAGGTGAGGCATGTTTAATTTAATTGACCTTAGTGTATCTCTAATCATATTTTTAACTTATAATTTTGGTATGAATTCATACAATAAATTATTTGTTATGAGTAAATGATTTTTCCAAATGGTTTAATATGATTTTACAAGTGACTATAACTATCCTGAATATTACAAGTGTTAAAGTGGATCGTAATGATTAGTGATCAACGATGTTTTAAGTGAAGTAATTAAGTGTGGTTATTATGCTTGAATAAAATATTGATATCAAAGTAAAATATTCCATGATTCATGATAAGGGAAGTTTATTAGTGTTAGTGGTATAGTTTTGTAGTAACCAAAGGGCCCTAAATTTATCCATTGTGAATCTAAATTGCCGAAGAGTATGGTGTGTGTGTGCTTAATGATTAAAAGACTATTTTTCATGGATTCAAGAGCATTTGGGCACCAATCGGTGTTGTGGCATCCTTACCTTCCATAGGAATAATGGGATTTTTATACTCAATGTGAATAAAAAACCGTGTTGTGTGATTACTAACTAAAGATAATAATATGTATTGTGTTGTAAGTTCTATCTTGTGTTATGAGTGTGATCATACAATGTGTTATAATATGCTATATCTTAAGTGTATCATGATCTATGTGCAACACACTGTGTCTCTAGAATAAATATACTACTCAATATCACATACTATTGGTATTATCATCATACGTGTAACCTTACATGATCACTATATCATATGTGTTATAAGTGCAACACAAGTACTGGCATGCCCTTATTATGGACAATCGCTCATTCGAACAAGCAGATTCTTCCTTGTTTCACAATTCTTATTGATATTGGTGATTTTATCTCTATTATATATATATGGTATCAAAGCATTACTGGTATCAGATCCAAGGGAAAAAGATAGTTAAGCTTTATTCTTTTATCGCTTGTTTATCTCTATGTCTAGTCATAATTCTGAGCAATTTAGAGTTTGATGTTTGCTCATAAGTCCTGTGTTAGGCAATAAGCTTATTCCTCATACTTTCTTAGGATTTATACTTGTTTTATTTTAAAAAAATATGAATTTATTTTCTCAATTTATCTCTCTTTCTTCCTCTTCTAGCAGTTCTATAGAATCTAAAGAAAATATTGTTCATACTAAGGAATATGTTTTTGAGGATTTTCAAGAATCTATTAATAAATAAAAACTCCCAAAAATTGATTTTGAATTAATTTACAAAAATTTAAAATTGTATAATTTTCAAAAAAATTATGTTATCAAAAGAGAAGAACGGAATATAAAAATTACAAATCCTTTGGAAACCAATCAACTTCTCACAAAAAATTATATAAAAAACTATATTAATAATGACTTCTAATATGTTCATTTATGACTTGTCCAGGCATGATTTAAACCACTAACCAGGGAAGGAATGAATACCTCAATCTTAACCATCCTATATGATGGAAGACCTAAAAAATTTGAAGACTCAATTATGAGAACCATTGAATCAAGTCTTTGCAATGGCTCTATATTTTTCAATTGCTATCTAAACTTCTCTCCCACTTTAAAAGATCCAAATCTACTTCAATTTCTTGTTCTAAAAATAAAGACTCATGTATATAACATGCCTGAAGGATCTATACTAGTTGCTATGATCTAACGAGCTCACTACAAAGTTGTGAAAACTTCTTTCAAAACAAAAGCCAAAATCCAAAGCACCAAAATAGAAACTCTCCTCCTCCAAACGGATCCCACCAGAGCCAACTAGGTGGTTAATTGTCCAATTAGATGGAGGGATGTTAGCCTCTTAGAAGATCGACTCATTAACAAATTTGCACCACCACAAGTTAAAAAACCCCAGCCTCCTACTGAACCAAATAAGGAGCTAAGGCAAATTATCCAATTTTAAGATAGGAATGTAAAAATCAGTTTTCGAAGATCTCTTAGCAATCGTTTCTTTGACACGGCCTCAACTTCATCCACCCTTGATTTGGGAGGAGTTCAAAAAATTCCCTTTGTAGTAAATATTTCCTATGATCATAGAAAGATACCTAGTTTTAGATCTACCAAGTGCATCATTTCAAACAACAAACTATACTTTGAGAATTTCCCATTCCGTCTATGCTAGATAAAATCAACCACAAAATACTAAAATGCCTCGAGATATACAACCTCCTCATATTTTTTTTATAAAAATTCTCAAACCACCAAAAGATGAAAATTATCCTCCTGATTCTCCTAGCTTTTATGAAATCACAAGAAACCTTATAAATGTCATAGAAAAAATTTCAAATTGATAAACAACTCATTCAAGATGATTTCTATGACTCACATAACTTGAAGGAACGAACATGGTTCTTTAAATATTTTCTTCACCAGCAAAAAGAAATCCAAACTAAATCTTATAGATTCATTCACAATGAAAATGTAAAAATCCTATTATTTGATTGGTTTGAAATATATGCTAAAAAATATTAATTTTTCTTTCCAAAAGATCAATCTTGTGATAACTCGAAACAAAACTAAAACATAGCAAACTAACAAAGGCACAATAAAGTATGATATCTCTCCTCTACAAAACATTAAAATTTCCTCAAGAGATCACTCACTTGAGCTAAAACCCCTTCGAATCAAGAAGAAGATAAAGATAATATTAAAAATATCATTCTTTAAAATAAATTCACTAATATCCATCTTAATACAATTGGTTCACAACTATTAAAACTTGATAAAAAAATTCAGAAAAATATTCTTCTAGGTTATTTCTCCACTTGAAACCTTAGAAAACAAGAAATTACCCATCTTAAAACTATTTCAGGTTTTGAAAACCAATCACCAGAATATAAAAAATGGAAGAACTAAATTCCTCCAAGCAATCAAAACTCAACTTAGTCAAATAAGTCTCACTTCCTCTTTAAACTAAGTTCAGGTTCCTAATAATCTTGAACAATTCTCCCAAATAAATACCTTATAATTCTCATCTTCACTACATCAAACACAATATGAGCTCATTGAGGAATCAACCCTCTCTCACCATTACGGAAGAAATGTACAATCTTCCTCTTATAAGTTTATTATCCCTAGAAACACAACCCCTGATCATAACCTTGAAACTAGGCCAAACAAAATCATTCAACCAAATTATAATGGAATGTTTGAATATAACATTTTAAACATCCTTTAATAAATGACCATGGCTGCTAATGCCTATAAAATCTAAAATGGTACTTCTAATAAAGCCAAAGAAGAACTTCATATTGTAGGGTTCTTTGGCCAACTCAAAGGATAGTGAGATTTTCATCTTACCTTTGAAGAGAAAAACTCCATTTTTTATGCTATTAAAATGGATGAAGAGGACAACATTATCTTCAAAAATGATGAGGCCTATCAGGATGCTATTACCTCACTTATCCTTTATATTTCTCTTCACTTTGTTGGTAATCCTTCACACCTTAAAGATAAAAATGCTGAACTACTCTCAAACCTCCACTGTAAAAAAAACCTTAGTGGTTTCCAATAGTATAAAAACACTTTCCTTACTCGGGTCATGCTTAGAGATGATTCAAACCAACCTTTCTGAAAAGAAAATATCATTATTGTTCTTTCAACCCTCCTTGGATAAAGAGTTCAAAATAAAATAAAAGAAGTCCATGGAAACCAAATTCCATATCACAGATTTACCTAAGGTGAACTAATTAGGCTTACCCAAAAATAAGGTATAAAATTTTAACAAGACGTCAAACTTCAAAGACATTTAAAATTGAAAATGTATAAAACCAGACAAGAATTTGGTACTTTCTGCCAAAAATCTGACTTTCTTGGCACTACAAATAAAGCCAAACCATGTAATGGCTCTTGGAAACCAAACCATCATCTAAAACATTATAGTAAGAAATCTTGAACAAAAAAAAGCACCTCCTCCACAAATACCATATTATAAGAAATCCCATCCTTACAAAAGGTTACTGCAATCTTCTTTCCAAAAACCTCCCAACAAGGATGACACATGTTATAAGTATGGAAGAAAAGGTAGCCTATCAAAATATTATTGTTTGAATAAACAAATCCGAGAGCTCAATCTCCACTACTACAAACACGGAAAATAATAACGGGACATTAATAACGGTAGTTTGAAAACCGTTGTCAAACGCGTGAAAATTAATCGGCGGGAAGTTTTGATAACGGTTCTAGTTAAAAACCGTTATTAAAAGGGCAATGTTAAAATTTGGACGGATGTTTTAATAACGATTTTATATAAACCGTTATTAAAAGAGGATTTAATAACGGTTCATATTAGAACCGTTGTCAAAAGTCAGAAGCTTTTAATGACGGATCCTGGAAAAACCGTTATTAAAAGATGTTTTAATAACGGTTCTCTCAGGAACTATTATTAAAATCCCAAAATCAAACTTTTATTTCGCTCGGTTCTGTTTCGTGCCAAAGTTTTCAGACTGTAACACCCCCAAATTTCACTCCTGAAAAAAAACATTTTTTGAAAGATTAAAGCGGAAGCTAGGAGCGAAGTTGGGAAATGTTACCGCCACATCTAACACAAGATAAATGTCAACCATCTATCTCATGTTAGATGCAAGGCTAAAACCTGTCAAACAATTAAATCTGAATAGTAAACACTTATCAGAATACGAGAAATTTAAAGTCAATTACAAAATCCTTAAAAATCTGAGAACAATACTTGCAACTTCCAAAGGTGAATACAATTAAACAAAATAAATCCCGAGGATAATTATCCGGATCGCCTACTCACTCAGGTCAAGCCTTCCACCCCAAAACAGTACCCGATCTTAACCTGCACAAGAGGTTTGCTCCCCACCATCGGTGGATCATCACATGACCCATTCAACCAGTGTAGTATCAGTACGGGTCCAATACTGAGTAAGTCTCGCTACCCTACCTTATAGGAGAGATATCATCAAGTGCATATTAAATTGTAGTACAATACGTTAATACAATATCATACATACTCACCACCCACAGCATGAACCTTGCCATACATTCATAGTAACATTTAAAACATATGCAACATCCCAGTTAACATATACGCGTGGTATAACCGAAATAATACGTGACTCATTATGCACTTAAACAGCATGTGGTGATACATATAATAAAAGCTGGCCAAGGTCCAACTAGACTTATTCTTTATTCTCATTAATAGTATATTCATTCCACACATATTCTTTAATAATCCATGTAAGTACGGGAGCCCCACTATTATAGCCGGTGGACCGGAAAGTAAACGCACAGGGCAGAACGCCTCTGATCCACTATTATAGCCGGTGGACCGGATCACAGCCCCGACTTACATGGTGTTTCGCTGTAAGTACTTAGTATTTTCCCTGTGGATTACTTCATTCAGATTCATTCAAAGCATTCTTCATTAATCCATGTGAGCGCGGGAGCCCCACTATTATAGCCGGTGGACCGGAAGATATCGCACAGGACAGAACACCTCTGATCCACTATTATAGCCGGTGGACCGGAAAATAAACGCACAGGGCAAGACGCCTCTGATCCACTATTATAGCCGGTGGACCGGATCGCAGCTCCGACTCACATGGTGTTTCATTGTAAGTATTTAGTATTTTCCCATGGATTAACTTATACGTTTGGTTTGTCGAGCACGAGATCCCCCACTATTATAGCTGGTGGACCGGAAGATATCGCACAGGGCAAAACGCCTCTGATCCACTATTATAGCCGGTGGACCGGAAATAAACGCACAGGGCAAAACGCCTCTGCTCCACTATTATAGCTGGTGGACCGGATCACAGGCTCGGCTCGACATCTTTCTCTTTACGTGATTAATGTCTTATCGGTGTCTTATTAAATCACACATCACCTTTGACATACATGTCCTAGAGGGCCGTATCAACACAACATAATTTCACACATAGAACATGTCATGCTCATATCATAGAAACACACACGACGTACCTCGAATTCCAAGTTGCGCTACACATGAGACAAGTTATCCATAAATCATATAACACACTTTAGCATGGTATACACAACAATCAACACGTCACCTCACACATAACATAAGGTCATAGCTTCGTCCTTACTAAACACCCACAAGTAGAGGTAAGTAGAGACTTACCTGGATCCGAAGCTAGCTAAGCGAAATGAGAGGGAGAGGGATCCCTAGTTCGTGGGTCCACGATAAAGCTTTCCAAACGAAAAACCGGCAAATCGAGGCAAGGGAAGGTCGGGGAAGCTTCACTGGAGGTCGAACAGTGCTCGCCGGTGGTCAGCGTGGCCTGTCGTGGCCGGACGGCGGCGGCGCAGCTTGCGTTGCTGCTGCTGCTGTGCGCGGCTACTGTCGCCCGCTGCTGTTGTCCACGCGATGCTGCCGGTTGCTGCTGTGGTTGCTGCGGCGGTGGTCCGACGAGGGAGGAGCAGGAAGGAGGAGGCCGGTCGCCGGAGAAAAAGGACGGGAGAAGGAGGCGGCTAGGGTTGGGGCTGCGGGACAGGGAGTCGGGGTAGCAGAGGGAAGAGAAGAGAAGAGAAGAGAGAAGAGAAGAGAAAAAGGAAAAGGGAGAGGGGGGGTCGACCGGTCCGGGTTAGGTTCTTTTTTTTTTAAATGACTCATATAAATAAAATACTAAAAGTATAAAATTATTAATGGATGATTTTATCTAAAATTTATTTAACGAAAATTATTTCGTAAGGTTCCGAAAGCTTAAAATTAATAAAAGGCTATATAAAGAATTTCAGAAACATTTTTGGAAAAATTTACCAACGAACATAAAAATTTATATTATTTACGGAAATATATTATAAGACCTCGAAAAATTATTTAAGAGCATATAATAAAATATTTAAGTTAAATTCGAATAAACCGAGACAAATTTAAATAATTTCCGAAATCGGTTTTCCGCGAACCAAAAATCGTAAAACGGGAGAAAATTGATTCCGGAAAGAAATTCATAAATAATTTTTGAAAAACCTTTTTAATTTAAAACTTTCCGAAACTATTAAAGATTACCAAAAACGAATAAATTTAAAGTCTGAAATATTTTCTATGGATAAAATTATTGAAATAACTTTAACTATTTAAATAGAAATTTTATAATTTAAATAATATATTTCGTTAACGAAATATAACTCCAAAATAAAGTCGTAATCACACGACGAAGTTATAATCGAAAACGAATATAAAATATTAAAATCAAAATACGAGAAAGAATGGGAATATATATTTTTAACCGAAAATCAAAATCATAAGAATATAATAAAAATCATGGTCGTGAACGAATTTGTCCAGAATGGTTCGCAACGGCAACGATTAATTAAATTCAAATATGAATTCGAAATTATCGATAAATCCATAAAACGAATCGAAATTAAAATAATTAATTATTTACATCAATTTACGCTAATAAAATCATTAGGCTTAATAAAATTAGGTTTCAAAAATATGGGGTATTACAAGACTCTCTGCACTTTCGTTCTCTTGCTCTCCTTCCTTCTCCTTGCAAACCCTCGCACCGCCACATCGTGCACCACCAACTTGCACCACCAGGCTCCTCTCAAGTAAAGGAAATCCTCGCACCGCCATTGTTCCGAAGCTAGCTGGCACTTGCACCTTCATCCTTCGTCGTGTTTGAAGCCCTTGCCTCTCTCAACATTCTCACCGTCGTGTTTGTAGCTAGCTCACTTTATGTATGTGTTTATTCTTCCTCTCGTAACTTTTTATCTACTTATATAAATGCATGTCGCCAGGGTTTCGTTTGAAAATGTGTTGTTGAATGTGTTGGCTGAAAATTTTGCTGTTTGTTGTTGAATTTGTTGCGTTATTGTTATATATTAACAAATGCATGTGTTGGCCGAGACCTTTACATATTATTGTTGTATTTGTTTGTATGGAGAATATAGATTCAACATTATTTAGAGCTACAACCATAATAAACAAAAGAGAAGACATTATTGAGGTTATTTAGAGCTAGATTCAACTGTAAACTTTGGAGGGTCATAACTTTTTCATGGGACCTCGGATTTAGGTGATTTAGGAGGCTATTTTGGGTATTTTTTCGAGATCTACGACGTGGCAAACAGCGGAGCCAGTTTGGGAAATATCGGAGCCCAAAAAGGGGCATTTTGGCCTCTAAATTGAGGTTTTTTTGTTACATACAAGTGAGGGTATATTTTTAGGGCCTTTTTTTACAAATTGAACCTTTAATTTAGACTATCCTGAAAAACCTTTTTCACATTCTAGGGTATGAGGGTGTTATATAACCTCTTGATTAAAGTGGTATTACATGTTGCCTACCTTTGTATTATTTTGTATGTAGGGTAATATATGTTTTTAGGGCCTCCAAAATTAAAGATCTTCGAGACAAAGGAACTTAGATGATGATGATGATGAAGTTTTTAAGGGTTCAAGTGAAGAAGACAAGCAATATAATGTTGATGAAGTTAGAGACCAATGGGTCAAGCACGTGCACTCATTCACTCGGTATTAGGTAGCGATCTATATGTTCTACATGCATTTTTAGGTTTGTATTTCGGTCTTCCAGCCTAGATCTGTGAACTCTTTACTTTGGGGTGTAGAGCTACCAAGTTGTGGTATGCCCACTAATTTTTATTCCTAAGTATAGTTGGTGTATTGAGACATGCATATATACCAATTATAGATTGATTGAAATTATGGTGTGATTGCAGATTTGGTAATTATTACATGTTTACTATTATTATTAATATTATTATTATTAGTATAATTATTTATTTAATATTATAATTATTTAATGGGGGCCGAGACCTAAGTTTTAATAACTGTTCTATGAAAACCGTTATTAAAACCTATGCTTTAATAACGGTTTCTCATAGAACCGTTATTAAAACTTAGGTTTTAATAACGGTTTTGTTTAAGAACAGTTATTAAATCTGAAATTTATGCACATATTTGCGGGTTTTTGTGTATTTTTCATGACGGTTATGAACCGTTATTGAAGATTTAATAACGGGCGATTCAATAACGATTGAAAACCGTTATTAAAACTATAAAATAACCGTTATTAAAACCCTTTTCCGTGGTAGTACTCAACGAAGAAACATTGAAAAAAATTCAAAACCTTCTAATTAAATTTTTTGATAACAAGTTTTAGGAAGAACACCTTTATGAATTTGGCCTCCAAATTGGTTGATGCTTTATAATTTGGTTGAGTGATTTTGTTTGGCCTAGTTTCAAGGATAAGTTTTGGGCTGTGTTTCTGGGGATAATGGCCTTGTAAGAGGAAGATTGTGTATTTCTTTTGTTAAGGCGGGTGAGGGTTGTTTCCTTAATGAGCTCATCTTTTGGTTAATGTGGCAAATATGAGAATCCCAAGGTATATATTTGGGAGAATAGTTCAGGAGTATCAAGAACCTAAAATTGGTTTGAAGAGGAAGTATGAATTATTTGACTAAGTTGAGTTTTAATTGCTTGGAAGAATTTGGTTCTTCAATTTTGGATATTCTGGTGACTAGTCTTTGAAACATGGAATGGTTTGAGGATAGGTAATTTCATATTTTCTGAGGTTTGGGGTGGAAGAGTAATGTGGACAGCTGGAAGAATTATTTTTTAAATTTGTTTATCAAGTTTTGATTTATGTGAACCAATTATATTAAGATAAATATTAGTGAAGTTATTTTGAATAATGATACTTGTAATATTATCTTTAAAAACTTCTTTAGGAATTCGAAAGAGTTTTAGCTTAAAGTGCTCTGTTAAAGAAATTTTAATATTTTGTAGAGGATGATGATCAGAATCGATTATGCCTTTTCCTGTCTCCCATGTTTTAGTTATGTTTCAAGTTAGGGTTGTAAATGAGTCAAGACAAGTAGAACACCCCTGAGCTCAGTCTCGGCTCGTTTAACTAAATGAACGAGTTAAGACAAGCTTTTGACAAGTTAAGCTGAGCTCATGAGCCGAATCCATAAAATAAACCGAGTCTCATTTTTTCGAGCTCGGACTTTGCTCATTTAATAAACAAGTCCAAAAGTGAGGCTCGACCTAGACATTTTTAACTAAAAGAATGAACTGAACCAAGTTTTTAATAAGCTGAGCCGAGTCGAGTCCAATATCCAATTGGCTTAGCTCATTTACAATACTATTTCAAGTTGTCACAGGATTGATCTTTTGGAAAGGGAAATCAATATTATTATTTTTAACATATATTCTAAACCATGTTCTTTTCTTCAAGTTATGTGAGCCATAGAAATCATCTTGAAAGAGTTGTTTGTCAATTTGAAATTCTTTTTTGATGATATTTATAAGGTTTTCCGTGATTTCAGAAAAGTTAGGAGAATTAGGAGGAGAATTTTCATCCACTGGTAGTTTGGATATTTGTAGAGAAATATGAGGAGGTTCTATATTTGGAGAAGTTTTAGTATTTTGTGTTTGATTTTGTCTAGCATAGACGGCATGGGAAATCCTTGATGTATAGTTAGATCTTTCAAATAATGCACTTGATAGATCTAAAAATGGAGTATCTTTAGTGATCACAGGGAAGATTTACTACATAGGGAATTTTTAACACTCTTTCCAAGTTAAGGGTGGATGAGGCTGATGCCGTGTCAAAGAAACAATTGTTAAAAGATCTCTGGAAACTTATTTTTATTGTCCCATTCTAGAATTAGATAACCTACCTTAGTTTTGTATTTGGTTCCATAGGAGGTTGGGGTTTTCAACTTGTGGTGATGCAGCCTTTTCAATGAGCTAATCTTTTGGGAGGGTAACATCCCTCCATCTAATTGGGTGATAAACCATTGTGTTGGCTTTGGTGGGATCTATTTGGAGGAGGAGAGTTTCTCCTCTACTACTTTGGATTTTGAGTTTTGTTTTGAAAGTAATTTTCATTACTTTACATTAAATTCGGTATATCATAGCAACTGGTATAGATTCTTCAAGCATGTCATATTCATGAGTTTTTATTTATAAGATAAGGGATTCAAGAAGGTTTGAATCTTTTAAAGTGGAAAAAAAGTTTGGATACCAATTGAAAAAGATTGGAACATTTAATAATTCCATAATTAAGTCTTTAAATTTTTTATGTTTTCCATCACATAGAATGATCAAGATTGAGATATTTAATCCTTCCCTTATTAGTGATTTGATTCCAATCCAGACAAACTCTAAATAAATATATTTAAAACCATTCTTAATATAGTTTTTTATAGACTTTTTAATGCAAAGTTGAATAGTTTTAAAAGGATTTACAATTTATATATCACGTTCTTCTATTTTAATTACACAATTTGTTTGAAAACTATATCATTTTAAAGGTTTATATATTAATTCAGAATGAAATTTTATAAATTTTTCAGTTATCAATAGATCATTGAAAATCCTCAAGGATATATTTCTCGGTATGAACAACATTTTTTTAGATTCTATAGAACTACTAGAAGAGGAAGAAAATGAAATAGATTGAAAAAATACATTTACATTTGTTTAAACAAACCAAGTATAAATCCTACATAAATAAATATATACGTGCATTTTGCGTTACTACTCGGTTGTTTTTCACCTCAACTACATGCCGAATGCTGCTACTAGTTCAGGAGTGATCCTTGGCACTACTTTAACAGGGAGGCCTCCATCTATATGAAGTGTTAACATCGTCTTGTAGGTAACTTTTGCCTTCTCATCATCCAATCTAAACCGAAAGAAGTAGAGTAGTGCAGTAGAAACTATCTTCATCTGCCTGTAAGCAAAATCCTTGCCTAAACATATCCGTGGACCAGCCTGCAAAAGTTTCAATTACAACTAATTATTAATAGGCGTCCAAGCTTTAATGCAGATCAACCGTCAAATGCTAGCTAGCTATAACTTTAAGGGTGGAAGGAGACAATATATTGTCATGTACGAACGTGAAACGCTACGAATTTGAATGGAGATTCTGGCTGGAAGACTCCATTCTTAAGCCATCTTTCTGGACGGAATTCCTCTGCGTCATCTCCCCAGATACGTTTCAACCTCCCCATTGCATAGGCAAAGTAATAGACATTATCTCCTTTATTTACTTTATAACCATCTGGAAGAATATCATCTGCCATCGCCGACCTCCCATCCTATCAATTAAGCACAATCATGCGAAAAACCAGTTACGTCTTACGTTACCGTTGATTTTCAGAAATATTCATTAAGGCCACAAACGGAATCAGAAGAGCAAGACGTAGGCTGACTGCTAGCTGGAAACATAAATTACCACAGGGACTCCAGGGTATAGCCTCAGGGTTTCGCTCAATGCCGCATGGAGATAATGCATCTTCTCTAGTTTTTCATCAGTTATTAGTTCCACAAATTTGTTGACATCGGCTACTAGTCCTTCACTGTCTAAGGCACCACCAAACAGGTCATGTCTCACTTCTTGAGCTATTTTTTCCTGTACGATCGGATTCTTGCAGAGGATGAAGATGAACCAAGAGAGTGCATTTCCAGTTGTATCTTTACCGGCTATCATGAAATTTAGGATTATGTCCCGCAGGTACTCATCGTTCATTTCTTCAGGTTCTTCCTTGCTAACCACCAAAAACCGCGATAATATGTCTTCCTTCACCATCTGAATCATAACATATAATCATTAGTTAATGAAGCTTTCTAGCTTGATAAATTAATATCAAGGAATTGAATGAGGAAACAGATCGATGAATAAATAAGTTCCCGATGATGAAATTGTAGGTTGAGAAATCAATAAAGAACAAAAACTGAAGATGGAATTATTATGTCATAAAATAATCAATCACTGCCTTAAAAGCAAATTGGCCCCGACAATGGTGTAATCGTTATAAGCATTTGCTCTCCAAAGTATATGCAAATTTTCTCAAATTCATGTATTCAAGGTTGAAGGATCGAAGTCTAATAATCTGTAAGAAAGAGAGGGGCGTAGCGTGTGAGCATGTAGTTTGGTGTTTTTCAAGTTCAAGAAATCACCAGTATTTATAGATTATTTTCAAAGTAACACAACTCACCCACCAACCAATAATGGAAAGGTAGAGTACATGAACACTTAGCAGAATACATGGATCGGAAAAGTGATGAACATGAATCAATTGGTGCAAAGTGAAGAATGTGTGTAGTTACTAACTAACAAGTGGAGAAAGCAGTTGATTATGGAGTGGCTTCCAAATAGAGATCCGGATCCGATCAAAATTTCCGAACCCAAATCCAAATAGTTTTGTAGTGAGCCAACAGAAACTATATAAGAATACACGAGTACTGAATGTAAGAACTAAATTACATGGCGTTGGTGGTGTTGCTCAGCCATGAGTTTCCGCTTCTGCTTGATGAGTCCATGAACAAAGTTCTCTATGATTCTTATGTTCTTTTTCAAGGATGCCTCGGAGCAGATGTTGAGGGTCCTTTTAATTCTCCAAGTTGGATCGACAAATCGCCACGAAACTAGTGCATTTGCATCATCAAAAGCCTTCATGAAGTCGGTCCCTTCCTTGCTTGAACCATCTAGGCAATTCAATTCTACCCCAAACCCAACTTTGAATATGGAGTCCAAAGTGTATCTCATTAGCATATCCTGCACATGCAAAAATGTATACAAAAGGACAGCCGATGAGGATAAAATGGAAAGCCAAAGATATTCTGTCTTTGTTATTTATTTATTTATTTTATTAAATTCGTTCTTGATTTCTCAAATGATTAAGCTGCTAACTTCCATCTGGCCCATCTATATACAGCTTCTTTATGTAGTAAAATCCAAAACAACTCCTCATTCGAATGTCTCTCTTCGACCTCTTTGTAATAGTAATTCTAGGATCATATTAAACAAATTGTATAAGTGTAATGGCACTCCACAATTTTCTTAGATAATCATAGGTATATATATTACAGAGACAATACGTGGTTTTAGGAGGATAAGTCTGCACCTTAAACTACTTCCTAAAGACTAGGATACTATGACTCATTCAGCAACAATATTGCAGAGTTATGGTTGGTGATATGATAAGGGATGTTATCCTGATATCAACCCACAAACGCTACTGTGTAGGAGACACAGTGAGTTTGGATTGAAGCAGCTTGAATCGTGTTGAGCTGAGGCGGTTTGATCAGCAGAGGAAATGTAATGCACTATACGGTTGCCTCAATGGACTTTTTAACGAACAAAGTGATGGTCGATTTGAATATGTTTAGATTGTTGTTTATGGCAAGATTCTGAGTCATGTATCAAATTATCACAATACAATGTTGGAGACAAGGAGAGGGGTAATCCAAGTTCACGAAGCATTTGTTGTATCCAAATGAAATCTGCCACGGCAAACGCAAGACCCCTATATTTTGCTTCAGTACTTGATCGAGCGACTACAAACTGTTTGCAAGAGGACCAACTTATGAAGTTACCACCAAAGAACACAGCATAACCATGAGTGGATCTACAGTCAGTGAGGTCGTTGGCCCAATCCACATAAGAAAATATAGTAAGTGAGCATGAGAAGGCAGGCCGTAGGGAGAGACCATGAGTTAATGTGCCTCAAAGATATCTGAAAATTCTTTTGATAGCTTTCCAGTGAAAGAGCCTAAGACAATGCATGAATTGGCATGCTCGATTAACTGCAAATGAGGCGTCTGGTCAAGAGATAGTTGCATATTGCAGGGTGCCAACAACACTTCTGAATAAGGTAGGATCACTCATTAGTTCACCTTGGTCAAGTAGTGGAGTTGTTGTGTCAGCAAGTGAAGGAGTTGGCTTGGACTTATGCATAAGGAATTTTTCCAATACATCGTGAATGTATTTGAGCTGGCATAAATGTAGCCCAGTGGTGGTACGAGACACTTCAAGACCCAAGAAGAGTGATGGGAAACCAAGATCTTTTATGGAGAATAACCGATCAAGAGTTTGAATGAAAGTGGTGATGAATGCTTGATCATTGCCGGTGACAATGATATCATCCACATATACAAGAACATAAACAGCAGAAGCTTCGTGATGTCGAATAAATAAAGATGAATCAATGCGACAGGAGGAGAATCCAAGCTAACAAAAGGTATTATGGAGCTTGTCAAACTAGGCTTTAGTGCTTGTTTAAGTCAATACATTGCCTTTTTCAGTCGACACGCATAGTCAGGATGAGAGGGATCAATATAGCCCGATGGTTGTTTCATATAAATTGTTTCTTGTAGATCACCATTCAGAAATGCATTGTTTACATCCAGCTTTCGGAGAGGCCAAGCAAAGGTGATAGTGAGAGAGAGCAGGAGGTGTACACTAGTGGGCTTGACAACAGGGCTAAATGTCTAAAAAACATCAATTCTTGGACGTTGGCTAAATCTTTGAGCAATAAGGCGTGCCTTACACCTAGCAATTGAACCATCTGCATTTAACACAAAACAACCACTTGTTACCTACTATGTCGGTGTTGGATGGTTTGGGAACAAGGGTTTAGGTGTCATTTCGTTGAAAAGCAGAATACTCCTCATCCATAGCAGCCTGCCAAGCGGGATCTTTGAGAGCTTGAGTGGCAGTGCATGGAACCGAGGAAGAACTTGTAGTGAGGGCATGAAAAATGCGAGGTTTGAGGTTGCTTGTGTGTGCATGTGTAACCATGGGATGAATGAAGGTAGTTTTATACAAATTTGATGTATTAGAAGATTTGGGTGGGTTATTAACATGAGTGGTTGTAGGTAATGAAGAGGAGGCATTAGATGAAGGGAGGGCAGAGTTGGTGACAATAGGTTGAGCTAGAGGTGGTACAGGAGGAGTATTTGAAGGAGCAGAATGACATGGGGTAGAATCTGAAATGCCCCAAAACCCTAATTTAGGTAATTATGGCAAAATAAGGATTTATTAGGAAAATTAATTAAATAAATTATTTTATTAAAATAAGAGGAAGTAATTATGGCAAAATCAAGAGGAAAATAATAAATAAATTAATTAGGAAAAAGTACGGTGTTTTACTAATTAAAATGAAATTAAGGAAAAATTATTCAAAATATCCTAAATTAATCTAAAAAGGGAATTTATTTATTATTTTATTAAAACATTATTATTTTAAATACTCAAAAATACCAAATTATTCTAAATACCCTGACCCATCTATTTTCCTTTTTCCTTTTTTCCCTTCTTTTTCCTTTTTTCTTTCCTTCCTCTCCTTTCTCCTTTTCTTTTTTTTCCTTCCTCCCCCAATTTGGGCCAGCCGCCCTTCGTGGCCCACACCCCCTTCTTCCCCCCGCAGCCCAAGCCCGCTTCTTTTTTTTCTTCTCCCTCTCCACCTGTTGCAACCCACCCAGCTCCCTCTCCTTTTCTTTCTTTCCTTTTCTTTCCCCTGGGCCGACCGATCCATTTCTTTTCTTCTTCCTTCTTCTTCCCCGACCCTTCTTCTTCCCCGCTCCTTCCCCACGCAGGTGTGCGACCCTGCAACACCCCAGACGCCGGCCTACCACCTCCCCTCTCTTCCTCGTCGTTTCCTCTCCCTTCTTGACCCAATCGGCCCTCCTCTCTCTCCTCACGCGTGCCCTCTCCCCCTCCTTTTCTTCTTCCCCCGACCAGACAGGTCTTGCAACTTTGCAGGCCTGTACCGGTCGGCGATCTGCCACGCATGCCCCTCTCTTGTCCTCTTCCCCCTCTGTCATTTTCCCCTTTCAATGGCTTATAAATACCCCATAACCGCCCCCTTTCGGTCTTTTTTCCCTGCCCAGAAATTCCCCCCTTTGTTGTGCCGCCGCTCGTTCAGACGACCACCCCGTCACCACCGCCCAAACCACCTACCAAACCACTCCCTGCACCACCCTCCACCGAACTAAACCACTCACCACCCTCGATTATTCCTGCATGAACCGCCTTGGCCGTGTAAAAAGGGCTCCTCGATCAACCCATTTTCACCCACTGTTGCCCTTCGCGCCGCCGTCCACCACCATTTCTACAGCAACCACCACTCCCCCTACCCCCCAAAACGACCAGCAGGACCTCCCCTATCTCTCCCTACCTTCCTTTCCCCTGCCTCCCTCTCCTTCTCCTTTCCTCCCTCTCCACCACCTTCGGCCACCACACCAACCACCACCTGTGCTTCCCCTTTAGCTGCACCACCACCACCATTCCAGCCCTCTCATTCCCCCTCTTCTATCCTAAGCAACCACTTTTCCACCCTCTCTTCTCCCTCCACCGCCGCCGCTGTCGGTGTCGCCGTGCACCGCAGTCCCTAGGTGGTACCCTAACCTCCACAACCCTTAAACTTTATTTATGCAAGTGTTATCATTTTTATTAGTATTAATATTATTATTATTATTACTATGTTATCATTATTATTATTCTTATCATTATTATTATTAAATCTAACTTTGGAATATTACTACTACTATTATTATTATTAATGGTCAAAACCTTATTACTATTATTATTATGATTATCATTATTATCATTATCATTATTATTATTATTATTATTATTGATGCTAACTTTGGCATATTATCACTATTATTATTATTACTAGTATTATTCTTAACATTATTATTATTATTGTTACTATTACTATTATTTTTATTATTATTATTATTCCTTTGTCATTATTGGTAAAACTACCTATACCACTAATATTACTATCACTACTAGCATTATTATTATTATTAGTATCATTATTATCACTACTTTAGTATTACTAATATCATTATTATTATTAATAGGATTTGGGTTGTTATTAGTATTATCCCTACACTATTATTATCAGTAGTAGTAGTAATAGCTTATTAAGCTATTATCTTTAATAATGTAGATATTGCTGTAAGTACTTTAACATGAACCAATATATATACTAAGACCTATTTTGACTAGTAATAACATGGTTAGCTACTTTGAGAATAATAACCCTACTTTTATTTATAAAACAACTATTATCATTATTAGCCCTAATAATAGGCTATGATAAGGGTAAGGTAGGAAATAATGGTAATTTTAGTAAGAGGTAAGTTAACCCTTAGTATTTCCCTCTTATAGGTAAATCCATTCAAAACCCTAAGAAGGCGTAGGAGCGTGCTCCAAGACTGGTGTCGTAATAGATAAAGATGTAGCTAAGACCAACTATGTATGTGTTATGTGCCTTGTATGCCATATGCTATGTCATGTTGTGTACTTTATAATTATTATGACTATTTACTTGTAGCGCATCTTGGAGTTGAGGTATGCTTATGCACTCCCTTATGGCATGTGTATAATGATATATATATTGTGCTTATGATGTTCTATGATGTGACCCTCTAGGACATGCATGCTAGGATGTTTAATAATATGATATGGGGTGGAAGGATGAAAAGGGGGAAGTGAGTTGACAAAAGGATATGAGATTGACCTAATTATCTCATGATCCATGAGGGGGCAAATAAAAGGAAATTCTAGGTTTTGCATGGAAATTTTTAGGGTTTACATGGGATGGAAGGAGTTTTCATGGGAATGATCCTTACGTGAGAAAAGTTATCTTGGAGCACAAGTAATGTAAGGGAAGAGTTGTTGGAGTGATTGGAGACTTTGGGTGAAGGATAGTACATAGGTGGATATAAGGGTGCATAGGAACTCTGGCTAGGGTTTAGGAGGAAAACCTAAATTTGAGATGGTCATGAAAGTAAAAATAATTGAGGGTGAGTGGAATATGGGATAAGAGTGGGAGAATATCATATGTAGGGTCAGTATGGGTGTCATGGGAAAAAAAGGATGGTAGGTGAGTAATGGAGAGGTGACATATGGGAAAGAGAGGTGCTAGGGTTTGGAAGGACTAACTAGGGTTTCATGGTCACATGTGTATTTGGGGAGTAAAGTGAAATGATTGGGGTTGAATTTAAATGGGATGATGTGTTCGGTGATGAAGGGACTTCTGTTGGGTGAGACAGAGGAAGGATGAGCCATATAGGTCTAATTAGGGTTTCAGGGGAAAACCCTAGGGGCATATAGTGAGTGAACTTGGATGGCATAAGGTAGTGGGCCTTGACCCACACACTTATGAGTAGGGCTTCCAATGTGAATAAGTGGAAGACGGAAAGGATGTCGGGGTGTGTTAGGAGGTGCAGAAGTCTCAAGATATGAGACTGACCCTATTAGGAAAATAAGAATAGACGGTTTGTGACATGCATGTCTAGGGTGAAAACTTGCTGAATAAGACACTAATCATTTAAAGCGAAAGATTATTGAGCCGGGCCTAGACCGAACCACCGGCATATAATAGTGGTCAGGAGTGTTTTTCCATGTACGTTTCCAATCCACCGACTATAATAGTGGGGGATCCCGAACTCAATAAACCAAACTCTAAGTTACAATAAGTCATGGGAAAGACACTAAATAATTACAGTGAAACACCATGAGAGTCGGGGCCAGACCGATCCACCAACATAATAGTGGCCAGGAGCACTTTGCCCTGGAGACCGATCCACCGGCAATAATAGTGGTCAGGAGCGTTCTACCTTATATGTTTTCTGATCCATTGGCTATAATAGTAGGGTTCTCGTATTCGCATGGATTGAAAATAAGCATGGTGTGAAATGAGCATTGATTAGAGACCTAAAGAATAAATTTATCTAAACTTTAGCTCGGCTTTTATTATCTGTGTTGTTGTATGATGTCTGTATAATCATATTTGTGTTATATGCCTTCTATATTTGGCCTTAGCTGCATGGTTACCTTACTCATTACATAGCGTACTAACCATTCGTTTCATGGGTGCTGCTCATTCCCACAAGAAGAGGGTCCATCTGAGTTTGTGCAGGTAGGAAATGCTATTTTTGATGCCTATGATACTTGTGAGACATCAGGTGGGGCTGAGAATTAAGCCTGGACTTGGCTTGGGGACCGAGAGCGACTTGGCCAAATTTCCTTTTACTGTTCATTTACCTTGTATCGGTTTATTTCAATGTTGTTTTATCATACTGTACCTTTTATCCCTTTTGGGACTTTAATTATGTACTCTTGGATTGTAAACTCTTTTACGCATACTCTGATTTCCATATTATGAACAATTCAGTTCTTCTATGAGATCTTATTTTAAGTTTGATTCATGATTGACAATAATTTTTCTTTAGCCTTGTAGTTAG
The DNA here is from genome assembly GCA_039764185.1 of Tamarix austromongolica. Classification (NCBI taxonomy): domain Eukaryota; kingdom Viridiplantae; phylum Streptophyta; class Magnoliopsida; order Caryophyllales; family Tamaricaceae; genus Tamarix; species Tamarix austromongolica. The sequence goes on from CM077819.1 coordinate 13,002,079, forward strand.
TACGAAACTGGCCAGGGGCCAGGCTTCTACTAATCATGGTGGTAATATCCTTGAAATTCATAATTTTATTTTCTTTGCTTCCGCAGTATCTTTTAATAAAATGAAATTTTTTAATAGTGAATTTTGGGGGTGTTAAAGAACCAGTTGGAATATGAGTGGGATTGGATATGGCTGCTTGTTGTAACAATCAAAGAGAGGTGAAGAGGAGTGAAGGATTTGGATGTTAGGAAGTAGATTTTATGAGGGTATTGTATAAGGAAGATAGATGCAAGCATAGATATCCCCGATGTTTGGTGTTGTACCCAATGAAGATGCATAGTGTGGATCGAAATGACATTTTATTGGAGTTATAAGGACGTGTGTAAGTATGACATAGGCATCCAACGGTTTGAAGAAAGGTATAGTCAGAGGAAGTATGGAAAAGGAACTGATGTGGAGAGAAGTAGTATAGACGAGGGGTAATGGTATAGTTAATGAGAAATGTGGCAGTATGAAATGCATGTTCCCATAAGGTGAAGGTTAGATTGGCATGAGCAATGAGAGATAGACCCTTATTGACAATGTCATGATTTTGGAGTTCAGTAGCACCATTTTGTTCTTGTGTATGAGGGCATAATATGTGGTGTCCAATGCCAAATTTATCAAGAAATCTAGAAACATTTTGATACTCTCCTCCTCAATCAGTTTGAACAAATTTTATAGTAGACTGAAATTGAGTTTGGACCATAGTATGGAATGAATGAAAAATGTTAAAAACTTGAGACTTAGTTGACATGAAATAAACCCATAGATACTTAAGAGTAATCATCTAGAAAGGAAACATAATAGTAATTGCCATTAAGAGAAGAGACAGGGATAGGGCCCCAAACATCAAAGTAGATAAGAAGAAATAGAGTAGATGAACATTTATGGGGCATAAGTAGGGGGCTGCGGTGTGACTTGCCAAGCTGACATGAGCCACAGAATTCAAGAATGTGTTAGACGAGACTGGTAATGAGAAACCGGAAACAAGCTTTCATGTGATGCGTTCATTTGGATGACCAAGTCATGTATGCTAACCATGAAGATTAGTTTTGATGCCAAGAATGCACTTGGTGAAGACAAGGGTGAGGGTAATTTATAATGACCATTTTCAAGCCTCCATTAGAGTGGAAGACCTTGAGAATTTTTAACAATGTAGGAGTTAGCAAAAAACTCAATGAATATGTTATTATCTTTAGTAAATTCGGAGACACTCATGAGATTTTTAAAAATATGGGGCATATGCAGCATATTAGATAAAACAAGTGGATGTTTATGAGTTAAAAAGGTAGAAGATCCAACATGAGTAATAGGTAGTGTCATACCATTTCCAACTGATACCTTTTCACTATCGGTATATTCTCCATGAATGGGGAGATTGTTGAGATTGTCAATAACATGATTAGATGCCCCGGAATCAAAATACTATTCTTGATCAACATGAGAATCATGACCAACAAGTAAGGCTAAGATATGAGGAGCATTCTCAGCAGTATATGCATGATTAAATCTGTTGTAGCACTGGATTGCAGAATGGCCAAATTTGGTGCATATCTGACATTGTATGCGTGGCTTGGAGTTGCTTTGAAGGCGATTGAAATTGAAGGAGCTTGAGTGCCGGTCATTGGTGCGTTGTAGTTGATGATAAAGACCACAACCACAACCTTTGAAACCTCTACCACGGGCTCGATTGTGAGTGGAGGAAGATGAAGAGGAACCATAAGTGTAAGGGTCGAACGGTGCAGGGTTGGGAGTGCGTTTAGAGTTAACATTAGCAACATTGACTTGTAGAAGCACACGTCGAGATCTCTCAAGATGATCTTCTTCTTGTAATAACATACTTAAGAGATTGTCTATAGAGATAGAGTCAGGTCTGGTTATAATTGAGGTGTAGAAAGCCGAGTACTCATCTCCAAGGCCCATAAGTATGTTGCCAACCATATCATCAAAGAAAACTGGTTAGAGATTTGCTGCTAATATATCTGCAAGTCACCACTTATGTTCAACATATCTCACCATGGGTTTAGAGCCCTTAGTGAGGGTTTGTAATTGCATTCGAATCTGCATAACCCTTGCTTGAGATTGAGACTTAAAGATGTGTTCAACAGTGAGCCAGGCTTCATGAGAAGATTTGATATTGGAGAGGACAATGAGGACTAGTTTATCTCGATAAGTCCAAGACAACATTGGGAAGGAAGTTGGAGCATTGTTGTTAGTGGATGTAGAGTAAGCTATTGGAGAGGACAACGGAGGATCATCGATAATGAAAGATTCTAGTTCAAAAGCTTCTAATGCTATTGTGATGGTGGACCATCTAAGATAGTAGTTGTCATGATCTAATTTAATAGAGACGGTTGGAAAAGAGAAGTTCAAATTAGGGCCAATTGATGTAGCTGCAAGGGGAGAAGAGGTGACAGATTGGGAATTCATGGTGAAGGATTAACAAGGATGGGTGGGTGGGAAAAAACCGAATAGAAGAACAACTGCCGAATATAACCAGACTATTGATACCATATAAGTGTAATGGCACTCCGATTTTATTAGATAATCATATGTATATATATTACAGATGCAATACTTGGTTTTAGGAGGATAAGCCTGCACCTTAAACCATAGTTTTAAAAATCGGACCGGTAATCAAACCAGTATCATAACTGGTTCACTAGTTTAATGGTCGGATTAGTGGTACATATTAAGTCAAAAAATGTAAAATATATAAAAAATTAAACTGTATATGAACTTAACTGACTCTTAACCAGTTTTTTAACTGGCTAGGCCAGCCGATTTTTCGACCAGTTCTTTTGTTTTCACTAATTCGACCGATTTTTTATCGACTTTTATTAGTTCTGAGATTCTAAAATCTAATATATAGAATCTGGACGGTAACCTGATCAGTTCGTGGTTCACCGGTCAGACCAACCGGTCGGGTCTGGTTTTTAATAATATGTCTTAAACTACTTCCTAAAGACTAAGATACTATGACTCATTGAGCAACAATATTGCAGAGTTAGAGTTGGTGATATGATAAGGGATGTTATCCTGATAAATTGTAAGCCCAAGAGTTCAAGGTACTAGCTTTAGTCAATCTACCGTTTTATGCTATAAATTTAAATCCATATAACACTTTCTCCTTTTTTGTTGGGCCTCTCGGTCTCTGATATCATATACAGGAAAGCTTTAACTAATTAATATACATGCACACATAAATAGATATATGTGGGGAGGAATTAGTACGTGTATATCGAAGGCTTGATTTGTCTTCGAAAGCTCTGCAGTAATCCCCACTAATTTGACCACTTTTCTTCTGAAAACGGCACAGCTAAATTCTCTCAACACTTTAGTCGAGAACTCAAAGCTAGCAAGCTTTCTCTGCTGCTTCCACTTATCTCCATCCACAGCAAAAATTCCCCGTCCAAACAAATCACGGAACCTGTCGATGCTGTAATTCCCTTTATCATAATTACCAAAGTTCGTCTTAAGGATATGCTCGACGTTTTCAGGATCGGTTGTGTAATATTCGCTTTGGTAAGGAGCAAGAAAGCGAAAAGTTGGGTGCTTTTTGGCAACTTCAGTTTGGTAGTCAAATAGTGTTTTGAAGTGGAGTAATTGGAGGAAAATTGTTCCTTCAACTGGTGGGTAGCTTGGATCTCCACTTGATTTACTAGAGTAGATTTTGAGGAAAAAGGCTGAGATGAAGATTAGGATGAATACGAGTGGAGATAAGATAGAGATAAAGATGGTGGAGAAAATATCCATTTCTAATGGAAATTGTTTTGAAGAGAACACTGTAGTCAGGTAAGTGTCGTGTGCGGCTTTAGTGGCGAGCAGGTTATTTTATCCAGCTCTGGACGGAAACCTTTTGATCACAGAAGTAGATATGGATCCGTACGTTGGCAGAAATTTTCTCGTTGCTGATAGCCAATGAGAATGAAAGGAGTATGGAAAAGTAACAACAAAGCCCGGGAAAATCCTCCGTACAGTCTGAGACTCCGTACTCGCAATATCAACTAGTGGCAGCGGCGGTAAGAGCACCCGTCTAAAAACTCGGGGTGATAAAGTCCCGGGGGCGGGAGCCTAATAGCTGGACGGGCCGTCGTGTGAAGCGTGACGGTGTAAATTTTAATTATAGCGCAAAGTTTATGAAATTCCATAAGCGGAAGAAAATCATCAAAGACAAAACTAGAAATTTCAACGCTCAGACAAAAATATTGGAATCTCTACTCTGTGACAAAACCCAAGGTTGTAAAAGTAATCCAAATACCTATGCCTAAGCCATTAAAAAATAATACATTTAGTATAAAATTATTAAGTAAACACACTCAACTCATAACAAATAACAAGCTCACATAAAAACAACATATTAAGTATAAGATTATGCATAAAAACACACTATTACATTTAGAAACTTCACATCAAACATAACTTAAGAACAAGGAATGATATAACACATAATATTACCAACTATTTCAAATAATTATTTATCAACAAACTAAAAGACTACTAACAAAGGTAGTCCACTTCAGTAGTACATTCAATAACTTTCAATCATGGCTAAGGGTATTGACAAACCAAGCCGGCTAGCGAGTTTTTTGAGCTTGACTCATTAACGGTTCGGTTCACTTATTAAACAAGCTTAAAAATTAAGTTCGAACTCGACTCGATTATTAAACAAGTCAAGCTTGTGTATAATAAATTTGGGCTTGAGCTCATTTAGAGTGCAAAAGCTCATGAGCTAGGCTCGTTTACCACCAAAGCTCGAGAGTCGGCTCGACTCGTTAAAAGCTCGGCTTGTTTATAAACAAACCAAGCTCAAGTTTTATTTTTAGGCTTATTTAATAAATGAGTCAAGTCCAAGCCTACCCTGGCTCGGCTCGATTCGGTTCGTTTCATGGCACCCAACGGTGGCCATCCCAAATCAATAGTAGTAAATAGCAGTATCTCTCAATGATGGTACACAAGAATGACCATCCTAAACCAACAATAATACATAATGATAACTACTAATGATGACACACAACAATAATCATCCCAAACTGATTGCTTATTATTAAGCCATATCTAGATGATTATATCAAACCTCAACTTTGAAAGGGATTATCATCTCAATTATGGAAAACCATTATAGTCATTAACTAAAGCAACCCACTCACTTCTAAGATATTTAATCCAAGAAGCACACGACTGCTTGTTGCAATACAAACACTAGAGCTCTAAATCCTTAAGTACTCGTACACCCATAGGTTTTTTATTTAACGTATGAAGTAGAATTAGGTCTTTCAAACCAAAGGTTTTTTACACCGGGGACTAATTTGAGGCACGAGATGCCTAACTAACTTAAATCGTCACTGCAACAATATGAGTCTATTACGACAACATATTTTATGATGGCCAAGGTTGTTGCAATGAATACATCTATTGTCACGATAGGTCATTAGTGAATGAATGATTTGACAAGTGAAAAAAATAAGGCTACAACAAAGACAGGGATCGTCGTTGTATGATTATTGTGACAATTAACAATTAAATTTATTTTGCTATTGTAAAATTTGACATTAATTTTTGGAAGAAAAAAAACAAGATACAATGACGACGGGGTCATTGTAATATTGTAAAAACATTTTTCTTCCACCTTTCCTAGTAGCAAAAAAATAACTCTTTAACAAATACGCGTTGTCGCTATTGGAGGGAGTTGTCTTTGTAGAGTGTGATGAGAATTTTCCCCCTCCCAAATATTTTTGCAGGAAAAAATTTGTTTGGGTATGTTATAGCGACTAGTCGACATTATAGGATGTAGTGACGTTGCAGCATATTTAACCAAAATGTTGTCGTTCATTTAAATAGAAGTCTACTACAGCAACCCCACCATCGCAGTACAAAGGGATGAATCATTGCAGTAGAGGTGAGTTGTATAAACAAAACAAATAAACTACCCATCGTCGTCCTTGTAACACCCCAAATTTTACTAATGATTTTTTTTTAATTTAAGATTTAGCAAAAGTAATTAAATTAAAACTTGTGAATTTCGAGAATGTTACAGCCGTGATCAGTATGAGCCCAGCCCACAGCCGTTTCCGTACTAATTATAAAGCTAAAAGAAATTTAATAATCATCCTACGTCAAACTCAAAGCAAGGCTCAAGTAAAACATTAAAACATTTATAAGATAGAAATCAAAGTGCGTGAAAAGGAATCACAATCCAGAGTACATAGTTAAAGTTCCTTAAAAGGAATAAGGTTTACAAACAATAAAACTTAAGTCTAGGAAACCTCAAAACAAAAATAGAAAGTCATAAAGGGAAATCTGGCCACGCCACTCTCGATCTTCGTGCCAAGTCCATACTCAGCACTCAGTCTCGCCTGATGTCTCGTGAACATCAAAGGCATCAAAAAGGTATTACCATCCTGCACAAAGTCAGAGAGGCCTTCTCCTCATGAGAATAAACAACACCCATTAAACGGGTGGTCAATACGCTACGTATTAAGTAAGGTAACCATACACTAAGTTCAACACACAAAAGCACATAATCCAAGTAGAATAACATAATGGCATACGATCACTTCAGATAAATAAATAAATAAAGGACATATTATAATCTGGATAAATTCATTATTTAGTCTCTGATCGGTACTCATTTCACACCATACTTTTTGTCAATCCATACGAGCACGGAAATCCCACTATTATAGCCGGTAGATCGGTCACTTATAGGGCAGAACACACCTAACCACTATTATAGTCGGTGGAGCGGTCACTTATAGGGCAAAACACACCTAACCACTATTATATGCCGGTGGATCGGTCTATCCCTGACTCTTATGGTGCTCTACTATAAGTACTTAGTGTCTTGTATGTGTCTTATCAAATTTAGGGTTTAATTTATTGAGCTTGGGATCCCCTACTATTATAGCCGGTGGAGCGGTCACTTATAGGGTAAAACGCACCTAACCACTATTATAGTCGATGGATCGGTCACTTATAGGGCAGAATGTACCTAACCAATATTATATGCTAGTGGATCGGTCTAGGCCCGGCTCAATAGTCTTCCACTTTACATGATTAATGTTTTACCGTGTCTTATTCAAAAGTTTCACCTTAGACAGGCATGACTAACTCCCTTTACGCTTATCCCCCAAGAGGGTCCGTCCTATATCTTGAGACTCCAGCACCTCCTAACTTGCCTCCTACATCCTTTCCTCCTTACCCTAACTCACACTAGGGAGCCCAACTCCCAAGTGTGGGTCAAAGCCCACTACTTTACACCTCTAGGTCCACTCATTACCTTACCCTAAAGTTTTCTCTAGAAACCCTAATTTAGGTCTATATGGCCCATCCTTCTTCACCTCACACAACCCAAACTATTTTAACACCCCACACATCACAACACTCTAATTCAACCCTCATCATCACACTTTACTCTCCAACTACACGTGTGACCATGAAACCCTAGTTAGTCACACCAAACCCTAGCTGGCCATGCCAAACCCTAGCATCCTCCTTTCCACATGTCACCCCTCCATTTCTGACCTTCTACTTTTATTTATCCATGATGCTTATGCTCATCCCTCACGTGATAATCTTCCACCCTCATCTCATACTCCACTCACCTTATTTATTTTTCCTTTTTACCACCTTCTCAGGTTAGGGTTTCCTCCCAAACCCTAGCTCGGTCTCTTATGCACCCTTATATTATCCTACATACTATTTTTCACCCAAAGCCTCCAATCACCCAAACAACTCTTCTATTACCTTCCTCACACCCCAAATCAACTTTCTATACATAAAATTCACCCCCATGTAGACTTTATCCATCCCATACAAACCCTCAAAGTTTTTCATGCAAAACCCTAGATTCTCCAATGCAAAGTTCATCCACTTTATTTTGCTTTAAGTCTCCTTTTATTCTTCTACTCATAGGTCATGAAATATTTAGGTCAAACCTACATCCCTTGGTCAACTTACTTTCTATTTTCTTTTTCATCCTTTCACCCTATATCGTCACATTACATATCCTAGCATGCATGTCCTAAAGGGCCACAACACATCATATCATAATCACAACATATACATATTATACACATGCCCTAAGATAACACATGAGCATACCTCAACTCCAAGCTACGCCACACATAAGATAGTTATAACGATAAGCATAAGTAACATATCATGATATATGGCATACAAGGCATCTAAGGAACATAACACACATAAGGCCTTAGCTACATCCATACCTAATACGTCATCGGTCTTAGAGTACGCTTCTACGCCTCCTTAGGGTTTTGACTGGTTTCACCTATGAGAGGGAAAAACTAAGAATTAGTTTTTCTCTTACCAAAAATACTATTATTTCCTATTTTATTCTAAGATTAGGGTTACTATTATTAAAGGAAACTTTATAAGTGAAAATAGGGTTTTTAATAATATTTATAGCCATATTTATATTAATAAATATAATAGCTTTATTTTTCCTACTAATAGTACTAACACTAGTTATAGAAAAAATAGTGATATTAATAATAAAAATAATACTAATTCTCCTAGTAATAGAAACTCTAATATTTTTAAGGCTAAGGTTAATAATAGGGTTAGGTATAAAATAATAATATAATAATCGTAACTACCAAAATACTAATATTGCTAAGGATAATAGTAATAATAATAGTATTTAAAATGATGATAACATAAATGTTTGAATATTTCTACATTAATAATAATAATAGTGATACTAATACTAATGATGATGATGATGATGATACTAATAGAATTAATGATAAAATAGGGTATCGACCATTAATAGTAATAGTAGTAGTAGTAGCAATAATAATAATAATAATAATAATATATAATTAAAATGAATAAAGCTTATATAATTAAGGTTTAAGGGTTTACGATGCCATCTAGGTTTGGTGGTGACTGGTAGCACCGACGGCGGTGCATGGCAGCAACGACAATGGTAGGAAAAAGGGGAGAAAAGAGATATAGTTAAGTGTTGGGGATAGGATAGGGAGAGTGAGGGTGGAAGGTGGGGTGGTGGTGGATGCCCAAGTTGAGAGGGTTGGAATGAGGGTGGTGGTGCGGCCAAAGGTGATGGCACACAGTGGTGGAAAGGAAGAAAGGGAGGAGGAGATGGTGGAAAGGGAAAAGGAGGGTAGAGGAAGGTAGAGGAAGGTCTGCAGGGAATTTTGGAAGGTGTAGGAGGTGGTGGTTGCGGCAGAAGTGGTGGAAAATGGTGGTGCGAAGGGCGGCAGAAGTGGAAGTGTGGTTGTTTGGGAAGGAAACTTTGCATTGCCGGGGTAGCTCGTGTAAGGCAAATCAAGGGCGGAGGGTGGTGTAGTTTGGCAGAGGGTGATGCAGGGAGTGGTAATGTGCATGGCTTGAGCAGCGGCGATGGCAACGGCACTTGAAAGGGAAGTGGCGCACGAGAGGGATTTTCTGGGGTGTGAAGTCAAAAGCTCGATCAAGGCTGGGTATGGGGTATTTATAGGCTAGTTGGAGGGGGATAAGGTTAGAAAGGACACAGGAGAATATGGGTAGGTAGGTTAGGGCTCACTAGCCGGTAACGGCAAGCTGGCCAGGTCTGTTCATGGCAGGGTGTGATTAGCCAGGGAGGAAGAAATGGCGCACGAGAAGGAAGGAGAGTTGGTTGGGTCAAATAGTAGGTGAGTCAGTAGGGACGAGAGAGGATAGATGGCCAGTCAACGACGTGGTCGGCGGCGAAATTCACAATGCAGGTAGGGGAAAGAGTTGTAGGTCGACGGGAAATGAAGAAGAAGGAAGAAAAAGAAGGTAGGGGTGGATCGGCAGTCCAGGAAGAAAAAGAAAATAAAGAAAGGGGAAGGGAACCGGCTGGGTGGCTGGGAAAAAAATGAAACGCAGCACACATGGCCTAAGCCGCGTCGAAGGAGAAGAAAGGAGGAGGGGAGTTGGGTCGTGGGGGAGACAGGACCAACCGAGAAGAAGAAAAAGAAAAAGGAGAGAAAGAAAGAAAAAGGGAAAAGAAGGAGAAAAAGAAAAGGAAAAGGAAAAGGAAAAATAGGTTGGTCGAGGTATTTGGAATATTTTAGTATTTTGGGATATATAAAAATAATAATATTTTAATAAAATAATATTTAATTCCCTTTTTAAGCTAATTTGAGGTTTTTAAAAGATTTTTCCTAAATTCCATTTTCATTAGCAAAACATCTAAATTTTTCCTAATTAAAAATATTTATTATTTTCTTCTTGATTTATCATAATTAATTCCCTTTTAATTTAATAAAATAATTTATTTAATTAATTTTCCTATTAAATCCTTATTTGACCATAATTTTATAAATTAGGGTTTTGGGGTATTTCAGTCCTCTTCATTAATCTCTTTCATTTTCTCATTGGTGCAACTCCATTTCGCTGCCTCTCACTCACCCATTTGGTATGTTATAGCGTTAATTCGTGTCTCTTGTTAATTTGTTGTCAAAATCTTGTGTATTTTTGTTAGTTTTCACTTTTTGTAACATCCCAAAATTTACACATTTTTTTAAAACAATATACTTGCAAATTAAAACCATAAATTTCTGGGGATGTTACCGCCACACTTAGTACCAGTCTGGTTCACTCCTACCATTCCGGTATCAAGTGCTAAGGCTAATAAAACACTATGAATAATACCATCAATAATCCAAATTTATAAAAATAAAATTTAGAGTACGTGTACGCCTTATATAATTCGAAATACTAGCTATTGTTTTTCTAAATAATAACTAAACGACATTAATAAAATTATTTCTACAACTCAAACATAATAAAAAGTAATATGAGTCATAAATAAAAAGGAAAACAGTCACGTCACTCCGGGGATTAGTCGAGCCCAAATATCACTCCGCCCCTCCTAATGTCCCATAGACATCGATAACATCAAAATAAGTGTCTCCTACCTGCAATAAGTCAGACGGGCCTTCTGCTCGTGGGAATGAGCACCACCCATGAAATGGGTGATCAATATGCTACATACTGAGTAAGGTAACCGAATACTAAGGCCAGCATACATATTTCACACAACCATTACATAATAATAAAGGCATAAAACTCAATCATAATAGTATAAACTAAATGCTTGGATGTAATGCCATGGTTCAATACGGATCAAATTATTTACTTCATCCAGCTTTAACAAATTTATTTTCACACCATGCTCTTTATCAAGTCCATACAAGTACGGGAACCCCACTATTATGCCAGTGGATCGGTCTGGGCCCGGCTCAACATCTTCCACTTTACATATTTAATATTTTAAGTATCTTATTCAGATGTTCATCTCAAGATATGCAATTTAGGCTCCTAACATGCTTACTTCTCAACTCAGGTTAGCCACTTCAACCCTAGTTAACCATCCCACCATAGTTAACCATGACATACCCTAACACCCCTGTAAACCCTAGTTCCCATGCAAAACCTAACTCCACGTAAACCACACTCCCATGCAAACCCTATCTCCCATGCAAACCCTAGCTCCCCTGCAAACCCTAACTCCACGTAAACCACACTCCCATGCAAACCCTAACTTCCATGCGAACCCTAATACCATGCCACATCAATACCACCATGCAAAACCCTAACACCATGCAATATTAACACCACCATGCAAAACCCTAACCATACCATTTCATGCAAAACCCTAACATCATAGTGTTACACTCCCCATCATTATTTTACAACCCTAACATGCATGTCTTAAGGCCACATCATACAATAATAGTAACACAATTATACACATAATTCTCATGCCACAATTTATTCACACCAGCATACTTCAATTCCAAAGTCATGCGGTATTAACAACCATTATACAATATTCACATGAAATACACTATAATTCGTAGCACATGGCATGCATAGCATAAAATCACATATTACATATATGGCCTTAGCACCCCTTACCTAAAATGTCACTGGTCTTGGTGCACGCTCCTATTCCACTTGAAGGTTTTGAATGGGTTTACCTATTATGGGAAAAATACTAGAATTAGGTTCCCTCCTAAAAAATATTATTATTCACTAACTTATCCTAATACTTGGTTTTTAATTAAAATAATATTATACTATAATTGGTTATACAAAATACTATTAACATACTAATGAAATATTATTGTAATTTAAATGAATGGTGATATAAGGGTTTCTACCCTTCACCCAAAATGATATTGGTAAAGATAATAATAATAATAATAATAATATTATTATTATTATTATTATTATTAATAAAATAAAATATTGTTAATAATACTAATATTGGTAGAATAATAATAATAATAATAATAATAATATAAATCTTAAAGTTATAAAATGGGCTTTCGAGCCTACCCAAGTACTAAAAATACTGTTCAATGAAATTAATAATAGTGTTAATATTATATATACTGATAAGAATATTAAATTAGTAAAGATAATAACCATAATATATTAATAATAGAAAAAAATGCTAATAATAGTAATAAAATGCAAGGGTGCAAGACCTAATTAAAATTTAAGGTCTCGGCCCCCATTAAATAATTATAATATTAAATAAATAATTATGCTAATAATAATAATATTAATAATAGTAGTAAACATATAATAATTCCATTAAATCCCTAAAATTCGAATCTAATAATTTATCTAACTCAAGAATACTCCCAAACATGCCAACAAAATTTATCAAATAAGTTACAACTGATAATAATAATAATAATAATAATAATAATAATAATAATAATTGAATTAACATTAAAAATTAGGATAAAAGAAGAATAATTCTCAATAAATTGAAAGGAAGGGTTAAGAAGGTCTAGGGTTTCACCTTGAGTTGGCGGGGATGGGTGGTACCGGCGGTGGTGCACGGTGATGGCCGGAAAAGTAATCTAAAGGGGGCGAAAATGAAGAAAAATAGGGAAGGGGAAGGAGTAAAAAGAGAGGAAGGTTATGGGTTGGTGGAGGGGAATTAGTAGGAGTTTTTGGGTAGTTCAGAGGGTAGTAGAAGTGGCGGATGTGGTGGTAGACAGTGGTTTAAGGTTTCGGGGGAAAAATTCTGGCGAGAGGATTAGGAAGTTTTGAAAGGTTATGGTGGCCCGTGCGAGAAGAATCAAAGGTGGCGAATGGTTTAGTTAATTAGAGTGCGTTGCAGGGAAGAGTTTGGGAGGAAGAGGCGGCAACAAGGTTGGCCAATGGTGGAGAACGGTGCGTCTAAAGATGCGTTGGCGCACCGACTTGCACCTAAGGTTTCAGGGGAAAAAAATCTCAAAATCAGGCCATATGAGGGGTATTTATAATGGTAGAGGGTAGGCTCGAGTTCTGGAGGTTAACAGGAGGTCAAAGCCAGTGAGATAATGGAGTGGTTATGGCGTTGATTAGTCGGCACGATTTCAAATTATGCCCGACCTTCGCAAGAGAAAATGGGGCAATCATGGAGGAGAAAAGGGAAGCGGGGTAGTTCAAGCTGGAGTGTGAGTCGAGGGGAAGAGAATGAGCAGGAGAAAGGCCGGTCACGACACGTGTGGCCGGTGGCGCCATTTTCGGGGGGTGGAGGTTGGAGGTTCGAAAATGGAGGAGAAAGGAGGAAGAAGGAAGGAGGTGAGCCGGCGGTCGAGGGAAAAAGGATGAAAGGAAGAAGGGGGAAACTGGGCCAGTTCGGCTGTAGTTATAATGTTTTTAATGAAACGCGGCATCTCAGGTATATAAGGCGTGAAATGCAGCGTCAGGATGCTGTAGGAAGAAGTAAAAGAATGGCGTTGGGCTGCGGAGTAAAGGAGGAAGGAAAGTGGGTCTGGCCCGTGTCCAGACCCAATCCGACGGGTAAAAAAAAGAAAGAGGAAAAGAAAAAAAGAAGGAAAAGAAAAAAAGGAGGAAAGAAAAAGAAAAAGGAAAAAGAAAATTTTAAGTGGTTTAGGGTTAATTAAATTAATTAGAATATTTTAGGTAATTAGAAGAAAATATTTAATTAAAATAATATTAAATTTCCTTTTTAAACTAATTTAGGGTTTTTTAAAATATTTCTCTTAAATCCCTTTTTAATTAGCAAAAAGCTCAATTTTTCCTTTATAAAAATATTTACAAATTATTATTAATTTTCCCTAAGTAAATCTTTTCTATTCCAAATAAATAAATAAATTTCCTTATAAATCCTCATTTAATCTCACAAAATATATAATTCTGGGGTATTTCACTTTTAATTTCAATTTTGTATGGGTTTCCATGAGAGCTACCACCAATGTCGCCTTACACCACTTGCACAACATTTTCCTTATCTTTATCTTAGTTTAATATTTGTTCTTTTACTCTTTATTTTAGTTTATTTTGTTTTAGTTATTAATTTATTAAAGCTTACAAATTTTTGTTTTAATCGACGCTGGTGTTTTGTCTCCGTGTGTTGATCTATTTGTTATGATATGTGAGTGGGCGCACACACATTATGATTGATATATGTGGTAATAACTGTGATACATATATTGTGATTGTTAAATTATTATTGGTCTTAGATAAATTATTATTAAAATAGTAGAATAATAAAATAATAGAAATGAGAATTAATAAAATATTATTGGAGTTAAAAAATTTATGATTAAATAATTAAGTAGAATAATAAGATATTGTTAGCTATAAATAATTGATTATTAAAATTTAAAATAATAAGAATATAAAACTATTAGATAATAAATTATTTTTAACCTGAGATAAAGTATTATTAATAGAGTGAAATAATAAGATAATGAAAATAAAAATTGATGAAATATTATAGTTATCTATCTAATTTGCCTTAATTTTTTTTTACAAAACTAAGCAAACAAAGAAAACTTAAAAAAAAAGGGATTAAATTGTTATAATAAATATAGAATGTTAGGGTAAGATACGTCAAATAACTTCATAAAATATGCATCTATGAGTGGGTCCTGCTAATTTTTGAGTTTTACTTTATTTTTTTAGTTGAGGTAATAGCATTTTTTTTATTTCTTCCAATCACCACACCATAAATGCTATGGACCCAAATTAATTTCAAAAGTAAATCAAAACTCAAATTTATCTAAAAATATATGAATTATATTACTAATTTTATTTGTAATTGATAATTAGAAAATATAAACTAAAAATATAATTAAATGAAATAAAATTATGGAAAAAAGTATAAAAAATATTATTATAATAATAAAAAATAATGACAACGATGATGATGATGCTAATAATAAATTTATTATATTAAATGAGCCATATTTTATTATATATGATATTTTTTATAGTTGGTGTTATTAAATTATCAATAAAAAATTTATTATACTAATATATATAGCTTTTAGATAAACTTAGTTTTTAATTTGATTTTTACATTTGAGTGAATAGCAATATAGTCACTATAATATACAACAAGACACCACTATCAACCACATTCTTGGCCACCGAAGATTCACCTTCACCATATTTTTCTACATACAAATTTTTTTCCTATTGATCTAACAAATGCTTGTATATTACCTTTCAATCTATTTGGTCGCCCAAATTGGCATCATGTATGTTTATGTTAGTAAGGTTCAAGAAATAAGTATGTGCTTAGTGCAAGTTCTTTCATTTATTATCTATTTAATTTTTAATTTTTGTGTTTGTCTTTTGGTTAATTAGATGTACACAACTAAAATGACTAAAACACCCTTAGGGTCACCAAACTTATTATAAATCTATAAAGAGGTAAATATCATGCTAATAGTAATAGAGGGTTCACACTTAACAAATCATTTACCTACAAAATATATTAAATATTCATATTAGATCCTTCAATTCCTAAACTTTGTGATATACACAAAATGCCTTATTATACTTAAGTACTCATTTATATGTATAAACCTTAAGTCCACTCATCAAACACAACTTAAACAATACATTAACCCATGTGTAAAAATGTATTTTTATATAATATTTAAAGGAAAATAATTTTAAAAATGTATTGTGAAAACATGTTTAAATCGAGGGACCTGCTAACTAGTATAACAAACTAGTTGACAGGTAAGTTGTTTGTTAGAGTTTAAACTCTCACTACATACTAGTTTTTAAATTTAATTAAAATCTAACAATATTCCATCTAAAAAGTAACTTTTCCACTTAATTTCCTCCTTATCTCTCTCCTACTTCTGGTTGATTATCCAAGTATATCCTCATCTCAAATCTCCTTTTGGGGCTTCCTTTTTATTTCGTCTAAGATCACTCATGACCTTGGTAAATATCTTACACCCTAGTCCACACCTTTTTCACTTTTTCTTCCTTACTCTCAAGTGTTTAGCTCCTTAATTTTCCCTTACCTTATGATCTGAACTCAATCTTCTTTTTATATCTCTCATTTGGTTCTTAATTGATCACATAGTAGCCTTGAATCTCCCTTTCCCCCCTTTTGTAACAAAACCTCAAAATGCTCCTTTGTTCCTCTTTTCCTTAGCTTATTATCTTTTTTTTATTTGATCACTAAAGCATTTTGCTAAATTATTTTCTCTTATCCTTACTTAGGTGGCCAATAGTCCTAGGTTGGTGTGCTTCTAAAGGGGTCCTCTTCGCTCAAAGACTTACTTTAATAGATAAATTTGCCTAGAACTTATATATATAGAATTGTATGTTGTTTGATAAGTGATATGGTCATTTCAAGCATGAAATCATGATCAAGTTTATATTTAAAAACATATTTGGATGTTTTAAGGCATGAACGTGGATATAAGAGCATGTTAGGTGTCGGTTTTATTTTTGAGAAATGTGAATGGATTTTAGCATGATCCTTGTATATTTTGATGGATTAAGTTCTGAAATATGGAGTATGAATGTTATGTTTATTTTTGGGAATGTAAGAACCCTATAGGTGGTGAATAAATTTTAATGGAATGGAAATATAAAATAAAAAAATTGCACACAACTTATAGTGGTTTAAGAGCAAACTGTTCTCTACTTCCACAATCAAAAGGTTCTCCCTTCTTGATTTTGAACAAGGGACTTGTTTTTTATATATATTAATGATCACTATTTTCTTGATTTATCTGCTTTAAAATCTTCATCATCCTTAAAAATATTATTTACAACTTGTCATATTAATCTTTTTGAAACTATTAATAAAAATCTCTCAAGAATGTTAGGCCAACACTTTCTGCCCCATTTGCAATGGATTTTATAATGTGGTTGTGATTATAATTGATTCTTACCAAAAATTAAAATATGAAAGTGTATAACTTTAGATGAGATGAAATCTAGATATATTTAATAAGATATATTACAATGGTGGAGCAACTCTAGCAAAGAGAAGTGAAAAATAAACACTTTTTAATAAAACCTCAAGATTTAAAAGTTGAGAGAGTTTTGAATGGGAAATTAAATGGTTGAGAGAGTAGATGATAATTGCACAATAAATATAATTGGAAAGTTGTTGTAGTAAATTCTAAATGAGCTTATTTATAAGGCTCACCTTCATTGAGTAGTCATCGGACACAAATGGTCCAAAAAGTTAAATCACGCAACGAGTAGAAAATCAACATTTAATGCTCACCGGTCGATCGGTTTTGGCAAACCAATTAACCAATTATATGTCTTACGGATAAGGTGTTTAAACCAATTAACTAAATATGTTTAGACTTGAGATGAGAAAGTTACCGTTATACAAAATATGTCAATTGGTTTGTTCAAACTAGTTAATTGGTTTTGTGTTGTACTCAATCGGTTCTATAAATATATCTGAATAGTACCATAGTTTTGTAAACCAATTAGTGTTTCTTTTATCCTAGTCAATCGATTTTCTTCCTAGAAAAACTAATTTGCACTTTTTCTCAGCCCTTAGTTTAGTTGGTCAAACCAGCTAATGGATTTCCTCAAACTGGTCGATTGATTTGACAAAACCAGTCAATGAGTTTGTACAGAGACAAATGAGTTTCTGCAAGAGTGAAACTAGTCGCTGAGTTTAAAAAGAGATGAATGGGTTTCTTTAGGAAAGAAATCCATGGATTGGTTGGTCAAACTAGTCGATCAATTTTCAAACCATTCAATAGTTTTGGTAAAACTAGTTAAAAAAAAATTAAATGGGTCACTACATAAGCAAAACCCATAGATTAGTTAGTCAAACCAGTCTATCGGTTTAATGAAACTAGTTAATCGATTAGCTGCACCAGTTGATTCGTCTAAGTTATACAAGTTTAATATCCTTGGTTTAAACCAAACTAGTTGATTGTTCTTGAGACCAATTCACTAGTTACAACTAAAACCAAACAACAAGATTTAAAACACTATGAAAGATTTTGAAATCAAGATTAATAATGAATTCACATGAAGTGAATTAAAGTTGAGGGTTCAAAAGCTTTTTTAAGAGTTTAATAAAAATGTGAAATCACTCAACTTAACTCTTTAAAAGAAAAATCTAAGACTTAGAAATATAATCCACAAACCATAAGCCTTTTTAATCTTCAAATGGTCTTATCTTGTGCTTTTACACTTGATTGTTCTTTTATATTTCCACTTAGAGAAATAATTTGAGTAAGTGTGTTTTGGTCTCTTTATTTATCAATCATAGTTCATGCACACTTAAACAAATACATTAGTTCTTGAAACCCAATCGTTATCATCAAAACAAGGACATTATTTGACTTATGACTTATGAGGATAGTAGGGAAGTTTCGGGGGGAAATGGTAAAAATTGGGTGTGATTTGGTTAAGTGTGAAATACTGGATTTTTTTAAATATATGTGAGCTCCTAGAGGCGCCAATCAACCAATCTACTTATATTAGTTGATTGGTTAGTTGGAATTTTAAAGTTGATTATGTTATAGATTTAGTCAACTGGTGCAGTAATTGATTAACTAGTGGCACCAACTGATAGGTTTATATTTTTTCTCTCTCTATCTATTTCGTAGAACAGTCTATTGGTTTGTACAACTGGTTCACTAGTTTGCCGGAGATTTTTTTGTCCTTTTTTTATGGTTGAATTCATTGCTAGGACTTTCAATTTCAAGGATAGTGGTTAAAATGGAAATAGTTGGCTAAGTGTAGGAGCATGTGTATGTTATGAGTTATGTTGTCAGACTTGAATAAGATTGTAATACCCCAAAATTTTAAATTGAATTTTTTTTGTTTTGAATAGTTAATTATTAAAGCTAAAATAATAAAAATGCAGGGTATTACCACTATACTTGGTACAAGTCTAGTTTCCTACAAATTTTATACCAAATGCTAAGGCTAAAAATGTTACTCCACTTGAATTAAAGCTAATTAATATCATTCCAAAAAAAATATATTAATTGTCAGTGGTTACAAAATTAAGTGAAAGGAAATACATAAGAGCATAAGAGTAAATAATCATCCAAATCAAAAGATAATAGGCAAACACCAGATAGCCCTAACTCTTAACTCAAGTATTAGCCTTTAACTAATCTTGTAAGCTAACCTATAATGACCACTACCCGTTAAATAAGTAGGGGGACATGAAAAAGAACCCATCAGTACAATGGAATTAAGTAACCCATTATACAAAATTAATATAAAAAGCCCACATGAAATATATAAAAGGCATCACAACAATACATGGTATCAAAATATTAAAATATACATGTGATGATCAGAATACGATAATTATATTTGATGAACAAATAGCACCAAAGCCACATACCACTCATACTCGCTCATTTAGAACATAATAAAACTTACCCAACAAGCATACAAGATATAATCTTTGAATTAATGATTAGCATTAATCTCAACATAATAATCATAGCCTTCAAAACATACTCATATCTCAATATCAAAACTAATAATAACTATGACACCACAAGTAGGGCTTAATTGCACAATACTAATAGAATCCATAATATCACAAGTAGGGCTCAAAGGCACAATACCAATAAAATCTACAATATCACATATAGGGATCAAAGGCACAAATGTTACTATTGAACTACGGGTAGGCATAAAGGCTACTACTGGACCAATCCAATAATTGAATAATAATCATCTCCATTTTTTTTACTCAAGGGGAGATCTTATCAATCTAGAGACACTAAGGTACTTTAGTTATATCGGCGTACCAAGGCAACACGCTATCTTACCAATTATCAACCTAAAGACACTAAGGTCTTTAGGTTGTATTAGCACATGAAGGTATTATAATACCCTACCGACAAGTACATCTAATCCATAAGTATACATACCCTCTATAAGTCGACAAAGTTTAATAGAGTATGATATAAGGTCTAGTTGGAGCACTAAGGCATACCAATAGTGATCCATAATCAAACGTGGGATAAACCACATCTTTAGGGTAGCTACTTCTAAAGACATACCACTCTCGATCTCTAGGTGTTAATATTTTATTAAGGTAATCATGAGTCCACCCAATAACCACAATGATCTAATTTTCATACTTAACCATTTTTAATCATTTCCAAACATCTGAGGGAACCAAAATCAAGATTAATACCAAGGTCAACATTAGAAATCTACTAAGGCCATCTTAGATTCAATTATTCACACTCAGGTACTTTAGACAGAAAATGATAAAAATACCCTAAGGCTAAAATATCCACATTATCATCTATTTTAAATAATAATTCTATTTTATTTATTACTTTTTCATGAAATGGATAAAACATAATAGTTAAATTATTTAACATGCAAATAAAATACCAGATACGCCAAATGACTATTTTTCATTATACATAATTTTATACGCAAAATCCTAATATACATTTCTAGAAGATCAAGTCATATTTTCCATGCTCAACAATATATACTATATTTTAGGCATACTTATCAGAATAATTATCATGATATGCTTAGCATGACTAAAATACCCCTAGAACATATACTACTACTACTACTATTACTACTACTACTACTACTACTACTACTACTACTACTACTACAACTACTACTACTAATAATAATAATGCTAAAATATGTGTTTTTAAAACTATAACACCCCTAAATTTTACAGTTAATTTTTTTTTATTTAAAATTTAGCAGAAGAAAAAATCATAAATTTCGGGGATGTTATCAAAGATATAAACTCACTATTAGTGGCTACAAGAGTAAAATCATTTGCCAAGGAATCAAAAGGTGGAGACTGAAACCCTAAAAGTTTCCCGGATAATCCTTACACTCGTAACCGATGCCCACTTGAATAGCACCTATGAGGGACACTGTCCATTGAATTGGTAGGGGCCTGCAAATGGAACCCTTCAGTACTATAGTATTGACCCTTCATACCAAACTAAAAGGCAAGGCCTGCATGCAATACATCATACTTAAACGATATAAGGACTAATACACCATTCAATACCATACATAATAGGAATTGCATAACAAAAAATCTATATACTTAGCAAATCCATCGCATACCCAAGAAGGGACAAGCACTAAAGCCAAACTTATACCATATCAATATATCATAACGTGAAATCAATAATTTTGGTCTTAAGCCAATAATTAATCATTATTCAATCATCATCTCTCGAATTATATCCATATGAGCATGGGAACCCCACTATTATAGTCGGTGGACCAAAAATACACTTCAGGGGCAGAACTCACTTGTCCACTATTATTCATCGATGGATCAGTCTAGGCCCAACTCACATAGTGTTCCATTGTAAGTGATTAGTGTCTTCCCATAATTTATTAACATCTAATGTTTAGTTTATTGAGCTCGAGATCCCCCACTATTATAGCCGATGGACCAGAAAACACTTCAAGGTAGAATGCGAATGACCACTATTATTTGCCCATGAACCGGTCTATAAGGCATCTTACACCTTGCCACTATTATTCGTCGGTGGACCGGTCTGGGCTCGACTCACTAATCTTTCACTTTACATAAATAGTACTTTATTCATGTCTTATTCAACATGCCCATTTAATTAATTCAAGGGGAAGGGAAAGGTCACGAATCCAGAGACACAAAGGTGTACTGACCATAGAATCAAGTATTCTATATCAATGATTATGGTATACATAGAATCCTAACACGTACTTCGAACACATCTTACACAGTTTTCATGCATACTTACCAACCCGATACCTCTTGTATAACTATGATATAACACTATATCACACCCTTAATTATCCATCCAACCCTAGCTTATGCCATGTTCTTATGATACTCACTGATATATCAAATCCTCTTATCTTATTATTCAATGTTACTTATGTCTAATTATGGAAACTTATTTAATCCATTGGCAGGTTATATGCAAGTTATTGATTTATACTCATCATCCTTACAAATTTACTAAAATATCCCTTGTTTGTAAAATTACCAAGTCATCCTTTTTTATTTGCCAAATTACCATATTACTCTATTTGTATAATTACCAAATTACCCCTTGTATTTGCTGGACTACCAAATCATCATTCATACTTATTAAATTACTAACTTTACCTCTTATACCTATTAAGTTACCAATTTGACCCTTTCAATTGGTTAAATTATCGAATTACCCTCTTTACTTGTTAAATTACCAAATTTCCTTTCTTACTTATTAAGGTTACCAAGTTACCCTTTTGGTTCATTAAATTACCAAATTACCCTTCTTACTTATTAAAATTACCAAATTGCCCTTTTGGTTAGTTAAATTTCCAAGTTGCCCTTCTTACTTATTAAAATTACAATATTGCCCTTTTGGTTGGTTAATTTACCAATTTGCCCTTCTTACTTATTAAAAGTACCATATTGCCCTTCCTTTATGCCAAATTACCAAAATACCCTTCCTTTATACCAAATTACCAAAATGTCCTTCTATTTCATTAAATCACCATTTAACCCCTTTATTAATAAAATTACCAAAATACCCTTTCTTTATATAAAATTACTAAAATACCCTTATCCTTTATTAAATCACAATTTAATCCATTTACTTTTAAAAATTACTAGAATGCCCTTCCTTTATGTCAAACTACCAAAATACCCTTCCTTTATGCCAGATTACAAAAATACCCTTCTCCTTTAATGAATTTACTAAAATACCTTCTTACTCATAAAAAATACCAAGTTATCACCTTTTCCATATAAAATTACTAAAATACTCTCCTTACTTATCCATTTACCATTTTACCATTTTTTCTCTTGTAAATAACCATTATGCCTTTATTATACTAATTTTACCAAAATATCCTCACCACCTAAATGTTAATATACATGGTCTATACACATCGTTCAACACCACCAACTATTCTCGTTTACTATGAATATTCATTATCACCTACTTTACATACTTATTTAGGCCATACCTTCATACAAGAAAATTTACTAAAATGCCCCTAGGGCTTATATTAACATTATCTATGCGACAAATGGCCACATTAGCATATCATATCATACATATGTATTTAACATTGTCATTAATGACAAGGCTCCTTCCTTAAGCATTATTTCTGCACATGACACATAAATTAACATGCTTTTCTTTTCATCAACCAACGTATGCCACTAAATACATTATACTTAACAACAAACATCATGCATATAAATCATATTAAAAACCCCAGTGTGCTAGCATACGTATATCTACACATTTTAGTAGGGTATAATGGTTACCTTATTTTCAACAATAGTCAAAACTTATTGATGCCCTAGTTAAATGTTTAAGCTTTGATCAGTATCAATACCTAAAAATAATATCAACATTTAGCATTTTAAAAGTAGAAAATCAAAAGAATAAATATTATCAAAAAGTTAATCTAATATATACTAATATTAACCATTATTATACCTCAACAAGATTAGGTAAATTGTCAAATAGGAGGCAACATGCTCACACTACATGAGCAGAATGAGTGCATGCAAGATAGTAAGGAAGAAGGGGGTTGAAGAGGAGAAATGAGGAGAAGGGAAAGAGTGGCTCGGGTTGGGGTTTTGGGGGTGAGGTGGAGGGCTTATGGAGGGGAGTTAGGGTGGTGGCTAGGTACACGGAGGGAGTAGGGGTGTAGGTCGTGGTTGGGGGTCGATGCTTGGTGGCTCAGGGAAGCGGTGGCTGCAGGGCTGAGAAATGGGGCAGAGGATGGGCGAAGAAGAAGAAGAAAGAAGGGAATAGTAGAAGAGAAGGGAGGGGCTACTAGGGGATTTTTAGCCAAAGGGAGGATGTATGGTGGTAGATGAGGTGTTAGAGAGTGGATTGGTGGTTGTGGAGGCAGCGGAAGAGGAAGGAGGATTGTAGACGGTGGTGGTGGTGCCAGTTGGAGGCCAAGAAAGAGAGGAAAGAAAAGGAAGGAAGGGAAGGGGCTGCAGGGGCGAGTGGGGGTGATGGGTTGGTGTAGGGAGGTTAAAGGGGTGTTAGAGAGGTGGTTGTGGTAGTAGGTTGGGCGGTAGCAACGATGGTTGGAGGTAGCAAAGTGAAAATAGGGGAGGGGGAGAAGAGAGGAAGAAAGGAGAAGATAAGGAAATCTGCAAGGAGTTGAGGGGGGTCGATGGAGGTTAAAAATGGGTAGAGAAGGGGAAGATAAGGATAAGAAAAGGAAGAGTGAAAGAGGGCAGGTATGGCTGGTTAGGTAGCTACAAGGGTCGGCACATAAGGTGGCAAGAAGAAGAAGAAGAAGAAGAAGGGAAAAAGAAGGGCATGTGGGGAAGGACTACAGGGCTGTGTTTGGTCCGAAAGTAGAAGGAAAGGGACAAGGGATAGAGAGCATGGCTAAAAATGGAAGGTTGTAGGGGAGGTAGGTGGCAGTTGTAGGCTGCCATGTCCTCGTTGTCAAAGAGGGAAAGAGAAGTGAAGAAGAAAGGAGGAGGGGGATGCAGGCTGGTAGGGCGAGGAAGGAAGGAAGGGGAAGTGGGTCGGCTCGTGGCGAGGGAGAGGGAAAGGAAGAAAAGAAAGTTGGGCTAGCCTAACCGAGTAGGAGAAAGAAAAAGAATAAAGAAGAGGGGAGACGGGCTAGGCGACGACGCAGGGAGAAGGAAGAGGAGATGGGCCAGTGGCCCAACACAAGTTAGAAGGAGGGTCGTAGGCTTGGTAGCCCGAAGGGAAAGAAAAAGGGGGGAAAAGGAGGAAAAGAAGAAAAAATAAGAAAAAGGAAAAAAGGAAAAGGGGAAAAATAAAATAAAAATAATTTTTTAGAATAATAGTATTCAATATTTTTTATAGATAATTTAATATATTAGTTCAAAAAGGATAATTTTAGTAAAATATTGGTTTAAAAAATTACTTAAATAAAATGAGTATGGTAAAATAATAAAATATTTATTTTAATTTATTAAATATTCATAGCTATTTTTATATGCTCAATAATCCACAAAATAATTAAATTAAATAACTTTAAATTTAAAATTATCCCAAATAAGGGTTTTTTAAATTAAATTATAAGTTTTAAAATTTTGGGGTATTACAAAAACATCAAATCACATACATCTATACTTAATAATAATTAATTCATATTAGACATTATTTTTTAATTAAATATCACAATATGCTTAAGTAACCAAATTGCTCCTATGGCACATGATAATAATATTTATGGTAAAAATACACCTAAGCATGCTTAACTTATTACATTGGACACACATGACGTGAATAATTTATTTCCAACCTTTAAACCATTTTAACATACATTTCTTACACATAACAATTTCCATAGGTGAACATACTTTATTTTACCAAATTACATACTATCATTATTATGCAAATAATTGTAATATAATGAGCATGCATAATATAAATTATACATCAAAATCCTAATGTACTATTATATGATATCTTAACATTTTAATGGAATATAATAATTAATTAATTTCTAGCAAAACCATAAATTTATCGGCCGCCTATTAAAATTATTAGGCTTCGTTAATCAAACTTTAATACCTAAAAATAATACCACAATAACCATATTCATATTTAACCAATAAAATAATATTTTTTATTATAATATTTATTAAATAAAAAATTATCAAAATATCTTTTAGTGAAAATGGGTAAAACTTTTAAATGAAATATCATGCTGCTCATACATTGTGAGTTTAGACGAAGGTGGAAGGCTCGGGCGGAAGCTAGTTGGCCGATGGAGGCAATGGTAGTGACGAGGGAGGCAGATGGTGAGATAGTGGAGCTTGGGAGGTAGTGATGGGTTGCTGGTGATGGAGAGATGTAGCTGGGGAGGAGGGGCTAGCTTTGGTGGTGGTGAGCAACTCGATGGGAGAAGTAAATGAAAGAGGAGAAGAGGGCGAGATCGAGAGAGAGAATGGTGATGTGGTTGTTCGCTTAATGAAAGGAAGGGTGATAGGGAGGGTGGTGGTGCTAAGCAGGGAGGCACGATGTAGTGTAGAGAAGGGCATAGTTGTACGGAGGGAGAGGTTGAGGAGGGTTGGTGTATAGTGTTTAGGTGGTTTCATAGGGGTGGACTCAAATGAAAAAATGGAGAGAGAGAAGGATGTATAAGAAAAAAGGGTAGGGAGGAAGTAGAAGGACGGGGGTCGAACATAAATGGAGGGGGATAGATGCATATATATAGATGGTTGGGATGAGGTGAGGGATGTGGTTGATCTACTAGAACAAATGGGGTTGTAGAGGAGTTGGTAATGGTAGGGGGATCAATGGGGTGCAGACATGGTAGAGGAAGAGGAAGAGGAGGGTAGGCGGTTTACATATAATCTAGGCAAAATAGGGGTGTGTGAGGGAAGTATATGAGGAAGAGGTGTAGGTGAGGGAGTTAGTTTGGCTAGAAGAGGAAATGGGGGGCTGGCATCCATAGTACAGGTGGGAGTTGTTGTGGTAGGGCTAGTGGTGTAGGGCTATCAAAGCAAGGAGGTTGCAAGGGTTGTAGAGGGTGGTTGGTTCAGGGGCTAGGAATGGAAGGGAAAGGAAGGCAGGGTTAGTTTGGCTAGGAAAGGAAAGGAGGGTGCAGGCAGGTGAAAGGGTGGAGGAAGGGAATGAGTTAGTGTGTGTTGGGGGTGTATTATAGGTGGTGAGGTTGCCAAATCGAGAAGGGCTTTGTTTGGCCTAATAAGAAAATAGGGAAAGGAAAGGGAGAATTTGATGGGGGAGAAAGATAAGTGGGTTGGGCTAGACTGGACAGGGAAGGGATAAAAAAAGAAGAAGTGGGTAGGGGCGCAAGTCTAGGGGAGAAGAGAAGAAAAAGAGAAGGAAAAAGAAAATAGAAAACAAAAATGAAAAAATAAAGAAAGAGTAAAAAGAAAATAGATTTAGGATTAGAATTATAATTAGATTTAGATTTAAGATTGGAGTAAAATTAATTTATCTAGGTTCAGGGTACCCAATTACAAAAATAATTGGATTAAAACTTATACATCTATGGTGGATTTAAATAAATAGGAAAAAATTAGAATAATTAGGATAAATTGGTTGAAGAATTTATTTTGGTTTGTGGATTAAGCATTAAAAAATTAATTAAGATAATATTTAAGGGGTTAGATTTTTAGATAAAAGGCTAAACATTCAAAATTAAGGTTATTACAAAGATATTCTTGAATAAAGTGGAAGATGGAGCAATTTTGTGTTGACCTCCTTTAGTATATTAGTTGGTGGAATTTTAGTATACCTTGATTGAAATGTGACAAGTATATTTATTGTGTTATATGGTGGTAGACAATGCACCTTTATTCGAGTTACGTTATATGTCTATATTTAGTTATTGTATTGAGTTGCATTAATTTTCTATATTGGATTAGCTAGTGGTAGACAATAAACTTATGAGAGTATGAGATTGATTATGTGTAACGCCTCCAAAATTATAATTGAAATTTTTTATTTAAACAAACAAACACAAGTACAGGGGGCTACCACTGTGATCAGTACAAGCCCGACCCCCAACCAGTCTTGTACTAACCACAGGACTAAAGAAAAGTTATCACCAAACCTTAAAAAAATTTAAAACAAGGACTCGTAGAAAAACTAAAATGTTCAAAGCAAGAAATTTAGAGTGCCCATAAAAAAGTTATTAGAACCCAATAGAGTGCATAGTTAGAGTTCCCAAAAGGGATAAAATGTACAGTACGATAAAATGAAACCAAAATAAAATGATATATAGGTAAGCTAAAGTAAAGAGAATCTAGCCAAAGTCACTTTCGGGTCCCCGGGCCAAGTCCAAAGATCAACTCTCAGCCCCACCTGATACCTCATAAGTATCATAGGCATCGAAGGTGGCATCTCCTAGCTACAGAAACTTAGTAGGGCCCTCTGCTCATGGGAATGAGTAGCGCCCATAAAACGGGTAGTCAGTACGCTATGTAGTAAGAAAGGTAACCATGTAGCTAAGGCCATACACAGAAAGCATATAATATAAGCATGATCATACATGTAAACGTACAAGCAATGCAGATTGTAGAGGTCGTATTATAGTCCGGTTAAACTCATTCATTAGATCTTTATTAGTCAATGCGAGTATGAGAACCCCACTATTATAGTTGGTGGATCGAAAATGTAGAGGGAAAAATACACCTGACCAATACTATATGCCGGTGGATCAGTCTCCAAAGTAAGATGCTCCTAACTACTATTATGCCGCTGGATCGGTCTAGCCCCAACTCTCATGGTGTTTCACTGTAAATACTTAGTGTCTTTCCCATATCTTATCATAACTTAAGGTTTGGTTTATTGAGCTCAGGATCTCCCACTATTATAGATGATGGATCGAAAACTTACAGGACAAAATGCACCTAACCACTATTATATGCCGGTGGATTGGTCTCCAAAGCACCCCGTCACCTGGCCACTATTATGTCAGTGGATTGGTCTAGTCCTAGCTCAATAATCTTTCACTTTAAATAATTAGTATCTTAACCATGTCTTATTCAATATAAGTTTTTACCTTAGACATGCATGTTCTTTGGACCACCCGTTCACACAAACCGTCTAATCCCATTCTCCTGAGAGGGTATGTCCTATATCTTGGGCCTCTATGTCTCCCAACACATCCAGACATCCATTTTCTCCTCTCCTTACTTACCACGAGTACCCAACTCCTAAGGGCGTGGGTAGAGGCCCACTTCCTTATATCATCTAAGGACAACTCACTATCGCCCTCTAGGGTTTCCCCTGAAAAATCTTAATTTAGACTATATGGCGCATCCTTTCTCTAACCCACTCAACTTATGCTCCTTTATCCGAAACTCATCCTCTCACTTAGATTCAACCCCAAACATTTCACCTTACTTCCCATTTTACACATGTTATCATGAAACCCTAGTTAGCCACCCCAAACCCTAGCTAAGTTCCCTATACACCCTTATACTAACTTACGTAGTATTTGCCACCTAAGGACTCCTATCACCCCCAACAACTCTTTCCTTACCTTACTTAGATCCTAAGGAAAATTTTCACACATAAGGATCATACCCATGCAAACACCATCCATTCCATGCAAATCCTATACTTTCCCATGCAAGATCCACTCCACTCTCTTATTTTGTCCACATTTTCCTTCTATGTGTCCCCTCATGGGTCATGAGGCAATAAGGTCATTCTCATTTCCCTTTAGTCCACTCATTTCCATTTTTTCCCTTTTTATCCTTTCACCCCCATATCATACTATTAACCATCCAAGCATGCATGTCCTAGAGGGTCACATCACATAATACCACAAGCTCCACATACACATCATTTTACACATGTCATAAGGAAGTCACATAAGCATACCTTAACTCTACACTATGCTATAAGTAAGCATTCAGAATAATATAAGGTACACAACATAACATAAAACATGGCATACAAGGTACATAATACACATAAGCGGCCTTAACTACATCCTTACCTAAAACAACACTAGACTTAGAGCACGCTCCTACACCTCCTTAGGGTTTTGACTTGATTCACCTATAAGAGAGAACTACTAAGGGTTAACTTCTCTCTTACCAACATTATCATTATTTCCTACCTAACCTTATCATAGCTTAATATTAGTGCTAATAATAATAGTAGTAGTTTTATAAGTAAACATAGGGGCATTATTCTTAAAGTAGCTAATCATGCTACTGCTAATCGAAATAGGTCTTAGTAGTTATATTAGTTCATGTTAAAGTATTATTAGCAATGTCTATCTTACTAAAGATAATAGCTATAATAATAATAATAATAATAATAATAATAATAATAATAATAATAATAATAGTGATAGTGATAGTGATAATAGTAATAATAACCCAAATCTTATTAATAATAATAGTAGTACTAAAATAGTGACCATAATGATAATGTGGATGATACTAATAATAGTAGTAGTATTAGTAATATTAGTGATATAGGTAATAATAACAATAATGATAGTACTGATAATAATAATAATAATAATAATAATAATAATAATAATATTATTATTATTATTATTATTAATGGTTCAAATATTAACAATAATAGTAACAAAGGTTCTAATAATCATAATAATAGTAACATTAGTGGTAAGATGGCCAAGGTTAATAATAATAATAATAATAATAATGGTTCAAATATTAATAATAATAGTAATAGTAATAATATGCTGAAGTTAGTAATAATAATGATGATGATGATGATGATATTAACATAAATAAAATAATTAAAAACTAAATAAATTATTTTTAAAGGTTAGGGAGGTTAGGACACAACCTAGGGGTGGTGGTGACCAGGCGGCGCCAGTGGTGGAGGAGGAAGAGAAGTGGGAGAAGTGGTTTTCTAGGCTAGAAGAGGGGGAGTGAGATGGTGGTGGTCGTGATGGTGGTGGATTCTCTAGGTTGATGGGGTCGGAATGGTAGTGGTGGCGGCCAAAGGGGCGGAGTAGGAGGCGGTTATTGTGGTGGCTGAAGGTGGTGGAGAAAGAGGGAGGGAGAAGGAGAGGGAGGCAAGGAGAAAGGATGGTAGGGGGAGGTAGAGGGGGCTTCACTAGGTGTTTTTGGAGGCAGGGGGAGTGGTGGCTATAGTGAGGATGGTGGCGCACTACTGCACGAGGGGTGGTGATGGAGGAGAATTGGCAGTTTGGGCAGCTAATTTGGCACGATTGTGGCAGCTCATGCAACAGGAATTAGAGGTGGTGGGTGGTGAGGTTTGGTGGAGCGTGATGTAGAGAGGAGTTTGGTAGGTGGTTTGGGTGGCAGCGTTCGATGACGGTGGCGGTGGAGGCGTTTGAACAAGCGTTGGCACAAAGGGGTAAGTCTCTGGGTAGGAAAAGGAAGCATGACCAAGGGGTTGGTTAGGGTATTTATAAGCTAATGAGGGGTGGATACGATAGAGGAGGAAGAGGACAAGATGGGGCAGGTGGGGCAGGGTCACCGATCGGCGGTGGTAGTCCGGTATAGGTCTACAAGGTTGCAAGGGTTGTTTGGTTGGGGAAGAAGAAAAGGAAAGAAAGGAAGCGCGTGTGAGGAGGTGTAGGGTTGATTTAGGTCCAAAAATGAAAGGAAAATGAAGGGGAGAAAGAGGGTGGTGCAAGCTGGTGGCTGGTTGCAACCCTCAATTGCAGGGTGTGGGAGAAGCGGGAGGAAGAAGAAAGGTTAGGCGGTTTAGCCGGTCGATTTGGGGGAAAGAAAAAAAGAAAGAGGATAGGGCGGTTGGGTGATAGTGGAGAAAAAGAAAGGTGGGTGCGGGCTTGGGCTGTGTAGGGGAAGAAGAAGAGGAAGTTTGGGCTGCAAGGGGGCTAGCCTAGTCTGGGGGAAGAAAGGGAAAAAAGAAAAAGGAGAAAGGAGAGAAAGGAAGAAAAAAGGAAAAAAGAAGGGAAAAAGAAAAAAGAAAAAATGGGTTAGTTGGGGTATTTAGAATATTTTGGTTTTTTTGATTATTTAAAATAATAGTATTTAGTAAAATAATAATTAGATTTCCTTTTTATATTAATTTAGGATATTTTGAATAATTTTTCCTAAATTCCATTTTAATTAGCAAAATACCCAAATTTTCCCCGATTAAATTATTTATTATTTTCCTCTTGATTTTGCCTTAAATACTTCCCCTTATTTTAATAAAATAATTTTATTTAATTAATTTTCCTAATAAATATCTATTTTAACATAATTTCCTAAATTAAGGTTTTGAGTTATTTCATTATAAGAATGATATATGTTATGTTACGAGTATGGATTATGAGATGTATGAATATGAATGGGTTCCTTCCTTGATTAATTATGAGAATTTGTGATAGAATGTTTTACTGCTTTTATACCATGCCTAATGTGTCACATGCTACACTTATAGGGGATGTCTTATTTATTTTATACATTTGCATGCTAATATTGAACTTTGCATATGACTTGTTCTATGTTCCTAATGATAATAATGTTGAGATTTTTCATGATGTGTCTGGATAAGAGTGATTATATGTATGGATTGGAGACTTGGAGTAGGAGCTAATCGGTGATGCCTCCACAATCTATTGTGATCCATATATTTTGGACTCTTGTGTCATAATCCCCTTTTGTTTATATTTTTGCGACTTGATCTTCGCTTACATTTATCTTGTTATCTATATTAATTCCACTTGTTATATCTATTTCGTGACATGTGCATAAATTGTTTAGCCTTTCCCTTTATATGAGAATGTTTTATTTATTAGACTTATGGTTAGGTCAGTGGTAATACCCTAGTTTTGGTTTTTCACTTCCACAAATCTATAGTTTTAAATGAAAATTTTTTATCCAAATTTTTTGGGTGTTACCTACATTTGACACACTTAACTTATTTTCTCATCATATTATAAATTTTAAGCCTAAATTTCAAAAATTGAAGTAAAATGGCTACAATGCTCATACCACTCTTAAATCGCCTCAAAACTTCTAAAAATCATAAATTTTTTTGAACAAACCCACACCCTAATATACTATATCAAATTTTAAGTAAAAGGCCTAAGAATAGGGATGGTAATCAGATAGTTTTTACCCAAAATCCGACGGGTTTTATTCATCGGATGTGTAAATGAATATGGATACGGGTATGGAGGAAGGGGAGAAATATTTGCCGGGTTTGGGTATAGATATAGGTAAGGGATCCTCAAATTTATATCCATATCCGTATCCGTTTACCCGATATAAACTTACATTTTTACCTTCATGTATGTAACCTTAAGTATATTTTCTAAGGATAAAACTGCATATATGATTAAATTTTAATAATCTAAGTATATAATTTTAACATTAAATGATTTTTACTTTATACTTGATGGGTTTTACCTTATGGATATTTAAATAGATATAGATATAGATGAGGAAAAAAAATGCCCGCCAGGTTTGGATACGAATATGGGTATGGGTTTTCTTATCATGTTTGGGTAACAGATAGGGGATACCCGATCAATTGCCATTTTTACCTAAGAAACATAATGGTGTGTCCAAATTTTACAAAAACTGACTAAAACAGCCAAATTACCTCAAATCTCGAGAGCTCACTAAAAATCCCTAATTTCATTTTAATTCCTCTTCAACCCAAATTCACACCTAAGCATCTATATACTAAAACGCATATTATAGCACGCTTAAACAAATTTAAAACAAAAAAATATATAATACCCCAAAATTTATAAATAAAATATTTCATTTTTGTGAAAGTAATAAAAAATAAATATTGGGTGTCACGCCACATCCATTATAGAAAATATACTCCTAATACTCAATATTTGTTGGATGCAAGGCTAAAAACTAACTTATACCTAGACATTAGGTGTAGGACGCACTTGATCCCATGATGATGTAAGATTTCAAAACAAAGATAAGAGACAAGAGAAGATAGAAAACAAATTATTAAAGGCCCATATATATATATATATATATATATATATATATATATATAGAGAGAGAGAGAGAGAGAGAGAGAGAGGGATAACCAAATACTATTACCAACCAAATAAGCACTCACCGTAAGCAATCACATCAAAAACATTAATCGTCAATTACTTTCAAAATAAAGCAATGTCTTTTTATAGAAATGAGAATCATCCATAAAAGGGATGGTTAATACTTGTGTATTGAGTTAGGTAACAATACACATTAATAGATAAAGGATGAGCATTTTACATATGAGATATACAATTAGACAAATAGCATACACAACATATGCGTTCATGATATGAGATGACTCATTAGAAAACACATATCATAGTTCCTTAATAGGTGATCGCACATTTCCAAATTCTTATTCACTTGAATAAAGAGACCCTATTACTTATAATTAATGGAGTTGTATCAACATAAAAATCCGTCCAAATCAAAACACACCTACAAAATACTATTAATAGCTAATGGAATGGAATCATTACCCTTATGGGGAAACATACTTCTGGCAGTCATTATTAATTTCTAGTGGATTAGTAATAAACATAAAACCACTCCAGAACATTCATGACCAATATTATCATCTAGTGGAATGAGTTAGTACAACTGTTATGACTAAGTGATCTACTTTAAATATTAATGCCTTGCCACATAGATTATTGTTTATCATTGTAATATGAAATACCAAGTATTATCAAATTCATTCCAACACTTTTATTTATTTAAAATACTTATAAATACATCATAATTAATCAAATCAAACATGTTATAATCACATAAAGTAAATATAAGGCATAAGATAAGATAGCAAGCACAAAGGAGGTAATACATAGTTGAAAAGACTAAAATGTCCTCACAAAACCTTAATTCACCTTCAATGCATAACTTTATCCATACCACTCACCAAAATTGATACGAAAACCCAAAATATTATGATTACAAACACATTCAAAATTTAATATTAAATCCCAACTTTTCACACACAAAAAAATGGCGGTCATATGTAACATCCCCAAATTTCACAGTTGAAGTATTTTATTTAATTTAAAATCATGCACTAAGACAAGGAGGTGCTACTACCATGATCGGCACAGGTCTGATCCCTAGCCAGTCTCGTACCAACCACAAGGCTAGAAAATTCACAAGATATTAAACCAATTAGGGCATAAAACCAGAATGATTCAAATAATTTATAATTAAAAGAAAATCAGAGTGCATGATTAAAGAATCATTACAAAATAGAAAACTAGTACAATGTCAAAGCCCTTAAGAGGAAACAGTACAAACAACCAAATATGATAAGAACTGAAAGAGATGAGTCTTGATAACACTCGCTCTTGAGCTCCATGTCAAGTCCAAATGCGTTATATGCATCAAACATGGTATTTG
The DNA here is from genome assembly GCA_039764185.1 of Tamarix austromongolica. Classification (NCBI taxonomy): domain Eukaryota; kingdom Viridiplantae; phylum Streptophyta; class Magnoliopsida; order Caryophyllales; family Tamaricaceae; genus Tamarix; species Tamarix austromongolica. The sequence goes on from CM077819.1 coordinate 13,037,162, forward strand.
CTACCTGCACTAACTTAAAAGGGGTCATTGCTCGTGGGAATTAGCAGCACCCATGAAATGAGTGTTTAGTACGCTACGTACTGAGTAAGATAATCATATGGATAAGGCCACACAAGTACAAATAGAAAAATAAGGCATATAGTACTTCCTTCATGTTCATACCATTATTTGAGACATAAGCCATTATTTCCACCTTAAAATTTTCCCAAATTATTTTCTGAGTGAGTACGAGGGCCCCACTATTATAACCGGTGGATCAGAAAACACTTCACAGCAAAACGCACCTGACCACTATTATAGCCGGTGGACTGAAAATTATCCTCACTTGGCCTCGACTTATGTGGTGTTCCACTGTAAGTAGTTAGTATATTTTCCTTGATTTATTTTCATATAAAGTTTGGTTTATCAAGCTTGGGCCCCCCACTCTTATAGCCAGTGGACCAAAAAACACTCCACAAGACAAAATGGACCTGACTACTATTATAGTCAATGGACCGAAAAGTATCCTCACTTGGGCCCGACTAGATAATCTTTCACTTTAAATGCTTAGTGTTTTACCCATATCTTATTCCACACATAATCCCGACTAGACATGTATGACCCACTAGACTTCTCATTCTCACCCCTTTTATCCCAGCTCTCCTGAAAAGCCCTGTCCCATATCTTGGGACCTTTATACACCCTAGGACTCTAAGTGTAACACCCCAAAATTCACAACTTTTTTTTAGCGGAAGTAATTAAAATAAAAATACTTAAAACCTGTGAATTCTGGGAATGTTACCGCCACACTTGGTACCAAACTGGTTCTCTTCGACCGTTCCAGTACCAAGTGCTAAGACTAAAGAAAAGAAATAATCAATTATAAATCAATATAATCCACATTCCAAATAAGTATTAAACGGTTATAAAACAAAAATCAGAGTACGCATAAGGAATTATTATTCAAAATAAAAAGAGAAATAGCTTACAACCAATAAAAGATTAACAAAAAGAAATAGAATCACATAAAGACTGAAGTATGGCCACAACTCTCTCGAACTTTGAGCCAAACATGCTCAACACTCAGCCCTGATTGATGTCCTGCCTGCCTGCACAAAGTTAGAAAGACATACTACTCATGGGAATGAGCAGCACCCATAAAAAGGGTGATCAGTACGCTACGTACTAAGTAAAGTAACCGAGCACTAATGCCAACACATAAGCACATAAGCCATGCATAAGAAAAAAAATAGCATAATCATGTTAACATAAATGCATATGACCATCCAGGTAAAAGTACAAAGGCCCAATTATAGTCCGGATTAATTAATTAATTAATCTCTAATCATAATTGATTTCGCACCGTGCTTTTTATCAAATTCATGCGAGCACAGGAACACCCCACTATTATAACCGGTCGGCCAGTCACACATGGAGCATCGTGCCTCAACCACTATTATTACCGGTGGATCGGTCACAAATAGGGTCAAACCTTAACCACTATTATAACCGGTGGATCGGTCACATATAAGGTAAAAACCCTAACCACTATTCCTAACCGGTGGATCGGTTCAGTTCCTACTCGCATAGTGTTCCAGTATAAGTAATTAATATCTTTTAATGTCTTAACAAACTGTTAGATTTATTGAGCTTAGAATCCACCACTATTATAGCCGGTGGATCGGAGGCACATAGGGTAACATACCTGAACCACTATTATAGCCGGTGGATCGGAGACATATAGGACTACGCGTCCTAACCACTATTTATAACCGGTGGATCGGTGGGACCCGGCTCAATAGTCTTTCACTTTAAGTGATTAATGTCTTAAGTATCATATTCAAAAGCTTTTGCCTCGGACATACATGAATCAACACACATCACAAATCATAAATTCCAACATCATAATTACACTTTAATCACCAAATACACATGGTCTAATAAAAACCCTAAGCAGCCACATCGAACCCTAATTCACCACAACAACCCATAGTTAACCACTCCAAACCCTATTTAACCATAAAAACTATAATTAGCCCTTCCAAACCTTAATTAACCATAACAAATCACAATTAGCTACTTCAACACTAGTTAATCACAACAACCTAGAGTTAATCACTCCAAACCCTAATTTAGTCTCCTCTATACCCTTATAATGCTCCACATACTATTTTCCATCCTAAATGTTCAAACACCCAAATAACACTTGCATTACCTTACTTATATCCCAAATCAACCTTTCATACGGAAATTTCACTCCTATGTAGACCTTATACATCCCATGCAACCTTTCGAACTTTTCATACAAACCCTAAATCCTATGCAATCATTAGCTCCCATGCAAAACCCTAACTCCACCATGCAGACCTTAATACCACCATACAACTATTAATACCACCATGCAACCCTAATACCATCATACAACCATTAATACCACCATGCAAACCATAGATTCCGTCATACAAAACCCTAAATTCAATCCACACAAAACCAAAGATCCATCCATACCAAACCCTAGATTAAAACCATTGAAAACCCAAAGATGTGTCCATATATTCTCCCATTCATAACCACAAATTAGATTCTCCCATACAAAACCATAAGTTAGATTCTTCCACATAAAATCATAAATTAGAATCTCCCATATAAACCATAAATTAAATTGTCCCATATAACATTATATATTACATTCTACCATACAAAATCATCAAAATCATAAATTATATTCTCTCATACAAAACCATAAATTAAACTCTCCCATACAAAATCATAAAAATCATAAATCAGATTCTCCCACACAAAACCCTAAAATTCTCCATTTTATTCTTCCACTCATGAATCATCAAAATAATTAGGTCAACTCATCTCCCTTGATCAACCTCTTTCCCCATCCTCCTTTTTCATCCTTTCTCCCACACAAACCACATCGACATCCTCTCATGCATGTCTTACAGGGTCACAACACACATATCATCACATATAGAATATTTCATCACATATAGTGCACATTCCATATAAAACATACTTCAACTCCACATTATACCATTTACAAAATAATTAATAATGATAAACATAGAATACATAGCATGCAAAGCACATAATGCATATAAGCACACAAAAGGCCTTAGCACCCCTTACCTGAAACGACACTGGTCTTGGAGCACGCTCCTACGCCTCCTTAGGGCTTTGACCAAATAATAACATACTAATAAAAATAACATTAACAAAATTCTAACTTTACTAAAGATATAGAAATAATATAAATTTTATAAGAGTTGATAATATAGGGTTAAAAACTTTACCCTAATAATAATAATGCTACTAAAAATAATATCAATGAGAATATAAGTAAGAATACTAATAATAATAGTAACAATAATATTAATAAAAAGGATATTATTCAAAAATAAGGTAAAATAAAGGCTTCGACCCCTGTACTAAAATAATACTAATAATAATATTAGTAAAATAAATAATCAAATTTAGTAATAATAATAATGATGGAATAATAATAATAATAATAATAATAATAATAATAATAATAATAATAATAATAATAATAATAATAATGATAGCAAAACTAATAGTAAAGTAGTTGTAACATTAATAATGAAATAATAATAATAATTCGAAATAGTAAAAATAAAATAATTATAATTATAATAGTAATAACATATTAATATTAATAATAGTAATAATGGAAATAATAAGAATAATAATGATAAAATCGAAAATAAAATACAATAGGGCTTCACCCCTCAATAGAAATAATAATCAAAACATTAATACTAATAATAATAATAATACATATTAAAATAATAATAATAATAATAATAATAATAATAATAATAATAATAATAATAATAATAATAATAATAATAATAATAATAATAATAATAGTATTTGTATGCAAATAATTGAAATAAAATAATTTAAGGGTTATAAAAATAGGGAAAATGGCTGAGAGGGTCTAGGGTTCAACCTTAGGCTAGCAAAGATAGGCGGCACGGTGGTGGTGCACGGAGGTGGCGGTGGAGGCCAGAAAAAGAGAAGAAAAGAGGGAAAGTTGCATGCTGGGAAAAAGCTAAGGAGAATTAAGGTGGGAGTTGGGGTGTTTAGGGTTGCCAAAAGGAGGGGGGCAAAATAGAGGTGGTGGCGTAGCCAAAGGTGGCGGGGTAGGACAGTGGTGGGTGGTGGCCGAATGGGAGAGAAGAAGAAAGAGAGAGGAGGAGAGAGAGGAAGAGGAAAAGAACGATAGGGGAAGGTCGAGCAGGGTCTGCAGAATAATTTGGGAGGTGAAAGGAGCGGAGGAAATGGCGGAAGAGGTGGCTAAGGGTGGTTCGAAGGGCGGCGGAGGTGGAAGAAAGGGTTGATCAGGAAAGGAAGTTTGCACAGTCGGGGAGACTTGTTCCGGAAGAATCGATGATGATGGATGGTTTGGTTAGCTAGAGGGAGGTGCAAGAAGAGTTTGGTAGGCAGAATGGGTGGCGGAGTTGGCCGAAGGCGGTGGAAGAGGCATCTAAAGGGGTGGCGGTGGCAAGGACGGGAAATTCTGGGTAAGAGTTAAAGGCTCGATACAAGGTAGGTTACGAGGGTATTTATAGGTTTTAGAAGGTAGATTAGGGTTCTGTGGGTCAGCTACGGGGTAAGGAAAGTAGGGTTAGGGTTGCCAGCAGTGAGGTTGGCAGATGGCAACAACTTTCGGGGGAGGGGGTGCGCAGGGAAAAAAGGGAAAAAAACTGCAAGGAGAGGGGGAGTTAGTTGGGAAATAAGGTCAACGAGTCAGTAGGGAAGAGAGAGGAGCGAACACGCCGGTCAATGGCGTCAAAAAACCAGGGCGATGGCGGCATTCTTGCAGGTCGGTGGCGAGGATGACAGGTGCGAAGGCTGGGGAAGAAGAAGGGGGGGGGGTTGGGAAGGACAGTTCGGGAAAAGAAGAGAAAAGAAAGGGAGACGGGCGAACCAAGCGCGACGAGAGGAAGGGTGCGTTAAATGAAACACAGCGTTTAGGACGTAATAATCATAAAACACAACATTGATAAGGGAGGAAGAAGGGTGCGCGACGCGGGCTGGGCTGGAGGAAAGGAAGAAAGGGAACTGGGCCGATCGGTTGGCCCAGTTCGGCGAGGAGAAAAAGGAAAAAGAAAGAAAAAGGAAAAAGGAAAAAAGAAGAAGAGAAAAATAGTGGGTTGGATTAATTAAATTAATTAAGATATTTGGGTTATTTAAAAATAATAATATTTAAATAAAATAATATTTAAATCCCTTTTTTAGCCTAAATTAGGATTTTTTAAAAAATTTCCATAAATTCTATTTTAATTAGAAAAACACTCTAAATTTATCCAATTAAATTATTTATAAAATTAATATTAATTTGAAACTATTTTCTCCTTCTTATTTTAAATAAAATAATTTATTTAATTAATTTTCAAAATAAAATCCTTAATTAGCTAAAATAATCAAATAACTCCTAATTAAAATAATTATAAATTTATTCTTAATTCTCCCTAATTAAATTCATTTTATTTTAATAAAAATAATTTATTTAATAAAATTTTACAATAAAATCTTATTTAAATATAATTTTTAAAATTAGAAATTTTCAGGGCATTTCACTAAGACTTCTTCCTCACATTTTCCCCACTCACCATGAGAGACCCAAACTCTTATGCATGTGGATCAAGGCCCATTCCCCATAACTATATTTCAACTCACCACCACCCTCTAGGGTTTCCCTCTAAAACCTTAATCTAGCCTATGTGGCCTCACTTCTCCTTATCCTACATCGCCCATACTCCCCTTTGCTTCCAAAACCTCCACCCCCTTCACTACCCATCCTCCACATATGACTATGAAAACCCTAGTTAGTCCCTAAACCCTAGTACTTCCTTTTTTTTCTTTTTCTTTTGTCATCCCCTCATCACCCAAACAATGAACATTTTTCCACTTGACTCACTTCCCCTCTATGTGACACCTTTATATTATTATTCCACACTCTACTCCATCAACTCTCCCTTCCTCGCACATTTCCCCACTTAGGGTTTTCCTCACAAACCCTAGCCGAGTCTCCCATGCAAGCCTTATACCAACCCTCGTACTATTTTTCACATATGGACTCCAATCACCCAAACTACTCTTCCCTCACCTTACTTAACTCTCAAGTCAACTTTTCCTATGTAAAGGTCACCCCCATGAAAAGCTTAACCATCCCATGCAAGCCTTACACTCCCTATGCAAGATTTATTCCATCCTCTTATTTTATTCATATTATCCTTTTATTTATCCACCCATAAGTCATGAGATACTGAAGCCTATCTCACTTCCCTCTTACTACTCCACTCACTTTAACTCTCTCATTTTTTCACAACCTCACCTTACTACTTAGGGGCTCCAAGTATGCATGTCATATAATGTAACCATACATAAACACAACACAAGTATAAGTCACATTAACATATTACACATGCTATAAAATATATATAACTTACCTTAGCTTCATTCTTAGCAAGCTACACTACAACTACATAATCCAGAACCACATAAGGTACACACATATAACGAACACACATAAGCACACAATACACATATTATGCCTTAACCATATCCTTACCTAAAATGATATCAGGCTTGGAGCACGCTTCCTATGCCCCCTTAGGGGACGGACTTGGTTCGCTTATAAGAAGGAAAGACTAGGGTTAACTTCTCTCTTACTCCTTTTTTTTCTGTAGAAAATCAAGATTTAATTAAGCAATGGAATCATTACAAATAAGTTCCCAAAACTTATCTAAACAATTCTTAACATAAAAACTACTCATCCTCTCATAGGGAGCCGAGTACCTAGCTGAGATAATACAAATAATTTTCTTAATAAGATCCCTCTATCTATAATTGACTTGTGAGAAAAAATTTGAGTTTCTAGCATGCCAAAATTCATATATGCACATAGCACACAAGGTGCAGGCCATTTGGATCTTCCTTTTAGACACCCTTGTTCTTTGAGCTAGAGTAACCATCATTTCATACCACATCTGGGTCTAACCTCTCAAGCCAACAAAAGCATAAGCATTCTTTAATAGGTTCTTCATTCCTGGACATACAAAGAGGAGATGGAAAAGAGATTCATTGGCATCACAAAAGCAGCAAGTTGGATCCTCCACATTTGAATATCGACTGATAACATCCTTAGTGGGGAGTATGTTATGAGCAACAATCCATAATAAGAGCTTGTATTTAGGACTAGCATTATTCAACCAAACTGATCTCCACCAAGAAACTTGAGAACCTCTATGCCTTAGATGTTTATAGACAGTACTAATTTTATAGGACAGAGTAGGATTGATGGTATGAAACATAGGCTCAAGGGATTCTCGAATCTTGAAGATCTTTTTTACAATCCAGGATGTAGTGGTAGGAAGTTTAGCACTCCAAATAGAGCCACCTTTTATATAAAAACTATGTATACATTTTACCTAAAAACTATTTTTGTCTTGGGCTATATGCCACAGATATTTTCCCACTACTTCTATGTTCCAAACTTGAAGATCCAGCAACCCAAGGCCTCACTCTTATTTTGGTAGACAAACTGTGGATCAAGCAATCAATGCACGTTTTCTTGGCCTAGCTTTCCCAGTCCATAGGAAGCTCCTGCATATACTAACAATCTTGAGGATGAGTTTTTTTTGGAAGAATAAGGATTTAACTCCAATACATCTGGATGCCATATATAACCGATCTAAGGAGCTGCAGTCTTCCAGCATAAGAAAATAATTTTGTAGACTAGTGTTGAGGTTTGCTTGTGATTTTTCCAATCAATTCCATCATTTGATCAAAGTGGAACCTAGTAGAAGAAATAGGAATTCCCATATATTTAAAAGGTATAATGTCTTCAGGGAAGGAAAGAAAGTCATTTATTTGATGCTTCATCGTCTCTGTGAACCCTCTAAAATATATAGAACTTTTACCTAGGCTAATATGAAGGCATGATGTGTTGCTGAAGCTTTGGAACTGATTCATAAGCAAGGTAACAAAGTGTAAATCACCCCTACAAAATAGCAGTAGGTCATCAGCAAAAGATAAATTAATAATGTGTAGCCTTTTACATTTTTAGTGCCCTCCAAAGCCATCCATAGTTCATAACTGTTATAGCATCCTAGATAGGTACTCAATGGCAATGACAAAGGGATATGGGGATAGGGGGTCTCCTTGCCTCAACTCTCTTTGTATTTGGAAGGAAGGGAGTAGATCATCATTTATAGAGAGAGTATACTTGACTTGGGTCACACATGACATAGTTAGTTTAACCAAATGGAGGGGCATAAGACCTAAGAGACCCTTCTCTAAGAATTTCTAATTAATGGAGTCATAAGCTTTCATCACATCAACCTTCATCATGCACCTTGGGGATACATGTTTTCTCCCATAAAGCCTAATGAGTTCATGAGCCAATAAAATATTGTCACCAATCACCCTACCTTTAACAAAAGATAATTATGAAATACGGATAATGTCTGGAAAGATAGGTTGAATCCTTGCTACTAATATTTTGGATAGGATCTTGTAGAGAACTGGGCAATAAGCTATTGGCCTAAAATCAGTGACTTTATCGGGGTTGTTATTTTTAGAAATAAGAACCAATATAATGGGAGTGATAAAAGAAGGGATTGCGCCTGAGAAGAAAATTTATTTGACAAAAGCTCAGATATCCTCACCTATAATATCCCAGGAAGATTTAAAGAAGCCTATAGTGAAGCCATCTAGGCCTAGGGCCTTTATATTGCCAATGTAGAACCAGGCATCTTTAACTTTAGAGATGGTGATTGGCTTGAGGAGTTTATGCTGATGATCAGGAATGAGAGTAGCTCCTTGCTGAAGAAGAGATATATCTGGTGCGACCGTAGCCGGCACGCAATTTAAACCCTCTTGTTGTCAATTGTAGCACTGGTAAATAAGGGTATCGTTCTAAACCGGGGATTGAGAGGGCTCACCTCTAATTAACTAGCCTAAACTAAAACTAAAAATAAAAATCCTAAATAACACAAAATAAACAAATAAGAAAAATACTAATGGGGGTTTATCAAAATAATAATAAAATGAGTAAATAAAATAAAATAAACTAATAATGAAAATAATGGAAATTAATGGGAAACTAGCAGATAGGAGAAATATGTTAGGGAAATAAAAATCCACCACTAGATTAGGTCGAAAATATAATATTTATTTCTAAGTCATCTTTTAATCGTGAGAAAGAGATCGACCAAGTTGCACACCAAAAGCAGGTCTATACACCTTATATTACTTCCCTTAATTAAATTAATACGACAAAGCGCCAATATTAACCCTATTAAATACTAGCAGTATAGCAGCAACAAGCGGCTCCTATATTTAACTAGATTTAATGCATTAAGTGTAAGTGGAAGGCTGTCAATCTAGGTACCCATACTAGTACAAAAAGCATGTCTAGCTGTATTTCCTATCCTTGACCCACACGTATCGAAACGTTTTACCACTTGGGTTAGAATCACAAAACGATTAGGTGAATTGCTATCTAACCTAGCTGCAATTTATACACATAAATTCTAGTATATTTAGATGGCCACCTAGCAGGCAAATAATCCTACATACTGTCACTTATGAGGAACCAGAACAAGGCATGCACCAAATAAACTATACTGGACAGAATCACACATATAAACGATAGCAATTAATATAGAGTCAAGAAACAATCTCACGAAACAAAGAAAATAAAATTATAATTCAAATCATAATCTAGGGTTTCAAATTATTCCCTAAAAATTTATAATCAGCCAACCATAATTAAAGAATTAATTACACAGAAATATATATCTAAAATATAAATTAAAAATAAGAGAAAGAAATAACCGGAATTAATTCTGAATTAAAAATCAAGAATTTATTCAGATAAAAATTAATTTTATCTGAAATAAATTCTACCGAGTATTAAATTCTTCCTCTAATTTTTCTTCCTTTGGCACCTCAATTTCCGTGTAAAAATTCTTTTTTTTTCTTTATTCTTCTGGCTGACGGATGACGCTGCCTCGGACCCCGTGCGAAGCTGTGCTCTTTCTGCCTTGCTTTTCCGTGTGGCGGCTCGTACTCCTCAGCGTCGAGCCCCGGTTTCCGTGCCGCCTTCCTTCACCTGACGTGCGGCCTGTTCTCTGCCAAACGGCAGAGGCTGCCTCTCGGTCTGTGGCGCTTGACCGAGCCTTCGAAGGCTCTGTCGCCCACGCTGCACACTCTGTCCTCTCTGTGCCTCCCTCCTTTTATAAAATTCATGCGTCAATTTTTTGACTTTTCTCAGCCACGTCAGCCCTATTCGCAGGCCCCTCCTCGCCCGACTTCGTTTCTTTTCCATGCGCCGAGACCTGTTTGGTTTATTTTGCTACAGGCCTTTGGGCCTTCGGCCTTCGGTCGTTGGTCCAAAGGTCATATCTTTTTTTTTTTAATTTTAAAATAAAACCTGCAAAATAAAATTAATAAATATTAATAAATATTATTTTACTCTAAATTTACTTAATTTATATCATTTTAGCTCAAATAATAAAATTTATGTAAATTTTACCACTTAAGCATAAAACAATAATTATTCCCCTATATTAGCTAAATAAACTACCAAAAACTAAGATTATAAGGGTATAAAATGTGTCAAAATATGAACTCATCACACCCCCACACTTAGCTTCTTGCTTGTCCTCAAGCAAGTTATTATTCTAAATAAATAAAATTAAATTAACTAACCACTTTCGTAGGTCTCACGATTACACTTAGCATGTGCAACAAGCCCTTTAAACCCCTAGGTCACCCATCGAGGACGAGTAAGGTCTCGTGAGGGTTTCGCAGATGATATACCCACAAAATCACACACAAATAAAATAAAATAAAAACATACCTAACACTTAACACCCTTAACTATTTTTTTTTCAGAATCTTTTACTTTCAAACGTCAAGATTAGCAATCAATCAAGATTCAGCATTGGGAGATTTAAAGAATCAATTTCAACATATGGTTCACACATAAACATGACAGGTATGAACAGATCAATATTATGGATAAAAATCTACCACGCCTTAGTCACATCAAGATCCATCCTCACTATGGATACCTTCTATTTTTTTTTCTCTCTTAGATTCATGGCTACAAATGTTTAGAAACACTCATGTATGTGAGTTAAGATGATAAAATTAATAAATGGCTCACATATATAAACAAAGAAGGCTCATGTTCTTGTGAATAAAACCTCATGAAAGATATCAAATATTTGCCAAATGGACCGAACCATATGCTTAACTCTTGTGACTAATCTCCAACAGATCAAAGGTTGCTCATCTCAAGAATCAAATAGGACTTACTTATTGGTTGTAGCGGGGTTTAAGGTAAAGAAGGGTACGGATTATTTTAGGAGTGTGGTGCTAAAAAGGTCAAGAGCTAGTGGAATCTAATAATTAGATGAAATATAAGCATAGCTCCACATCAAATATTAATGATACACCTCTCCACCTTCTCAATAAAATGTAACATGAATAGAACTTTTTCAACATAATCTCCATAACTCCCTCTCTTCCTTATATTCTAACATTTTTTTTCTCATCCTTTTGTTTTTCAATTTTTTTTTTGACAATTTTCTTTTTTTTTCATTTTATTTTTTTTTCATTCAAATTTTTTTTTATTCTATCTCCACTAAACATAACCAATCCCTTTCTTAGCATAAATACATATATTTCTTTCACACACACACACACATAACCACTCTTTATATCCATAACGATATGATTTCCTTCCACTAGCTTGAAGCAATGGTAGAGATATTAAGGCCCAACGGTTATTCAATGTAGGTAATGAAGAAAAGTATTTGTTCCTTGTATAGGCTCAAAAGGGTTTCTATAGGGTGTACATCATGTATACACAAATCAGGTTAAGCTATTTGGTCATGTGATGGAAAATTCCTTAGCTGCCTTTATCATTTTCTCAATCAGAGCATGTTTTGACTATAAGCTTCAACTAGCACAAGAGTAAGTTCTAGTAATCTCTATAGTCCATTACATGATCTATGGCAAATAATTTGATCAAAGCAATTAAACGTATATGAGGTTTACAAAGAAAATTTAGAAGCCAAGAAACGTAGATGATTTTGTGTAAATTCGCTCAGAAAAAGAAGGTATATATGGTTCAAAAGCTCACTGAGGAATGTGATGAATCTCAACATGCCATGTCGGTGATTAGACAATCATACATATTCTTTCTCCATTCAAACTTAGGCACATAGATATGTGTTCCCTATATCGAAATTAACACAAAAAATCTCCACTTACTTTATCTCGATTTCATGATCTTCTTTTCGTGAGATTTCAAAGATATATTCCTCATTAACTAGTTAAGGGTTCCTACGACTCTAAAAATACTAAACATTCTAAAATTATTAAACACTCTAAAAAAATCAAAACAATTTTTTTTTCAAATTTTTTTTTACATATAAAACACACGCACCCCCACACTTAAATCACACATTGTCCTCAATGTGTAAACAACTAAGGAAACATATAATTTAAGGTATGGAGAAAACAAACTGAATAAATAAATAACTAAAGGATAGAAAAACTCCCTTATCACATTGGGTTGCCTCCCAAGTAGCGCTTGTTTTTATGTCTTCAGCCTGACATGATCTCGGTTTTTATTGTTCAAGGTGGATACGTCCACTTCAGAGCTGCTTCACCAAATCCTTCCTTGTGATGATCATCTTTATCCTGCAAGGAAGAAAAAGACAAAATGTTAGATTTAATGAAAGATTTGATCCAGCAAGAACGTAACTTACTTAGCATAGAGTTTAAGCTCGTGTGTAGAGAGAGAATGTTTTGCCCCATATCCTTATATCGTGATCTCTCTATCAAAGGAAGAACATATTTTCCTATCTCAGAATCTTTAAACACATCCTTCCAACATAACCTCTCCTTTGGAGCATCACGCTTCTTATTAAATGTATCCAAGGTGATTTGATTACTCTCTTCACTCTTGGATCCATATAACCTGCTAAAAGAGGGAAAACAAGGAGTGTGGTTAGCATTAATAAAATCAAAGTGGTTCAAAGGCTTACCTTGTGTCTCATGGTTATCTCCAAGCAAAATTGGGGAATAAATGTTCAAAGATGGTATATGGTAGGTGAAAGTGATAGTCTTGTCATCCATATACTTCTCTTTGTTCACTTGATCCTCATTTTGATGAGATTCTTCTTCTACTTTTATAAGCTCTTCTTCCACTTGATCTTGATCTTTCTCTTCAATGTTTTTCATGGAAACCTCCTCAACTAACTCATCCTCACATTCAGATATGGCATCATCATACTCATAACTCTCACTTGAATTTGGAATTGAAGTACTAGAGAGCTCTTCTTGTGCTTGTAATTGATTCATCATGTTGACCATATCACCCATTTTCTCCTCTATCACTGACACCCTTTCATTTTGTATAATCTGACGTTGCACCAGTTGATTTAGGTTTTCTGCCAACTGGTTTTGATCATTTATCAGTTCTTCAAGAAGCTTATCCATTTTTTCTGAACTTGAGGATTCCGAAACTGGAGAAAATTCTTGTTGAGGATATTGATAATATTTTGAAGCTTCATATTCATGCGTGTAAGGGTCTTGATATGGCACTTGATACTGATCATTCATCTCCCATCCAAAGTTGGGTTGATGCCTCATTTCCGAATAGTATGTGCTTGTATAGGGATCGTGTCCTTGAAAACCATTGAAAGATTGAGCACCAGATTGTGTCCATCCTCCTCCTCTCATAGCTTGTTCATGGTAAGCATATGGATTTCCTTGTGTATGACACACTTCACTTGTATTCATAATTCCAGTAGCTTCAGCTGCCTGCAAAACAAGAGTGGAGAATAGGTGAAGTCTATCATCAAAATTGCTTAAACTTACCTCATTTACTCTTGAATTAAGATTCATGCCAAGTTGTCCATAACCCAAGGATCCTCTCATAGCTACCTGAAAACACTAACACTTCAAAGGAAAAGGTTAATAACAAAACACACCAAAAATTCTAAGAAAATATAAAACAAAACTAAAAGAAAAAATACAAAAACACTAAAAATAAAAACACACTAAAAATACTAGCAAAATAAAGGTGAAGTTACCAATCCCCGGCAACGGCGCCAAAAATTGGTGCGACCGTAGCCGGCACGCAATTTAAACCCTCTTGTTGTCAATTGTAGCACTGGTAAATAAGGGTATCGTTCTAAACCGGGGATTGAGAGGGCTCACCTCTAATTAACTAGCCTAAACTAAAACTAAAAATAAAAATCCTAAATAACACAAAATAAACAAATAAGAAAAATACTAATGGGGGTTTATCAAAATAATAATAAAATGAGTAAATAAAATAAAATAAACTAATAATGAAAATAATGGAAATTAATGGGAAACTAGCAGATAGGAGAAATATGTTAGGGAAATAAAAATCCACCACTAGATTAGGTCGAAAATATAATATTTATTTCTAAGTCATCTTTTAATCGTGAGAAAGAGATCGACCAAGTTGCACACCAAAAGCAGGTCTATACACCTTATATTACTTCCCTTAATTAAATTAATACGACAAAGCGCCAATATTAACCCTATTAAATACTAGCAGTATAGCAGCAACAAGCGGCTCCTATATTTAACTAGATTTAATGCATTAAGTGTAAGTGGAAGGCTGTCAATCTAGGTACCCATACTAGTACAAAAAGCATGTCTAGCTGTATTTCCTATCCTTGACCCACACGTATCGAAACGTTTTACCACTTGGGTTAGAATCACAAAACGATTAGGTGAATTGCTATCTAACCTAGCTGCAATTTATACACATAAATTCTAGTATATTTAGATGGCCACCTAGCAGGCAAATAATCCTACATACTGTCACTTATGAGGAACCAGAACAAGGCATGCACCAAATAAACTATACTGGACAGAATCACACATATAAACGATAGCAATTAATATAGAGTCAAGAAACAATCTCACGAAACAAAGAAAATAAAATTATAATTCAAATCATAATCTAGGGTTTCAAATTATTCCCTAAAAATTTATAATCAGCCAACCATAATTAAAGAATTAATTACACAGAAATATATATCTAAAATATAAATTAAAAATAAGAGAAAGAAATAACCGGAATTAATTCTGAATTAAAAATCAAGAATTTATTCAGATAAAAATTAATTTTATCTGAAATAAATTCTACCGAGTATTAAATTCTTCCTCTAATTTTTCTTCCTTTGGCACCTCAATTTCCGTGTAAAAATTCTTTTTTTTTTCTTTATTCTTCTGGCTGACGGATGACGCTGCCTCGGACCCCGTGCGAAGCTGTGCTCTTTCTGTCTTGCTTTTCCGTGTGGCGGCTCGTACTCCTCAGCGTCGAGCCCCGGTTTCCGTGCCGCCTTCCTTCACCTGACGTGCGGCCTGTTCTCTGCCAAACGGCAGAGGCTGCCTCTCGGTCTGTGGCGCTTGACCGAGCCTTCGAAGGCTCTGTCGCCCACGCTGCACACTCTGTCCTCTCTGTGCCTCCCTCCTTTTATAAAATTCATGCGTCGATTTTTTGACTTTTCTCAGCCACGTCAGCCCTATTCGCAGGCCCCTCCTCGCCCGACTTCGTTTCTTTTCCATGCGCCGAGACCTGTTTGGTTTATTTTGCTACAGGCCTTTGGGCCTTCGGCCTTCGGTCGTTGGTCCAAAGGTCATATCTTTTTTTTTTAATTTTAAAATAAAACCTGCAAAATAAAATTAATAAATATTAATAAATATTATTTTACTCTAAATTTACTTAATTTATATCATTTTAGCTCAAATAATAAAATTTATGTAAATTTTACCACTTAAGCATAAAACAATAATTATTCCCCTATATTAGCTAAATAAACTACCAAAAACTAAGATTATAAGGGTATAAAATGTGTCAAAATATGAACTCATCAATATCCACCGACTTTGCATGGGAATTAGATGACCCAGTTCCATGGAGATCTTTATAAAACTCCGCAAAAGCATCTTTGACTGCTTCAGGGTCAGTGGCCCAGTCTCCATTTATTTTCTGAATCTTTGAGATCATTATTTTGTTCTATCTGGCCTTCATAATAGAAAAAAAGAAATGATTGTTTGAATCCCCTAGCTGAAGCCACTTGATGCCAGATTTTTGTTTGAAGAAACTCTCCTCGCATTTTGCATAATGCTCATATTTTTTAAGACAATCCTTTTCCTCAAGTTTTAAGATGCTACAGGTAGTATTAGATTTTACTCTTTCTTGAATTACCACAAGATTTTATCTCTGATCAAAAACCCTCTACATGATGCTACCATATGTAGCTTTGTTTAATTCTCTACACTGATATTTTAGTTGATGGAGGTCATTTTTTTCATCTTAGTAAACACTAAGCAGTGATGATGACTGTGCTAAACCTCAGTCACAATATTAAGAAAATCCTCATCATAGGTCCACATATCAAAGGATTTAAATCTCCCCTTAGGATGAGGCCTAGTGTGGTTTAGGTTCACTACAGCAGGGTAATGGTCTGAGAAGAAGGGGGATTGAAACTCCACAGTTGAATTTGTATAATTGTCAAACCATTTAATGTTTCCCAGAACCCTATCAAGTTTACACATTATTTTAAGGTCCCCAAGCTGCATGTTATTCCAAGTGAAAGTGTGGCCAGTATAATGTAGATCCTATACCATGCTATTCTGCAGACATTGTTTAAATCCTCCACATCCCTAACATCAATTACTGCTCCTTGAAATTTCTTTTTCTCATGCAACACCACATTGAAATCTCCTAATACTAGCCAAGGCATATCTATGATGATCATGGATTCTAACCATTACCAAAAGTCTCTTCTATCACTTCCCAAGTTGTGTGCATAAATGAAGGAGATACAAATGATTCTACCAGTGGATATGCAGATAACTTGGATACCTTGAGCATGAGCACAAAGCAGTTGCACATGCCATTTGTTTTTTTCCCCATAAGCACCAAACTCTCCCATTATGATGATGGGTATAGTTATCTACTGCATCAAATTGAGTTCCTAACTTCCTACTTATAGGATCAGCTTTGGAGGATTTTATTCAAGTTTCTAATAAACCAATTAAAGAGACATCATTTAATTTGATCTAATGCCTTAATTCCCTCTGCTTGAAAGGTTTATTAAGGCCTAAGATATTCCAAGCACTTATCATATTAACAATGAATCAAGTAAAGTGTCCTCAACACCTTGTTTACCCTTTTCTTTCATCCAGCCTGGATTAATATCCAAAGAAACAATTATGTTGTTGATAGCTATACTAGAGGTTGTACACTCTTGTGTTTGGTCTTTCATTGTATATTGTTGTGAGGATTGTCTAGGATCCTGTTGAGGTTGTCTAGGTCTCCACACTGACTACTTATGGTTTGATTTAGGAAAAGGCCTATTTAGACACCAGATTAGAGTAAGTCTTCTATTGAGGTTCCTTGGATTATTTATAGACATCACCTTGTTAGTCTGCATACACTTGGTCCTTTATAGGATTATTTTTCTGAGGGAAAGACCTTTGATTATGTCCAAATGTATTACACAAACTATAAAAGGGTGGTCTCTATTCATAGATTATTGGTTGTGTAATAACTCCTCCATCAGGATCTTCTATATCAACAGATTCTACATATTTTTTTGGTAACATCCACCTCCGCCAGTGCACGGGAATAAGAAATCCTTTCCCCTAAAGTTGTTATTCTATCCAAAACAAGAGGTCAGCTAACAACACTAGTTATTCTATTGATGGAATCTGCATCCCAGTAGTCAAGTGGGAGGTTTGGTAGTTTGATCTATAGTGGCATAAATTGGAATTGTTCCTTGATAAATTGAAATTGCCTATGCCATTTTTTGAGAATGAAAGGGCACTTTAGAAAAGTCTAGTAGGGGCATTGAAGAACCCTGTCCTTATCCTATTTTGACTTGAATTTAAACACCACAAAACCTTCATCATGCAGCCACACTTGGGGAGATTGTATCGAAGGACAGTTGGATCCAATGAAAGCTATAATCTGTGCTATACTAGGACATATTCCAATAACATACCCAACAATAGAACCTTGCCAATTCTTGAAATTCTTCTCAACCTTCTCCTTAAGGATAGATACATTCCACCGATCACCAGATATAGTAGGAGGAAAATATAAAAGATTGGTAGAAGCATTAAGAGAATAGTTACCAATCACCAGATCCTTCCAAGATTTCTTCCCTAGAATATCTTAAAGGGTTTCTTTAGAAAATTCTATATTAGAGGGGGTAGGCTCCTGAACTACAATCATAGGATCAGGGTTATTAACATGGACCAAATAAATGCTTGATTGATTCAAATCATGGGATATGCAATCAAACTTGTCCCTCGATTGATAATGCACCGCATCATTTGATTCTAAATCACATTCAATTGGGACATACTTTGAAAATTCGAATCTATCAAATTCGAATTCACCTTTTCACCAAACAAAAGAGGCGGGGAGGACTCCTTGTCCAAATCCAGTAAAGAAGATTTCTTTACATCAATCATAGATTGATTACCCTTCGAAATTATTGATCCTTGATGATTGTGTCAGCCTAGCCGAAGAGGCAGATTTCCTCATCTTGGCCATGGGCGAGGAAAGAAGAGAGAGCTTACGTATGGGAATTTACAAAATCCCTCTTACTCCTTTTTTTTTAATGATCTTTAGTAACAAACTAGTATTCGTGATGATGATGATGATGATGATGATGATGATGATGATAATAATAATAATAATAATAATAATAATAATAATAATAATAATAATAATAATAATAATAATAATAATAATAGTCTTAGTAGTATTAATAAGGGTATTATTATTAAAGTGGCTAACAATAATATTAGTGGTAGTATTAACCATAAGAGGGTTAGTAGTAGTAATGATGATAATCATCATAATAGTGGTAGAATAGTAGTAGTAGTAGTAAGTTTAAAATAATAGTTATACAAAGATAATCTATACTTAAGTGATAGCAAGGGTTAAGGCATAACCAGAAGTGGAAGTAGCATCTAGGGTGGTGGCGGCGGTGTTAGTGGTGGTTGTTTTGGGAAAGGTTGGACTTTTGGGGTTGGAAGAGAGAGAGGGAGGTGGCAGTTGTGAGGTAGTGGACTTCCTAGGCTAGGAAGGTTGCAGTGGTGGTGGCAGCATAGTAGGGTGGTGGTGGCTGAGCGTGGTGGAGAAGGAGGGAGGAGGAAGGAGATGGAAAAAGGGGAAAGGAAGGGTAGGGGAGGTGGAGGATGGTCTACTGGGTTGAGAGGGAGGCAGTGGGGTGGTGATCATGTTCAAGTGCCCCCTGATTGGCCTCCTCTCTTGGGGAAGGGCCGAGATACCTAAGGCCTTCCCTTAGCATCCCAAACTGGGACACCGGCTAGAATAGGTGCTCGCTGCTGGAACTATAGGGATTCGGTCTGGATGTGCTACTGGTAGGCCTACTGTTGGGGAATCAAGGGTCCCCTCTACTGGTACTACTGACTTTGGAACTGTTGGAAGTGTGGTCAATCACGATAATTAACTGAGTAGTGACCCAATCTACTATAGTTTATATAGGACATGTGTCTGCCCCTACAGTCTCTACCCGGGTGCTACCTACCACAACGTCTACAGGAGGGTCTCCATGGAAATCCCTAACCTCTTATCTAATCCCTCTACTGATGTCTCATGGATCCTCCTGCTCATGGCTAGTTCCTACTCCTAGAACTCTAGCCCTTTAGTTTTCTCTTCTCGAAATAGTGACCTACTCCTGGACTAGAGTGGCGGCGATACAGGCCTGCTCATAAAGGGTGGCCAGATTAGTGAAGCCTACAACTTTCATCATGCGGCAAATGCTCAAATTCATCCCCTGCTCGAACTGGAACACCACCGTAGACTCACTAACAACAATCCCTAAGGTAAATTGGAGTACCTTGGTGAAGCAAGCATGGTATTGTCAGACCGTTATGTTACCTTGGGTTAGCTACATGAATTCCCAGAGCTTATCCCTCTTTAGAATCTCAGGATAAAATCTAGAATGCAGGGCTGTCTTGAATGCCCCTAAGTCATTAGAGGACCATCTTGGGCATGATTCTCTACCCACTAGGTGTTTGCTATGCCTCTCAAAAAGAATGTTGCTATTTTAGGCTGACGGGCTAGAGGGCAGTCCACCGCTTCGAAGGTACGATCCATATCTCAGGTGGCGGTGGATGAGGTGCGGCATTAGTTGCCGAAGGTGAGTTTTTGGGGGTATTTTTGGATGGTAAGGAAGGGACATAAGGAGTGTGTTTGGGGTGAATTTTTGATAGAAAATTATAGGAATAATGAGGTACTTTTTTGGTGTATTAATGAGGTATATGTACACACACACACACACACATAAAGAAGAAGAGGAGGGGCTGCGATCAAGAAAAATTTTCAAACTCCAATGCATAACCGTAAGAGCTGGGAATTGATGGGGTAGGCGTGTGGTATTAGGGTGGTGCAAGAGGCATGGTATGCCTAGTAGAGGGAGAGTAGGGTGAGGTAAGAAAATAGAATAAGGTAGGGATAATTTATTTAGGTACCTAATCGGACAAAGTATTCGGGTAAAAATTATTCGGTTACTAGAATAGGTTTATTTGACAAAACGGATATCAGTTACGACCCAAACCTAGGTTTAAATTTTAATACCCTATAGCATATTTTAGCCTAATTAAATTTTATAACTAATAATTCATAATAATATTACACATATTAATAATATTTGTAGTACAAATTCCTACAATAATTATTATGACTAATACACATAATTATTGGTTATAATTATTAAGGTTTTCTAAAAACGGGGTATTACGACATGCTTAAATAATCTAAAATGTCACTTGGTAGAATAAATAATGGTATTATGGCAATTAAATTAACACATCATTCAACAAAACCCTAGACTAGAGATGTGCATCCTTGCCTAAAGTTACAGCGATCTCTTTGCGACAACTATTATTGATCACCTTATTCCAAGATCTCAATCACCTACCAAGAAAATAAGAACCATAAGGATACAACTAATGAATATTGACAAGGGATAAGTAAGGGATTAAAGGATGGATAAATAGTAAAGCCAAGGTTACTTTTTGGTGGAATAAATCTTGTGTGATAGGGTGGTGTTTTAGGTTGTTGGATACATGAAGTAGGCATGCTAGTAAGGGGTGTTCTTCATGAGGGCTTCATGCAGAAAGGGGGAGCTTCATGATGATTGTATACATGTAAGGGTTGGGTTTATTAGAGATGCATATAGTTGGTGCAAGATTGTGTGAAGCTACAATGATGTTAGAGGTGTTTAGCATGAGATGGTGGTGGAAATTAAGGGGTCTTGTGTGAGTTTTTGGTGCATTTTGTGGTGGCATAACGTGAAAGGAAGATGTAAGGAGGAGGTTAAAATGTTAGGTAGTCACAAAGCTAAGGGTAAGCTAGGAAAAATCCAATGCAACATGAAGAAGAATGGAAATGTAGAAGGATGAGAAAGAAGAAGAATAACATCATCATTGAAGGGAAAGAAACTCAAGAGAAAGGAAAATGAGACCATGAATTAGGTTTGGAAGAAAAATGGAAAAAAAGGGGGGAGAAAGGAAGGGAGATTATAATATGCTCTGATGTTATAGGAAAAAAAATAATATGTGGGAGAGAATGTTGTAGAAAGGTAAGGCATGAAATGAGGTTTCTATAATAGTAGAGAGTGTTATGATAGGGGCAACATGGGTTAGGGTTTGCATGAAATTCCAATGGGGTATGGGTGAGGTTGAGTGTGTAGTTAGGTATAAACGTATAGTTAGGGTTTTGTGTGAGTAACAAAACTAGGAAAATAAAATTTAGTTGGTAAGGGGATATGTTAAGATAAGATAAGTAAAGGAAGACAAAGGGTTAGGTAATGATTAAAAGGATAAACATCCAAAAATTAAGGTTAAAGAGACAAAATAAGAAGGGGGAAAAGGCACAATCTAGAACTAGTAGGGGGAAAAGGTCAAAAAAGAAGCAAAGACCACTAAGATTAACCAAGGTGATTAAAGGTTAATGAAAGGTGAGGATGGAGGGAATCTAATGCAAGTGAAGCAAAAAAGAAAAAGCTGAATAATCAAGCCTCTAATTAGAGAAATTGAGAGCCATAAAAGGGAAGGAAAAGAGATAACACTCAAGGGAAATTTTGTGAAATTAAAGTGTTAAAGTGTGTATGAAACAATAAGAGGCAAAGGATTCATGTCATAGCTACCCATTCTTGCTCACAACAGCAAGGGAGAGTGGGGGATATTCATATTTTTAAACATTTTATTGGATTATGGAAATATTAGAAATTTGGATTTTGGGCAAATGAATGATATTTAGTAAATGTGGGAAGCCCTTAGAAGGTAAAGGTTGAATTTCATAATTTTTAGACAATTAAATGTGTAGAAATGGAATTAAATAGAGTTTGTTGGGAAAAATATCAAACAAATTCTAAAATTTATGAAAAATTAGAGAAAAATGCAAGATAATTTTAGAAATCCAAATATATCAAAATATGCGGCATTAGAATTTATTTGAATATTGAAAAAATTTAAATAAGTGAAAAGTGATAAAATTATTCAATTACAAAAATAGATATTCCCATAATTTGATGATGTAACACCCCAAAATTCACTACTTTTTTTTAAAGCGGAAGCAATTAAAATAGAAATACTTAAAACCCGTGAATTCTGGGGATGTTACCGCCACACTTAGTACAAGACCGGTTCTCTCCGACCGTTCCAGAACCAAGTGCTAAGGCTAAAGAAAAGATTTACGTTAAATTCAAATTAACAATTCATAAAAGAATTCGAAAGATCATACAACAAAATCAGAGTACGAGAAATTAAGAGTTAATTACAATACCCTTGAAGTTTCAAATAACACTTGTAACTTCCAAATAGAAATACATTTAAACAAGATAAAACCCGATGGGTCAAATTCCGGATTGCCTACTCACTCAAGTCAGGCCTGCCACCCCAAAATAGTCTCTGATCTTAAACCTGCACAAGAGGTCTGCTCCCCACCATCGGTGGATCATCACAGGACCCATCAACCAAGGTAGTATCAGTACGGGTCCAGTACTGAGTAAGGTGACTTGATCACTAAGGCCAACACACAAACACATAAATCACGCAGAACATAGAAGAACACAATCATAAATGCATATGATCAACCAGGTAAAAGTACGTACAAAGGCCCATGAATAATCTGAATTAATCACTTAATTAATCTCTTATCAGAATCCGATTCACACCATACTTTTTATCAAATCCATGCGAGTACGGAATCCCCCACTATTATAGCCGGTGGATCGGAGGCACATAGGGTATCATACCCTAACCACTATTATAGCCGGTGGATCGGAGACACATAGGACTACGCGTCCTAACCACTATTCCTAACCGGTGGATCGGTTGGCTCCGGCTCGCATGGTGTTCCACTGTAAGTAATTAGTATCTTTTAAGCATTTTGGTTTGTGACTGTTGAGCTCGGGAACCCCCACTATTATAACCGGTGGATCGGTCACACATAGAACATCATGTCCTAACCATTATTATAACCGGTGGATCGGTCGCACATAGGGTAAAAACTGTAACCACTATTCCGAACCGGTGGATCGGTTGGTCCCATCTCAACGATCTTCCTCTTTAGATAATTAATGTTTTAAGTATCTTATTCAAAGGCTTTCACCATGGACATGCACGAATCATAAATTATAAATCCCGTATTCATTATCATACTTTATTCACCAAGCACACATGTGCTACCACCAAACCCTAGACATGCATGAATCTCTCCCTTTACACTTATCCTCCAATTCTACTTCACATCTCACTCTAGGGTTTTATCCCGAAACCCTAATTTAGGCCTTAACATCTCCTCTTACTCCACCTCACATCACCCAAATTATTTTAACCCTCCACACATCACAAATTAATGATTCCATTCTCATAATTACACCTTAATTACCAAAATACATGATACAACAAAAACCTTAAGCAGCCACACCAAACCTTAATCAACCACCACAAACCATAATTAACCACTCCAACCCTTATTTTACCATAACAACTATAATTAGCCATTCCCAACCTTAATTAACCACGACAATTCACAATTAGCCACTCTAAACCCTAGCTTCGTCTCCTAGGTACCCAAATAATGTCCACGTATTATTTTCCATCCAAGGTGTTTAACTACCCAAACAACGCTTACATTACCTTCCTTACATCCCAAATTAACTTTTCATACGTAAATTTTACTCCCATGCAGACTTTACACATCCCATGCAACCATTCGAACTTTTCATGTAAACCCTAAATTCCATGCAATCATTAACTCCCATGCGAAACCCTAACTCCACCACGCAACCCTAATACCACCACACAAATCCCAAGATTCCGTCATACAATACCATAAATTCAATCCATACCAACCAAATATTCATCCTTACTAAACCCTAAATTCAAACCATAAAGATTCTTCCAATCAAATTGTAAATTAAAATCTCCCAAGGAAAACCATAAATTGAATTCCCCCAAGCAAATCATAAATTAGATTCCCCCATATAATATCATAAATTACATTTTCCCAAATAACATCATGAATTAGATTCTCCCAAACAAATTATAAATTAACTCTCCCAATCAAATCTTAACTTAAATTCTCCCATATAATATTATAAATTACATTCTCCCAAATAACATCATAAAATAAATTTTCCCAAAAAAATTATAAATTAACTCTCCCAATCAAATCATAACTTAAATTCTCCCATATAATATTATAAATTACATTCTCCCAAATAACATCCTAAATTAGATTCTCCCAAACGAACCATAAATTCTGCTCTTTCACACATAAAATCATACATTAGATTATTCCTTATAAAACCATAAAATTAGGTTAACTCACTTCCCTTAATCAAATTCTTTCCCCGTCCTCCTTTTTCATCCTTCCTCTCACACAAACCACATCGACTTCCTCACATACACAGCACATATCATCATACATAATTAATACACATACCATGCACAACATACTTCAACTCCAAGTCATACCACATATAAAATATTTAATTATAATAAAAATTAGATATATAACATGCGAAACACATAATACATATAAGCACATAAGAGGCCTTAACACTCCTTACCTAAAACGACACCGGTCTTGGAGCACGCTCCTACGCCTCCTTAGGGTTTTGACTGGTTCACCTACTATAGGGAAGAAATACTAGGATTAGCTTCCTTCCTATACTACTATTAGTTTCTAATTTATCTTAAGTCTTGATTCTTCATTAATTATGCCCAAAACCACTAAAACATTAATACATACTATTATAATTTAAAGTAAAAAGGTGATATAAGGGTTTCTACCCTTTACCGAAATAAATTTATTAAAGGTAATAATAATAATAATATTTATTATAATAATAATTTTAATAATAACAAATTATTAATAATAGTAGTAATATTAATAGAAAACTTAATAATAATATTAATCTAAGCCTTAAATTTACAAAATGGATTTTGAAACCTTCCCATTTAATGATAATACTATTTGAAATGTAAAAAGATATTAATATTATACATATACTTATTATATAAAGTCAATATGATTAATAATGATAAGATAATTAGTAATAATGTTAAAAATGCTAAAAATAATAATAAAAGGCAAAGCTACGAGACTTAATTAAAATTTTAGGTTTCTAATTCTACTGAAATAATTGCAGTATCAAATAACTAATTATACTAACAATAATAATATTAATTATATTATTAATAATAATATTAAACATGTAATAATTACATTAAATAGGCAAAATTCGAGAATAATAACTTATCTTACTCAATAATACTCCCAGACCTGTCAATAAAATTTAGAAATTAAAATAAAGTTGATAACAACAATAATAATAATTATAATAATAATAATTAAACTCGAATTAGCATTAAAAATTAGAATAAAAGCATAATAATTATCAATAAATCGAAAGTAAGTATTTAAAAGTTCTAGGGTTTCACCTTGAGTTGGAGGGTATTGGTGGCACCGGCGGTGGTTCCCGGAGGTGGCCGGAAAATGGATCTAAGAGAGGTAAAAATGAAGAAAAAGAGGGAAGGGGTAAGGGGTAAGGAGAAAAATAAACTAAGCTTATGGTTCGGTGGAGGATACTTAGTAGAAGATTTTGAGTGGTTTATAGGGTGGCAGAAGCGGCGGGCGGTGGTTTAAGGTCTCGGGGTCAAGATTTTGGGCGAGATGAGAAGCAAACTTTGCACGGTTATGGACGCCCGTGCAAGAAGAATCGAAGTTTGAAAATGGTATGGTTAGCTAGAGGGAATTGCAGGGAAGAGATTGGTAGCAAGAGGAGGTGTTGAAGTTGGCCGGGGAAGGAGATAATGGCGTCTGATGGGGCGGTGGCTGGGCGATTCTGACTTAGGGTTTCGGAAGGAAGAAGTCTCGACCACACTCACAACCAGGCTATATATAGATTTTAGATGG
The DNA here is from genome assembly GCA_039764185.1 of Tamarix austromongolica. Classification (NCBI taxonomy): domain Eukaryota; kingdom Viridiplantae; phylum Streptophyta; class Magnoliopsida; order Caryophyllales; family Tamaricaceae; genus Tamarix; species Tamarix austromongolica. Next base: position 13,063,722 of record CM077819.1, read on the forward strand.
GTTATTAGGTTTTTGGGGGTCGCGTGGATTACATTTATTGCTATGGTTTTGGCGGCCGGTGACAGAAATCGACCGACCTAAGCTTGGGTCGGGGTCGAACCTTCGCGAAGCCAGAGAGAGAGAATGAGCGGGAGTTAGGGGTAATTGATTATTCCAAGCTAATGTGCGAGCCGAGATGAAGAAAAAGAGAGGTGACTCGGCCGGTCAGACCTCTCGTAGCCGGTGCCGCCATTTTCGGCGGGGAGTTGCAGGTTGCGTCGGGGCTGGCAGGTGCGAGGGGTTGGGGGAGGAAGAAGGGGGCTAGACCGGGCGGCACAGGGAAGAAAGAAAAGAAAAGAAAGGGAGGCAGACTGGGCCGGTCGGTGCGACGGCTACTTCGTCATTAAATGAGACGCAGCGTCTCAAGCATAAACCAGCCGAAACGCGGTGCTCGGATGCACGCAGGACAGGTAGCGATGCTGGGCCGCGGAGAAAGGAGAAGAGAGGTGGGTTGGGCCGCGTCAGGCCCAACCGGCGGGAGATAAAAGAAAAAGAAAGAAAAAGGAAGAAAGAAAAGGAAAAAGGAAAAGAGGAAAATAATTATTTTGGGTATTTAAATTAATTAAAATATTTGAGATATTTAAAAATAATAATATTTGAATAAGATAATATTTAAATCCTATTTTAGGCTAAATTAGGATTTTTAAAAGATTTTCCATAAATTCCTTTTTAATTAGCAAAACATCCTAATTTTCTCTAATTAAATTATTTATAAAATTAATATTAATTTGAAACTATTTTATCCTTCTTATTTTAAATAAAATAATTTATTTAATTAATTACCAAATAAAATCCTTAATTAGTTAACATACCCAAATTCCTCCTAATTAAAATACTTATAAATCTCTTCTTGAATTTCCCTAGTTAAATATCCTTTTATTTTATTAAAAATAATTTATTTAAATAATTTTTCTAATAAAATCGCATTTAAATATAATTTATAAAATTAGAAATTTTTGGGCCATTTCAGATGATTCGAAAGAAAAGAATAGTTTATAATGAATGAAATAAATAGATGAGTTTATAATATTAAGGAATGATTTATGAATCCCAATTATGTATGGTAATGAGTGTTAGGAAAATTACATATTACATTATAGAATTACCATGAAAATATAATAATATTTATATGTATGATATGGCCAATAGGTTGGAAACACCACTTTCTAATAGCAACATTATTTCTATGATTGATTGCCTCCATCCACACCTTATTACATGTATTACTCCATATAAAAAGTTGGTATCAAATTTTGGCATATCCAAAATACATCAACATTTATGTTGTTTGTGTAGCAATCAATTTTATAATATCAGTAAAGTTGAATAAATAAATAAATAAATAAATAAATAAAAACAAAAATCAAGGTCAATACACGTAATTTTTTATTATTGAAATAACTAAATTGATTAGCATCATATGGAACTTCATAATGCACGGATAACTTAACATCCTTACTAAGATTAATCCATCAAAAAAATTATGAAAAGTTATGTTAATGTTAGTTCCATCCATGGAAATTATTAAATTTGAAGGTTAGAAATCTTGTGATGCTATATATGAAGAATATCGATCATTCTTTAAGATTATGCAATGACACTCAATTGCTTGTTACAAAATTTGGTATGATCCATTCATTTTCTATTGTGTTTTCAATTATTTTCTAACTACACAATAAACTTTTTATTACAATGAGCAAAATCTTTTATATATTTTAATAATTTTAATTCATAATATATATTATACTATTTCATGCATAGTAGAGATGAAAAAATAATAATCGTATTTTTATACATCAATTAAGTTGTTAGTCTTGAAAGATATTTTCACCCTTACGAGTAGAATGGCAAAGATCAACAGAAGCATGATAGAACAACATGAAATTAAAGTAGAAAAAAATAACATTATAATTGGTCTCAAGAGATTAGCACCTACATGGAAAATAAAACCACCTTCTTAACAAAATTTTTGGCACTTATTAATTTGATAGAAGATTAAATTATAGACAAAAGTCTATTTAACAACATAACGGTTCTATAATGCTACACATAATTGGTTTAAGGTTGTGTGAGATATAATGGTTTTAGAGGTGTTTAGCATGAGGTGGTGGTAGAAGTAAGTGGGTCTTGTGTGATTTTTTGGTGCATGTTGTGGTGGTGTAGCATGAAGGGAAGGCACAACGATGAGTCTATAACGTTAGGTGGTGGTAAAGCTAAGTGTAAGATAGGTAAAGCTCCAATGCAACATGAAAGAGAATGGTAATAAATAAGGATGAGGAAGAAGAAGAAAATCAGGGTTGAAGGGAAAAGAAACTCGAGAGAAAGGAAAATGAAAGCATGAATTGGGATTGGAAGAAAAATTAAGGGAGTATATAGCATGCTCTGATGTTACATGAAAACAAAAAGAAAAGAAAAAAAATATGTGAGTGGGGAGTGTTTTAGATAGTTAAAGCATGATATAGGATTTCTATAATAGTAGGGAGTGGCGTGACAGGGGTGACATGGGTTGGGGTTGGCATAAAAGTCAAAAGGGGTATAGGGGAGGTTGAGTTAGTAGTTAGGTATAAACGTATGGTCAGGGTTTTGTTTGGGTAACCAAAATAGGAAAATAAAATCTAGTGGGTAAGGGGATATGCTAAGATAAGATAATTAAAGAAATATGAACAATTAGCTAATGATTAATAGGATAAAATTCCAAAAATTAAGGTTAGAAAAATTCAGGGTGTAATGAAAAAACAACATGGGAAGCCAAATGGTTAAATGCCCCAAAAAAACGTCCATGACAATTTTCTTCAACCAAACTCATGAATATCACAAATACATTTATAAGTTGATAATATGTACATAATCATGCTTAAAAATAATATATAACATAAACATGGTATGACATTGTGGTCAAAACCACATATACCATAGAAATGGATTATTTCATAAATAATTCATACAATGCATAATCCACATTAAATCATGAGAGATACATACACCCATGCTTACACTTATAATATTTTATAATGCTATTTTCTTAACTAATAATATCATGCTTTAAATTAAAATAATAAAATACATAGCACATCAAAAATCTATTTCTAAATGTTAGGTTATACTACCTAATTTTCTAAGCTTTAAAGAACAAGAATAATCTAACTATCCAAGATAAACCACCATCTAGGAAACTTTATCACCTTCGCAAAAAGAATACAGATAAGCTTAAGAAGATTAATGACATGAAAAAAATATGAAAGGAAATAGATGAAGGATTAAAGAGAAGAGATTAACATCCTTAGTCTTAAATATAGAATTTTAGCCAATGATAACTTACAACATCTCCATTTATCACTAAAACTTAACTCTCAACACTTAGATTAAGTTTTTAAGAGCTAAACTAAAGCAATTTAGTAAGTTAAAGATACAAAATAAGAAGGGAGAAATGGCTCAAGCTAGCGCTAGCTAGGGGAAAACAAAATAAAAAGGTCCAAAAAGAAGAAAAGACCACCAAGATTAACTAAGGTGATTAAAGGTTAATGAAAGGTAAGTATGGAGGGATCTAATGCAAGTGAAGCAAAAAAAAATATTGAATAACCAAGCCTCCCATTAGGGAAATTGAGAACCATAAGAGGGAAGGAAAAGAGAGGACACTTAAGGAAAACTTGTGAAATGAAAGTGCTAGGTGTTGAAATGTTTATGAAAAATTAAGAGGCAAAAGAATCATGTTACCTCTGCCCATTCTAGCTTACAACAAAAGGGGAGAGTGGGGGATGTTTGTATTGTTAAACACTTGATAGAATTATGGAAAAAAGAATAGTAGTATAAAGTATTATGTAAGAAATGTTGGAAATTTGGATTTTGGGCAAATGAGTGAGATTTAGCAAATTTAGGAAGTCCTTAGAAGGTCAAAGGTTGACTTTCATAATTTTTAGATAATTAAATGCATAGAAATGGATTTAAATAGAGATTTATTGGGGAAAATATCTAATTAAGACCAAAATTTATGAAAAATTAGAAAAAGAAGCAAAATAATTTTAGAAATTAAAAAATATAAAAATATGTGACACAAGACGTGATTTCAGCCTTGAAAAATTTTAAATAAGTAAAAAAGGGATAAATTTATTTAATTACGAAAATAGATATTCCCACAATTTCATGATTTGAAGAAAAGAATAAATTTTGAATGAATGAAATAAATAGATGAGTCTATAATATTAAGGAATGATTTATAAATTCTAATTATGTAGGTTAATGAGTGTTAGGAAAACTAGATTTTACAATGTAAAATTACCATGAAAATATAATAATATTGATATGTACAGTATGGCCAATGAGTTAGCGACAACACTTTCTAATAATATCATTATTTCTATGATCAAGTGCCTTTATCCACATCCTATTACGTATATTTATTCATATATAAAGCCGATATCAAATTATGATATTTTCAAAATACATCCAAGTTTTATTCGTACATCAAAATTTGTGTCGTGACAATCAATTTTTAAAATACCAATAAAGTCGAATAAATATGTATTTACACACACATAAAAACAAAAATAAAGGACAATACACACATGTTTTGATTATTGAAATAAATAATTAATTTGAATCATAAAAAACTTCACAATGCACAAATAATTTAAAGTCCTTACTAAAATTAATTCATCAAAAAAAATTATGAAAAGTTATGTTAATGTTGGTTCCTCAGTCTTAAAAACTGGACTAGACCGGACCACCTAGGTCACCGGCTAGATTTCATTTGTTGGTTGTCAGAATTTCGAAAATAATAAAAACCGATCGGACCAGTGAAAACTGGTAAACCGGTCAAAAAATCGGTTGGAAGCCAGTCAAATTTATATGTAGTTTAATTTTTTTATATTTCATATTTTTTAAAATAAAATATATCACTGGTCTGACCACTAAACTAGTGAACTAATTATGATACCGATTCAATTATCTATTTAGTTTTTAAAACTATGGTTTGTTCATATCGATGGCAATTATTAAAATTAAAGTTTGGAACTATTGTCATGCTATATATGAGGAATATTGATTATTTTTTAAGATTATACAACGACACGTGATTGGTTTTTACAAAGTTTGCTATGATCCTTCATTTTCCATTATGTTATCAACTATTTTCTAATTATTTAATAAAAAAATTTATTACAATGAGCAAAATATTTTATATATTTCAATAATTTTAATTCTATATTACACAATTTCGTGCATAGTAGAGATGCCAAACTAATAGTTGTATTTGTATACATCAATTAAGCTGTTAGTCTTGAAATATATTTTTATCTTAAGGAGTTTGAGAGATAGAATGACAAAGATCATGAGAGGCATGATAAGACAATGTGAAATTAAAGTTGGAAAAAAAAAGCACTATTATTAGCCTCAAGAGAATAACATCTACATGTAGAATAAAACCATCTTCTTAACTAACTTTCTAGCACCTATTAATTTGACATAAGACTAAATTATAGGCAAATGTATATTTGACAATAAAAATATTTTTGGTCTATTACCATAAAGGCATAAAAATTTTTAAAATTTTTTGTAAAGGTATAAATGTTTAAATCATATTCTCATTAAGATATAATATTTTAAAAACTTTAAATTTTAGGTAATTGTGGTCATTTTTAATTATATCTTGATGATAACAAAGTATAAATATTTATACTTTTAATTTCCTATTTTTAAAATATCTATATTTTAATAGAAATAAAGTTTAAATATTTGTTTATTTATATAAAATTCAAAAATATTTATGTTTTTACGAGAACAAGTTCTACACTACCTAATTTTCTAAGCTTCAAAGCGCAAGAATAATGCAAGCTAAACCACTATCTAGGCAACTTGACCACCTTCACAAAAAGAATACATGTAAGCTTAAGATGATTAATGACATGAAAAAAGAGAGAGAGAGAGAAAGGAAATAGATGAAGTATTAAGAGAAGAGATTAACATCCTTAGTCTTAAATATGGAATTTTAGCCAAGGATAACCAAAAACACCTCTATTTATCACTAAAACTTAACTTCCATCACTTAGATTAAGTGTTTAAAAGCTAGGGTAAAGTAATTTAGGAAGTTAAAGATACAAATTAAGAAGGAGGGAAATAGCACAAGCTAGGGCTAGTAAGGGGAAAACAAAATAAAAAGGTCCAAAAAGAAGAAAAGACTACCAAGATTAACTAAGGTGACTGAAGGTTAATACAAGGTAAGTATGGAGGGGATCTAACACAAGTGAATAAAAAAATTGAATAAGCAAGCCTCCAATTAGGGAAATTGAGAGCTATAAGAGGGAAGGAAAAGAAAGGACACTCAAGGAAAACTAAATAAAAGTGCTAGGTGTTGAAATGTGTATGAAAAATTAAGAGGCAAAGGAGTCATGTAATGAAACACCCCCAAAATTTGCTACTGAAAATATTTATTTTATTTAAAAGAGTTAGTGGAAGCGAAATAACAAGACTGTAAATTATAAGGATATTACCACCACACTTAGTACCAGACTAGTTCACTCATAACGCTCCAGCACCAAGTGCTAAGGCTAAAAGAATAAAATATAGATTGCTATAAATTCAAACCATATTGAAATAAGAGTAGCGCAAATAACATTTCATAAGAATGGAATCCACCAATGGTGTTTACAAGAACAAAGATTACATTTAAACTAGGAATTTAAAAGAGAAAGAAGGAAACCCTAAAGGTCTGGATAATTCCTTATACTCTTTCCCATTACCCACTTAAATAGCACTTGAAAAGAACCTGAACACTACCCATTAAATAGGCAGGAGCCCCACGAATGGAACCCTTTAGTACTATGGTACTAAGTAACCCTTTAAAATACACTGAAAACAGGCCCGCAATGCAACACATAATACAACACTATATACATATAAAATGAGATGTATATACATAACATTTACATACTTAACAAATCCATCAAATATTAATAGGTCATAATGTGAAATCAATACTTTTGGGCCTTAAGGCATTAGTCCATCATTATTTAATCATCTCGGATTATATTCATGTGACTATAGGAACCCCACTATTATAGCTAGTGGACCAGAATACATATAGGGCATAACGCTCTTGACCAATATTATTTGCTGGTGGACCGATCTCTAGAACAGAACGCTCTTGGCCACTATTATTCGCTGGTGGACCAGTTTGGCCCCGACTCACATGGTGATCCACTATAAGTGATTAGTACTTTCCATAATTTATTCACAACCAAATTGAATTTATTGAGTTCGGAACCCCCACTATTATAGTTGGTGGACTGGAATACATATAAACATCATCCGAGGCAACACACTCTTGGGCCATTATTATATCTGGTGGACCAATACTCATAAACATATTCTAGGGCAAAATGCTCCTGGGCCACTATTATAACTGTTGGATCACTACTCATAATATAATCCATCTAGGCCCGGCTCATTAATCTTTTACTTTTATGATTAGTGTTTTTCCTTTTAGTCAACATAATAATTCCATTTATTTGCCTTGGAGGGGAGATCAAAATCTCGGAACACAAAGGTACACTACAGGAAATACAGCCGTTAGGAACATAAATTTAGCAACGGTTCTATAACCGTTTGGAAAATGTAAAAAAAGCGGAGAAATAGCGACGGTTTTAAACCGTTGCAAAAAAAAAATTTAGAGACGGTTTTTAACCGTCGCAAAATGAAACCCCAAATTACCTTCGCGCGCTCAGAACACATTGGCTCCATCTGCGCGCACATATTCTCATCAGCCAAAATTAGTCAAGAACGCGCGACAATATCTACCACCCCTGCTCTCTCTGTGTGGAATTCATCCGGCCGCCTGGGTTCTCGGCGTTGGTAGTCTTCTTCGGTGTGCTCTTCTCTTTTCTCGGTCGTTGCCGGCGCCGGTTGAAGCTCCCGGCAAAGCTTTGGAAATTTATGAACAGGTTAGTTCGATTTTACCGTCCATTTTACTTGGTTTAATTTTAATTACTGCTGAAATAATTGCTGTAAGTCTTGGATTTATAGTTCTTCTCATTCCTAGTGGCGGTTGAAGCTCTCGGGGAAGCTTGAGACGGAAGTGTGAACAGGTTAGTTCGATTTTGCTATGAGCCTTCGATTTAGTTACTTTTAGTTTTAATTAATGCTAAATTAATTGCTATAAGCCTTCGATTTGTAGTTATTTTCGTTCTTGGTGCTGCTTGAAGCTCCTGCCGAAGCTGTGGACAGAAGTGTGAATAGGTTAGTTCGATTTTGCTATGAGCCTTCGATATAGTTACTTTCAGTTTTAATTACTGCTAAATTAATTTCTATAAGCCTTCGATTTGTAGTTATTTTCGTTCTTGGTGCTGCTTGAAGCTCCTGCCGAAGCTGTGGACAGAAGTGTGAACAGGTTAGTTCGATTTTGCTATGAGCCTTCGATTTAGTTACTTTCTGTTTTAATTACTGCTAAATTAATTGCTATAAGCCTTCGATTTGTAGTTATTTTCGTTCTTGGTGCTGCTTGAAGCTCCTGCCGAAGCTGTGGACAGAAGTGTCGACAGGTTAGGTTGGTTTTTGCTAACTGTTTATAAGTTTGTTGAGTAAAGTTGGGAATAGATGATAATGGAACTGTTTTTGTGCAATTAATTTAGTCGGCAATAGATTTGGTTTTTGCTATGACCAAAAATTTTGTTTGCTCGTGTTTTCTATGGTCTAATCTATTCATTGTTCCTGATATCGGAAGGCCAAAGGTAGATGAAATATCCTGGTTATCGCACCCTTCTCTAATACTGCATATTTTTCAACATTTTTATCTCTGTCATGTGGACTGTGGATGGTCGACATAGGAACCTCCTCATTTCCACATTTGGAAAGAAATAGATATGAAACACAAATTTAGTTGAGGCCAATTGATGGGTTTCCAATGATTAGTTGATTTATCTGATGGACTAATTTGGGCACTTCCAAACCATCAAAATGGTAGTGAACCACCTGAATGGTCAACCTTACCATTTTAGTATTCTAAAAAATTAGTTGATTGGTCTACTCGACTAGCGAATAAGTCCCAATAACTAGTCAATTGGCTATGGAAACTAGTTGATCAATTAGGGTAGAAAAAACCCTAGCTAAAACACTTCCACACAATTAAATTCTAAAATCTTTACTCAATATATCCGTACATCAACTACATTCCATTTAAGGTTCTTAACAACCAATATTTATGGGTTAGCATGTGAAATACAAAAGTCATGATGAGAGTCTCAATAAAATTATGCTTGCACTTTATTAACTTAATAAGAGTTAGGAAATCATACCTCAAATTCTCTTCATGGTAGGCCATTATGCAAATGAGATGAAGTCATAAAAGTGACTTATTAAAAATTACCTCTCTACGAATCCATTGAAAATCCTTAAAACATATTAGGCATGTCTAAATTATTTGGAAAAAAATCATAAACAAACTACTTAGAACATAATCATGATGCAACAAAATTTTTGGGGAAATATTGACATTGAAAATTGAGCCCAAGGAATAACCAACTGAAATAAACTAGCCTTAACCACTCAATCGGTTTATAGAGTTTCAAAACTCAAATTTAAGGAACAAACCAATAGTTTGGGAATCAAAGTACCCACTACCTAATACATGCTAAAATTTTACATCCTGTATAACATGATCCTTAAATAGATAGTAATATTTTCATAGTCATATCTGGGACTATCTTTGATCCAAATATAGTAATGATGTGATTTTTTCTTCTTTTCCAGTCATTTTTTGATAATTATTTGATACAGCAGAACCATTTATGACTAAAGATCAGTATCTCTCAATTAACAATACTAAGTTATGGAAACTATGGCAAGCATATTTGTTATTCTATATGGCACTTCATGAACAGTAGCCTTTAAAATCAAAGGAGGGGGGATTACAACATTAAATTTGTTACTTAATTTGTTGTTTTTTTAAATGCTCAGGTATATTTGAAATACAATTTCTCATGGATAAAAGTTGGATAAATTGTAATAGGACCAGTCCTGAGTTTCTAGCGGGATTTGACAGTTTTTTGAAGCTTGCAACTTCTAAATCTGCTATAAATGGAGAAATTTGGTGTCCATGTCGAAAGTGTCATAACAGATATCGTAATCCGGTTGATGTTGTCACTACTCATGTTATGAAGAATGGTTTTAGAAAAAATTATACCAATTGGGTTCTTCATGGGGAACCAATATTTGTCCCTACTAATGATGTTAATGTTCGACATGGAAGTATGGATGAAATTAGGCCAAGTTTTGGTGATAGTACTCAAATTCCGACCTTGGTGAGGGATGCATTTGGGGTATTTGATCAATCCTCAACTGAAAATTATGCAGTTGAATTCTCAATTCCATTTCAGACTACATTCAACGAGAATTCCCATGATTGTGATGTTTTACCTGAAGGCCAACCAAGCAATTGTCGTAGTGAGGAAGAGGTTCATTTTCATAGAGTAATGAAGCAATGTGAGGAATAATTATATCCAGGGTGCAATAATTATTCGAAGCTTTCTTTCATTTTTCATTTGTGTCATTTGAAAAGCATGAATGGTTGGTCTTCAAAGTCTTTTACCATGTTGCTTGAGTTGTTATCCAATGCATTTCCTATGTTGTCTTCATTTCCATCATCTTGGTATGAAGCAAAAAAATTGATCAATGAATTGGGTCTTGGATATGAAAAGATCCATGCATGTCCAAATGATTGCATGTTATATTGGAATGATGGAAGAAATGATCAGACAATGCTAGATAAATGTTTGGTGTGTAACACTTCTCGTTGGGAGAATCCAATTGAAGTAGGGTGCAATAATGAAGGTGAACAAGAGTCTAATAGAAGGAAAAAACATAAGAAAGTTCTACGGTATTTTCCATTAATTCCAAGGCTAAAAAGAATATACATGTCATCAAAGATGGCTGCAGATATGAGATGGCATGATAGAAACCGTGTGAAGGATGGAAAATTAAGACATCCAGCTGATGGTTTGGCTTGGAAAGATATTGATTCCCGTTATCTAGATTTTGCTCTCGATCCTCGCAATGTTCGTCTTGGACTTGCTAGTGATGGGTTTAATCCATTTCGAACGTTGAGTACAAATCATAGCACATGGCCTGTATTATTAGTTCCTTATAATCTCCCACCGTGGTTGTGTATGAAACAAACATCACTTATTTTGTCTATGATTATTCCAGGGGAGAAGATCCCAGGTAATGACATAGATGTATATTTGCAACCACTAGTACATGAGTTAAGGAAGTTGTGGGAGGGTGTTAATGCTTTTGATGAAGCTTCTATGCAAAACTTTCAACTGCGGGCCATTCTTATGTGGACTATAAATGATTTTCCAGCATATGCAAATTTATCTGGGTGGAGTACAAAGGGTGCTCTTGCTTGTCCTTGTTGTGCAAGTGCTACTTCTTCAAGATGGCTGAAGTTTGGTAAGAAGTTTTGTTATATGAGGCATCGTAGGTGGTTACCGGATGATCACATTTTTCGCTTTCAAGCTTCAGAATTTGATGGAACAATAGAGTTTGACAAGGCTCCAACTACACCATCTGGAATTACTATTCGTAGGCAGGTGGATGGCCTCAATCATGTTTATGGGAAGTTTTCAGATCGATCTACAAGATCCAATGAACAAATTGATAGGCCCCCATCAATTTTTGAGGACACAGATGATGATAATGATGCTGATGAGGATATTTTACTTGATAGGCCCATGCAACATAATTGGAAGAAAAGAAGTATTTTCTTTGATCTTCCCTATTGGCAACACAACCTCATTCGTCACAATTTAGATGTAATGCATATAGAGAAAAACATATGTGATAATTTATTAGGAACTTTCTTGGGTATTGATAGGAAGTCAAAAGACAATCATCAAGCACGCATGGATCTTCAGGATATTGGGATACGACAAGATCTACACCTGATTGAATTGCCAAATAACAAGTATGTCTTGCCTAATGCTTCTTATACGATGAATGCTTCTAACAAGGTCCACTTCTTATCCGTTCTGCAGAAGATTAAAGTTCCTGATGGATATGCATCTAACATCTCGAGACGTGTTAGTTTGAAAGACAAGAGATTGTTCAATCTTAAAAGTCATGATGGTCATATTTTAATGCAAGATTTGCTCCCAATTGCATTAAGAGCATCCATGTGCACTGAGGTTGTTGGAGTTATCTCAGACTTATCATTGTTTTTCAAATCTATATGTAGTAAACAGTTGGACTTGCAAGAACTTGATAATTTGCAACAACATGTTGTTCTAACATTGTGCCGCATGGAAAAGATTTTTCCACCAAGTTTTTTTACAAGCATGGTTCATTTGATTGTACATCTTCCAGAGCAAGTGAAGTTTACAGGCCCAGTCCACTATACTTGGATGTTTCCCATTGAACGGTGAGAACATTTGTACTTACTTTGTCTATGACTAAGCTTAGTGCTACTATAATTTATATAATGATTACAAATATGTGGCTTCATTGTTTTATTTTATAGGGACCTAGTACGATTAAAATCATACGTGCGGAATAGAGCTCGTCCTGAGGGTTCTATAGCAGAGGGATACAACATCCATGAATGTTTAACATTCTGTTCACGTTATTTTAGAGATGTTGAGACTTTATTTAATCGAGTACCACGGAATGATGAATTTGTTCAAGATTTTGACAAGTATTTGTTCAATACCGGAGGACGACCTTTAGGGAAGATTCATCACCTCAACTTGGATGATTTGAGTCTTAAGCAAGCTCATCGTTATGTGTTGATCCAACATCATTATTTTGACACTTATCGTAGGTAATATTATATGTACCATAATAGTTATGCAACTTTATTAAATTGATGTAGAATTTTTTTTATAGTTTTTAATGTTCTTATATGGTATAGAGATTTCATACGTGAAAAGCGTCGGACTAATAGGGGTATAAGGCCTGATGAGAATACCGAGAAGAAGTGGGTAGTCGAAGAATTTTCTCAATGGCTTCAATCAAAGGTAGTTTTAACAATACATAGAGCAACCGTCGTTTATTATATGAGCATATGTGTTATAATGCATACTATACAAGTTGTAATTGTTTATGCTATTTTAGGGACAAGACATTGATGACGGCACAGAAGATGGGAAAATTTGGAAGGCTTTGGCACGAGGACCTAATAAATTAGTTAAACGGATGAGTTCATTTATCACGAGAGGATTCAGATTTCACACAAAAAACCGTGATGAGAGGAGGAAAACTCAAAATTCTGGGGTGGTGGTAATTGCAGATGGAATGAAACATTATGGGAAGATAAGAGATATTTATGAATTGGATTACTATGGTAGTTGTCGAGTTGTATTATTTTGTTGTGATTGGGTAAACATTAATTCAAGTAGAGGGTTGAAGCAAGATAACAATGGATTTACTTTAGTAAATTTCAATCACTTGATACATACGGGAAAGGCAATAAAAGATGATCCATTCATTCTTGCATCTCAAGCAACTCAGGTTTTTTATGTGAAAGATGGGAAACAAGAAGACTGGCATCATATAGTTGAAACAAAACCAAGGGACAATTATCAAATGGGAACATGTGCACTAGAAGAAAATGAAGATGAAGATGATCGTCTCTATCCCCAAGCTGTTCCTTGTACTTCCATTAATACTTTTGATGATGTAACATATTTAGCTAGGACTAACATGGATGAGTAGTTTTAGACTACAAAAATAAATAGAAAAATGTATGTACTACTTTTCATTGCAATTTATTTTTGTGGACTCTACTTCATCCATTGTATTATTGGTTTTGATTTGCTTTTATCCTTGATGTTTTTGCTAACTGTTTATGAGTATGGTGTAGATCATATGTTTTGTGGTCATGTATCGTTCAAGGAAAGCAACAAGGAATTTGACATATGATCCACATGCATCTTCTCGTTGCACATCATCGAATGTTAGTCCCTCTTTTAGACGTGTGACAGGAGACAACACTTTACCTATTTCACCAAATAGTCAGCCATGTGGTCAAGCATTTGTTGATACATCGGTTGAGAGGTCTCCGTCTATTCATTCACCGCTTACACCAGATAGTGTTACACAAACAATTCAAGTCCATGAGGAGCAACTTCATGAGCATGATACACCCAATGCCATTGGTGGTAGTGGTGGTGGTAGTGGCAAGATTGTTAAAGATTTTGTTGAATTTATTGGTAACGGTGGCTTATTACTAAATTTTTTTGTTTTATTCATTCAATTCTTTCTATCGTCACTAAATAATTTCAAATGTATTGTTTAGATGTTGAGGGAAATAGAACACGACGATATGGTGAAATCTCGCCAGTAGATATTTGGGATCTTAATGGTCGTGAAAAGATGGTAGTGGATGTTAATGAAATGTATCAACCAATTAGAAGGTCTGGACATATCTTCAACCGTTGATTAGCAGACCTAGCAGATAGACCAGAATTATGCCCGTACCATAAGAAAGATTGGCGTAAAGTGAATAAAGCAACCAAAGAGGAATTGAAGACAATAGTTCGGGTACTTCATAGATATATATTCATTATAGTAATATTATTTTTATCTTTCTTGTCATTTTTGTAATCTTATTTTTTCGCCATGGTAGGCAAAGTTTCATCTTCCTCCTGGGAGTATGATGGACAAATATTTTTTGAGTAACCTTGGAATCAGAGTAAGAAGTAAGCGGAGTGATTTGAAGGCTAAATATTGTCCACCCGGTGCTACAATAGATCAAGTGCTAGAAAAATGGAATGTCGCCAAAATTCCTAAGGAGCAATGGTATGAAATGGTTGAGTATTGGTTCTCTAATGATGGAAAGGTATAGTATCAAACTAATCATTTATTTATATTTTGAAAATGAATAGATAGTTATATATTTATTTTGGTATAAGGATGCTTCTAAGCGAGGAGAAGAGGTAAGAAGTGAAGCATCCCATTTCCATACACGTGGAACAAAAAGCTTTGCTATTGCTAGAGATGAATATGTAAGTAATTCATGACATGCATAATATATAATAATGGTAGTTAAATGTATTTTATACTATTTATTTGATTTTATTTAATCATTCAGATAAGGTCTAATGGTCGAGAGCCTGGTGACATTGATATGTTTATACTTAATCATAAGCGTCGTGATGGAAGCTATTCAAGATATTCCAAGTCCAAGGAATTTGTGGTATGGAGTTATATATTTACATATTAACATCCTTATTCTTTGGTTTATCTCAATGTATCCCTTTATTCTTTTTATTTTTCCTCACATAGGATGAAGCTATGGCTTATATAAAAGAAAAAACTGGGCACTCTGAATTGTCAGAAAATACCATTGAGGCGGAAAAGGAAGTCATTCTTTCTTTATATGGAAAGAATCATAGTGGTAGAGCTTTCGGTTATGGGCATGGTGCCACACCCTCTAAGCTAGAGATGTGTAACAAGAGTGTAGGTCGATCCAATCTTGAAATAGAAAGGCTAAATAAGGAACTAGCTGCCGCAAGAGAAGAAGCAACTACTACAAGAGAAGAAGCAGCTGCTACTAAAGATCAACTTCAGAAAACTGAAGAACAGTTAGCTGCCACTAGAGCAGAGGTAGCTGCCAACAAAAAAGAGTTGGATGTGTTTATGGCTCGAGTCAATCAGTGGATGGGAAGAACAAGCCCTACATAGGTATGTTTTATAGAGATTTTATGAATACGTACCACAAATGCTAGTTGTTGATTACTTTTAGTAATTTTTACAGGTTATGGACAAATTATCTGTATTTCTTTGAGGATTCTGATAATATGGATTGATCTATTGATCTATAGAGATTACAAGTTATGCTAGTTGTTGATTGTTTTTAGTAATTTTTACAGGTTTTGCTAATTGGAACATGTGCAGGTACTATGATGCATGGATGCTTTACAGGTTATAGGAGATAGCGTTGAAGACCACTTGGGAGATGTAAGTTCATAGAACTGAAATATATTCTCTTTAGAATTGTATTATTGGTGTTTTTCTTATTTGTTTAGATCTCCCCAACCAACAAAAAGGCTGCTATCATAAGACATGTTTGCATATAATCTCCCTTATCCTGCCCTAGATTTCTAATGACTTTACTAATTACAGTGTAGATTTTGGTTGAAGGTCGTGTTCTCATGTTTTAGTGTAGGATTAATTCTTGCTAATGTTATCCATCTTTAACGTTTTGGTCCATGAACCAATGTTTCTGAAACTTGATGTCAATTCTGGATATAGGAGGCTATTTAACGAACTTTACAAGTATCCAGCTGTAGTGTTCCTAATGTTCTTTCCCATTTTGAGTTATGGTAAGTAAGTGACAGAGTTGAGTTCTGGATAATTACTATGTATTATTTATTCTTATGGTAAGTTTTGTGACATTGTTGAGGTCAACTTCATTTTGTCTATGGATTATTGGTTTTTAATTCCTTAAAATTGCTAATATGCTCCAACTGATCCTCACATCATTGTTCGTTACTTCTTCTTTTTCTCTCTTTTTTTTCATTGGGAGGTGTGGAATAGTCTGTTATATGGCTGTGTTCTGTGATTTAGTAGCAGTGGAGTAATTCATCATGAATGTTAGACAATTCATCTAATACAAAACTTTCAATTAAGATTCGTAAGGGTAAAAATTAGGCTCTCTTTTACATATCCTAATTTCTGATAATGAATAAATAAATAAATAAATGTGGGCTAGTTTTGATTTAAATCCAAATATTTTCTTAGTACTATTTTATCAGAAAGGTACATTCCAGCATCTCTATTGTTCTTTCTTCTCTCTGAAAGCAGACTTTCTCATGCATTTCCTTTCCCTATACAGAAGCATTTTTAATACATTCATGGGCAGCACTGCCCCATTAATTATGGGCAGCAGAGAATATTTGTTTGAAGTCAGCTGTCCCTAGAAAGTAAGAAATACTGCATGAATTAGAGGCAAAGATGGTACAAGGATGCTTTTCAAATTTTTTGGGACCATTATAAAACATAACACCATTGTTGTAAACTAACTATTTAGTTAGTTTCAGGTTAGCCAGTTGACTAGTCAAACCAATTCATTGGTCCCCAAACACAAGGAATTTGAAATGTTCCTATTGAAAGGAAAATACCAAAGTCTGAGACATAGATGACTTGTGTCTTGAACTAGCTGACTAGTAAACTAGTTCACCATTTTTTACCTATCACTTAACTTATTGCCTATAGTAGCTAACATATAGAATTCCAAAACTTCACTATTTACATGAGTTAGTTGATTGGTGGCAAACCAGTCAATGGGTGTACATAGATAGTTGTTGACTGATTTCTCATTAACATAATTCACAAATATAGTTTGAGGATAAATCATGCATTTTTACTCCATTTTATGAAACCATATAATGAATACAACCTCCTCTACCACTTTATATCTTTGATATAACATACTATACACCTAATTATGCTCGGATTCACATAATACATCAATAATCTAGCTTTAACATATTTAATTCATCTGAAGAGTAAAGGAGTTACATTATGCTTCAAATTTTGTATAACATATTACACTTTTTGCAAATCATACTAAAAACATACTGTATTTATCAACATGCTATGATATAACTTAGCTCATAAAACACTAAAGATAAATCATGCATAATAGGTCCTATTTCTGTGCTCAAATATCATGCTTGCACACTACCTTCCATACAACTTAAATATAGCATTCCTTTACAAATAATTGTGCCATCAAAAAATACACTAAAGCATACCTCTTCTTAGTCATCCCACTGTACTTGTAACAAGAATTATTTACCTCAACCTTTAGTAAATTATACAAAAGAGAAATGAAAGGCCTTCCTTTGAATAATAGGTCCAAAATCTCTAACCACATTGAGTACATTAAAGAAAATAAAGAAACAAATTAGAAGATATCCTTACAACTTAAACAAATTAAAATAAGCTTGAGAATCAAAGGAAGAAAACACCACTTTTCCACAAAGTTACACTACTAAGAGAAGGTAAGATGATCAAACTTTTATAAATATAATATTTTTTTTGTTTACAGGGAAATAATAAATAGGTAGAGAAACAATGAAAGGAGGAGAAAAGAATAAAATATGCAAGAAAAAGAAAGATAATATTTTGTGGTTGGTGTGTGATCAAGTTAATTATGATTAGTAGGTGTATCAAATGAGCAAGCACAACACTTATGCACAAGTATATGTAACCAAACCAAGTGATAAGGACATGAGTAGAGTATTATCCCCATAAGGATCAATTAGTTTCTCATAGTCTAGGATTAAAAATATTAGAAGTAAGAGTAAGTAAATTTTTCTACAAAAGATTCATAGGGTGGCTAGAAATAAAATATCATTTAGCAACTTAAAAGTAATTAGAATATTGGCAGCATGAGGAACACTAATGTAAATTAATGAGGAGAATATCAAGTTATGATTTGTAGGGAATAACTATCACAAATCATTAAATGCATGCAACCTATGGTAGATTATAGCATGGCAATCCTGCTAGAAATGTTTCACTTTAGGTGGAACATACTCTCAGGCTCTCATTATCCAACTACATGAGCCTTAGAAATGTTTCATATTGAGTTTTATAGGACCAATAGAAAATCCAAATCTCTTCTTAGTGCTAATCCTATGACCATTTTGCCATTTTCAGCATTGTTTAACTCTCTTGAGTGTCTTTGAGTGAACCAAGTACCAAACGTGGTCAACATTAAAGACTCAACATATTAACATGGTTAATGAAATGAAACAACCATCAAACTTAAATAAGGGCTACAACATTCATAGTATTGCAACACTTGGATCATCTTGATCCTCCCCACAAAATGAACACCTTCATTAAAAATCCGATACATATCAGCATTGTTGTGGTGTATCAACCATATTTTATTTCATGTGCACGATATATTGTTAATATTCAATGTCAGTTATAATTTGAAAAGCATCCTGCAGTACCTTACTTCTGTGTATGTCCAATACTTTATGCCTGCAGCTATGATGGCATACTTGTGAAAAGCATCCTGCAGTATATGTTCATGATCTTCATCTTGTTCCATAAACTTAAATTTCCTAACATTTTTAGGGCATTTTCTTTTTCCCTTTTTATTTATTAATTCTACCTATCAATTTTCTTTTATGTTGTCTTCGAGGATGTGGACTATCTTTGTTGCTAGAGGAATAAGAGAGATACAGAGTATCAAAGTTTTTCTGACCTTCTCTTAATCACAATATAATATGCAAGAGCCTTTTTTTTATATATTCTCTTTGGACTCTTCCATAAGTTCAAAGATTTAGTAGATTGTTTGAGAAATAATTTTCTGTTTTTAATCTTCGTCTATTTTGTTCTAATTAGTGAAAGATAAGGTGACTTGGTGGTGATGTCCTAAGAGAAGAGAACAGGAAAAAAAGGAAAAGAAAGGGGGAGATAAATGGAAATGGCACTAGAGTTGGCAATGAGTAGAGATAATTGTGTGAGAGATGGGTGAAGTGTAACTTCCTGTTGCATGATTTCAATTGATATAGAGCCCAAGTATTGGCTTCCAGGCAACTTGGTAATGCTTGGATATTCATTTCAGCAACTGCTGGTCTAGAGTCATGTCCTCGCTCTGTTTATGATCTTCGTAATGAGGATATGAAAGCTGTTGATAATGTTATAGTCATTCTCTCCTGCAGACTATACATAGACACCTTCTTTCTATGTGCTTTCACTCATCATTTGTCTTTATTATAAATTGACCCTCATCATTCATTTATCCCTAGTTTAGCTTGTTCTTCCCTTCTATAATTCTGGGCTTGAGGACATCTGTAGGAGGGGACTAGAACTCCACCATGAGACCTGATTAAGCAGCCTGGTTTTTCATTTGTTTGATTAAAATTAGAGGCATCTAGAGATCTCGCTTTACTGTTGATATATTTATGACCGGTCAATGGAGATGAACACCCTACTCTATAGCTATAGCTATAGATCTATATCGAAAATCTTTGCCTACCAACTTTCTGTGATGCGCTGCTGATTTCTTTTCCAAATCCATTGTATTAAGAAAGTTTAGAGCAAGACGCAATGACGAATCTAGAATGGTAATCCGCAGAGGCTCCTTCGTAATATAATGAGTCAATCAGTAGGAATACCTCTTCAAGTAACTAAAAGCTGCTGTTATTAGCTATTATGCAGATTTTTGTCTTGGTTGGTGTTGTAACTATGCTTTTGGTACATGACCTAAGGTATTTTTTGGCAACTCTCATGGGAAGGTCACACATATGATATGCTCCTTGTAGGGATGGTCCTTGTTTTTTGTTTTCTTGAACATAACCATTACTTTTTTGTTGTATGTTTTGGCCATCTTTTTTGTATATGCTCCTTGGGTATGCTTGGGTGTAAATGTATGTCCATAATATATATAAATATAAATTTTTGCCTTTGATAAAAAAACAAAGTGTGATGGAGAATCCACTAATATTGGTCTTAGGAATTTTTAATATTTGTATATTGAAATGTTATATATTTTTTTAATATACATTGGTGATTATGTATTTTATGATACAGATAAATGCGTCAAGATGTGACATCAGATACCAAAGGCATGGATACGAAGAAGCTAAACCTAATTAACTACAATTAGGCAAATGCCAGCTCTTTTTTTATCAAGCCTTTAAATATTTTGTAATGGACATTTGTATGTAGGTCGTAAATTAATGTATATGTATTTTAGACGGAAGTTGCTATGTAGCTTGTCACTTTGTAATTTAATG
Source organism: Tamarix austromongolica (assembly GCA_039764185.1). Lineage (NCBI taxonomy): Eukaryota > Viridiplantae > Streptophyta > Magnoliopsida > Caryophyllales > Tamaricaceae > Tamarix > Tamarix austromongolica. Next base: position 13,084,511 of record CM077819.1, read on the forward strand.
ATTTTGAATGTTGCTGAAATACATTGGTATGTTTGGATTAATGATCAGGTTGTAATTAATTAAGCAGGTTAAATATTATTATATATTATAGGTTATCGATTATATATATATATGCAGAGATCGAGGAAATTGATGTGGAAATTTTTGGTATAAGCAGATTATTATTATTACAGCAGATTGTAAGCAGGTTATTATTATTACAGCAGCAGGTTTAATTTTAGTTAATAACCGTCTCTGTAAACTTGGAGAAAATTTAGCGCGAAAGATCCTCACTATTGCCACGGTTATTAAGCGTCGGTAAACAACCGTGGGACGGTTATAAACCGTTGCTAAAAAAATTAGCAACGGTTAATAACCGTCGCTAAATAAATAAATTAATAAAACATTAATAAATTATTGTTTTAGGGACAGTTATTAACCGTTGCTAAAAACTTTTACCAACGCTTACAAAAACCGTCGCTAATAACACAGGGACGCTTCGTTTAGGAACGGTTCTGTGAACCGTCGGTAAAACTTTAGCAACGGTTAAGAACCGTCCCTAAAATTAAAATAACCGTCGTTAATATTCGAATTTACTGTAGTGGTACACCAGTCGTGCTAGTGCATACAAGCTACTTAGTACCCTTCAACTATCAACCCAGGGATGTAAATGTGCCCTAGTAGTACTGGTGCATACAGTTACTCAATACCTTACCGACGAGAACACCTAATCCATAAGTATGCATACCCCCCCTAAATAGGTTCATAGAGTTAGATAGAGTAAGATATAGGGCCTGGCTGAGGTACAAAGGCACACCAGCAAATACTAGATTAATCATGGGCTAAACCACGTCTTTAGGGTAGTGACCCCTAAAGAGCCACCATTCCTGATCTCGAGGTCTTTCACTTTAACTATTAGTGTCTTAATTAAGGTGATCACAAAAAACACAACAATCAGATACTTATTCACTTTCGATCGTTCTGATATCATTAGGTATTTCTTATTTATACGGTTATCCAAGATAACATAGAGGAATCATTAAGGTCATCATAATGTCATCCAATTCTGATCTAGGATTCGTTCTTGTGATACTTACTAATTGTCCAATACCATTATCTTAGTATTCAGTGTTACTTGAGTCTTATTACGAAACTCCATTATCCCATCAATATATTAGATATGAATTACTAATTTACCCCTTACTTGTATAATTATCAAGTCATCCCTTCCTTACCTACCAATTTACCATATTACCCTTCATGTTGCATAATTATCAAATTACCCTTTGGTCGGTTTGGGTTACCAAGTTATCTCCCATACTTATTAGGTCACTAATCACCCTTCATAATTGCTACACTTATCATATTTCCCACTTGGTTGATTAGATTACCAAATTGCCCTTCTTCTTTATTGTAATTACCAAATTACCCCTTTAGTTGGTCAAATTACTAAATTGCCCTTCTTCATTATCATAATTACCGAATTACCCTTCTCTATTATCATAATTACCAAACTACCATTTAGTTGGTTAAATTACCAAATTGCCCTTCTCCAGTATCATAATTACCAAACTTCATTATCATAATTCCCAAATTACCCTTTAGTTGGTTAAATTACCAAATTACCCTTCTCCATTATCATAATTACCAAATTGCCCTTCTCTATCATCATAATTACCAAATTACCCTTCTCTATTATCATAATTACCATATTGCCCTTCTTCATTGTCATAATTACCAAATTTGCCCTTTTTCATTATCATAATTACCATTTTACCCTTCTCTATCATTATAATTACCATTTTATCCTTTTACTTATAAAATTACCATTTTACCCTTTACTTCCAAAAGTACCATTTCGCCCTTTTTTTTAAAGTTACCATAATATCCTTTTACTTGCAAAATTACCATTTTACCCTTTACTTCCAAAATTACCATAATACTATTTTACTTCCAAAATTACCATTTTGCCCTTTACTTCTAAAAATATCATTATACCCTTCTCTATTATTATAATTACCATCTTACCCTTTTACTTACAAAATTACCATTTTATCCTTTTACTTACAAAATTACCAATTTGTCCTTTACTTCCAAAATTACCATAATCCCTTTTACTTACAAAATTACTATTTTACCCCTTACTTCCAAAATTATCAAAATACCCTTTTACTTACAAATTACCATTTTATCCTTTTATTACACCACTGTTATTAAATTTTCATCACTATATGAATATTAATATTAATACTCTATTCTCATTATGCAATTCCACCAATTATTATACTTCAACATAATACTCATTAACATCCACACATATTAAGCCACACTTTTGCACAAGACATATTACTAAAATACCTCTAGGGCTCACAATAATATTATTTATGGATCAATGGTCACCATAACATAATATAACATGGATAAGTACTCAACATTTTCATTAATAACCAAACTCTTTCCTTAATCAATATTTCCATACATAGCATATAAACTAACATACTTTCCTTTTTAGGAATCAATATAAGCAACTGAATATAATATATTAAACAATATATATATCGTACAAAATAACATATTGAAACCCTAATGTGCTAGCATGCGTTTATCCATGTGTTTAAGTGGGGTTTAACAATTACCTTAATTCCGCACAAATCAAACCTTACCAGTATCTTGGGTAAAGATTCAAGCTTTGATTAGCAAAACCAATACCTAAAATAATATCAACACTTATCATATTAAAAATGAGAAAACCAAAGTATAAGACTTTATAAAACTTAATTAATGAAATACTTAACTTAAATATTATTATAAATTAAAATTTATAAACTAAATTAAACCAAGAATACAGCAGCTCATACTGCTCATGTAGCATAAGCTGCATGCAAAAACAAGGGTGGAAGGGTTGAAGGTGTGGAGGAAAGGAAGAAAGGGTGCTAATTTTGAGTTAGGGTTTTGGGGCTAGGAAAGAGGGCGGGTGGGGGAGGATTTAGGGTAAGAGAAAGGTGCAGGGGTGAAAAGGGGTTGTAGGTGGTGGTTGGGGATATTTGTTGGCAGCTAAGGGCGGCGGCAGCAACGAGCTGCAAAGGTGATTGCCAAGGTGGAGGGGGTTGAGAAGGATGGAAAAGGGATGAGGAAAATGAGGGGTTGCAAGTGTTGATTTCGGCCAAAGTAGGTATAGGGTGGTAGGGAAGATTGCAGGGAGTGGTTTGGTGGTTTAGGTGGCGATAGAGACAGCAGAAGGAGGAGGTGTAGGGTGGTTGCCAAGAAGGAAGAAAAAGAAGAGGGGAGGAAGAAGGGGGATGCAGGGTGGCTCGAGGGTGTTGTGTTAACGCAGAGATGAGGTAGAGAGTGGCAAAAGGTGGTGCAGGCGGTTGTTGCAGCGGTAAAAGCCGCGAAATGGGGTGGCGGTGCAAAAACGGGGAGAGGGATGAAAGGAGAATAAAGGGAGAGAAAGGAATCAGGGGAGGGAAGAAAGGCTGGAAAATGGACAGGGTAGAGGCCGGTGAGGAGAAGAAAAGGAAGAGGGAGGAGAGGGGAGTAGGTGTGGCCGGTTGGGGCAGTTGTAGGGTGGCAAGGGTGGTCGGGTGGCAGGGAGAGGGAAGGGAAGAAGAGGAAAGAAAATGCATGTGTGCTAGGGGGTGCAAGGTCGGTGTGGTCCGAAATGGGGAAGAAAAGGACAAGGGATAGAGAAAGAGACAGAAAGAGTTACAGTGGTGGCAGGGAGAGATTGTAGGGCAGTGGCTGGGCATGGACGACGACGAAGGAAGAAGAAGAAGAGGGGAGAAGAGAAGGCAAGCTGGGTGAAGGGAAAAGAGAGAAAAGTTGGGCCAACCCGATCACAAGGGAGGAAGGAAAAGAAAGGCAAGGGTTGGGCCTGTGATACGCCTGTGATGCATGCGTGGGAGACGGAGGGGGAAAGGGAGAGAAAAGGGCTAGCAGCCCAATGCATAGGGGGAAGGCTAGCTTGGAGGCCCAAAAAGAAGGAAAAAAGAAAAAGAAAGAAAAGGAAAAAGAGAAAAAGGAAAAGAGAAAATGGGGAGAAATAAGATAAAATAATTTATGGAATAATAGAATTTAATATTTTTGATAGATAAATTAATTTAATAATTTAATTTAATAATTTAATTTAATATATTGGTTAAAAAGGATAATTTTAGTAAAATATTGGTTTGGAAAATTATTTAAATAAAAAGAGTATGATAAAATAAAAAAAAATATTTATTTTAATTTATTAAATATTCTTATCCAAATTTGTATACTCAAAAATTCATAAAATAATTAAATTAAATAAATTTAAAAGCTAATTTATACCAAATAAAAGTTATTTATTAAATTATAGGTTTTTAAAATTTTTGGGGATTACATGTAACCTCTACCCATTCTAGCTCACAACAGAAGGGGAGAGTGAAGGATATTGGTATTGTTAAACACTTGATAGACTTATGGAAAAATAATAGTAGTATAAAGTATTATGTGAGAAATGTTGGAAATTTGGATTATGGGCAAACGAGTGAGATTTAGCAAATGTAAGAGGTCCTTAGAAGGTCAAAGGTTGACTTTCATAATTTTTAGATAATTAAATCCATAGAAAGGGATTTAAATAGAGATTTATTGGGGAAAATATCTAATTAAGACCAAAATTTATGAAAAATTAGAAAAAGAAGCAAAATAATTTTAGAAATTAAAATATATAAAAATATGTGACATAAGACGTGATTTCAGCCTTGAAAGTTTTTAAATAAGTAAAAAGGGATAAAATTATTTAATTATGAAAAAAGATATTCCCACAATTTGATGATTTGGAAGAAAAGAATGAAATAAATAGATGAGTTTATAATATTAAGGAATGATTTATGAATTATAATTATGTAGGGTAATGAGTGTTAGGAAAACTGGATTTACATTATAGAATTACCATGAAAATTTAATAATCTTGATACGTACAATATGGCCAATGGATTCGCGGCAACACTTTCTAAAAGTATCATTATTTCTGTGGTCAATTGCCTTTTGAGTTTTGCCACATCTATTACATGTATTTCTTCGTATATAAAGCCGGTATCAAATTTTGATATTTTCAAAATACATCCAAGTGTTATGCGTACCTCAAAATTTGTGTTGGTCGTGTGGCAATCAGTTTTGAAAAATACTAATAAAGTCAAATAAATATATATACACACACACATGCAAACAACAATCAAGGTCAATACACGCATGTTTTGATTATTAAAATAGCTTAATTAATTTGAATCGTACAGAACTTCACAACGCACGAATAATTTAAAGTCCTTACTAAGATTAATCCATCAAGAAAAGTTATGTTCACGTTGGCTCACATCAATGGCAATTATTAAATTTGAAGGTTGGAACTAGTGTGATGCTATATATGAAGAATATTGATCATTCTTTAGGGTTATGCAATGACTCTCGATTGGTTGTTACAAAAAATTTGCTATGATCCTTCATTTTCTATTGTTTTGTCAATTATTTTCTAATCATTTAATAAACTTTTTTTATTAGAATGAGCAAAAACCTTAATGTATTTCAATAATTTTACTTCATAATCTATATTATACAATTTCATGCATAGTAGATATGCCAAACTAATAATCATATTTTTATACATCAATTAAGCTGTCAGTCTTAAAATATATTTTTGCCCTGAGGAATCTAAGAGATAGAATGGCAAAGATCACAAGAAGCATGATGGAACAATGTGGAATTAAAGTTGGAAAAAAAAAACTATAATTGGCCTCAAGAGAATACCACCTACATGTAGAATAAAACCATCTTCTTAACTAACTTTCTAGAACCTATTAATTTGACATAAGACTAAATTATAGGCAAAATTATATTTGACAATATAAATATTTTTGATCTATTACCATGAAGGCATAAACATTTTTTAATTTTTCCCAAAGGTATAAACTTCTAGATCATATTCTTATTAAGACATAATATTTTAAAAACGTTACATTTTAGGTAATTCTGATCATTTTAAGTTATGTCTTTATGATAACAAATTATAAATATTTTATACTTTTAATTTTCTACTTTTAAAATATCCATATTTTAATAGAAATAAAGTGTAAATATTTGTATATTTATATAAAATTAAAAAATATTTACATATTTATGAGAACAAATTTAAAATATTTATGTCATTAAATATACTTTTTGCCTTTCGTTACGTAGCTTCTCTACTAATGGTAATTTCATTAGCGGTAACATAAACCTTGTCCTTGTTCGTCCGTTAATACAGTACCAACTTCGACTTAGGTGGGTTCATATGCCATCTCCATTATTATTCAACAACAATCGACAGCAGTACTTATTCAAGCATTAATATGAAGAATAGAATTTTCTTTGGATTTGAAGGACAAATTTCAGGAGCTTAGGTGAAGACTACTTGTACGTCATGAGAACGCAGTGATGACTACCTTCCCCCGTGCCCTTCCAGTTTCCAAATGTCCAAATGCTTCAACCACATCTTCGAATTTATAAGGACCGGTTGGATCGATCACAGGCATCAGCCTTCCACTTTCCAAATATGGCCCCAGCTTTTCCAATATTTCCGCGGAAACTGTGAGGCTGGAATACATGGCGTTAGGATGTGACGGCGGCCATGTTATGTCGACTATTACCCCATCATCCTTTGCTACCACATAACTATTCTTTGAATCTCCTGCAAAACAACCGATTAGTCAATTACACGAATTTAATACCAACCCCTCATTTAATTTAGATCTACTTAAAAATATAGTTATCCAAAATCATAATTTTTTTCATAACATTGAACCAAGAATTTTTGTTAAAAAAAATTGTAATAATGAGTTTCTATAAATACATTTTTAAAGTACATTCAAATAATGACTAAATTAGGTTACAATACCCTTTTTTTTGGGGGGAGAATTGGATCCCTCAAAGATATTCTAAACTTATGAGCGTATGATAGTTTCATAGTTACTAACACATGATCCAAAATATACTATTCTAAAGCCATAAAAAAATACTACCGAATGACCTAATTTAAGAAGAAGAAAAAAAGTTAACCTTCGTGAATATATGTCGGTCTTATAAATCACCGAATATGTAAAATTTTAGAAAAGAAGTATCGTTTTTCTAGTATATAAATTATATAAACACAAACTTAATTAGCAACAATTAAATAAGATCGAACCATGATAACTAGAGCCAATAACCCTAGCAAAGCATGCGCCAAGCAACTTACCAACATTATCGTATACAAAATCAAACTTCTCCTCGATTTCATCGTATTTAGTCCTCGTATAATCCACAACCCGATCGGCACCTAAACTCTCGACAAACGTCACCTTTGCAGTACTGCAGGTTGCCACAACCTTAGAAGCTCCGAACACACACTTGGCTAACTGAACGGCCAAACTTCCACAGCCGCCGCCTCCGCCGACAACGAACACCGACCGCCCCTTCTTGAAACCCGCGGTCACGAATCCCTCGACCGCCGTCTGTAGTGCTAGGGGCAGGCTGGCTGCTTCTTCAAAAGACAGGTTCTTCGGCTTCGCGGCTACTAAACTTTCTTCTACTAGGACGAACTGAGCTAATGTCCCGAGTTGCTTCAGTTTGCCTTTCTTGTTGAAATCTTGGATGTTTCCGTAGACTTCGTCGCCTGCCTTGAATTTCTGGGCCTTTTCGCCGGTTGATACTACCACGCCGGCCATGTCGCATCCGGGAACAGCCTGCATGAAGGGCGAGAGTAGCTACGTAGTTAGAGGAATGAATAATGATGGCGGGAGTTGTTAGTTACTGTTCGTCGTTCATTATTTTCTCATTTATTACCAACATTTTTTAAAACTGGATTATTATTATTTTTTCCTTACTGCTCAAGTACTATTACATTATTATTATTATTATATATTGTTTTGTTTCTGCTACTGTGATCAGTTACGTCATAAAAATATTTTAAATCGTTGGTCTTGCCGGAAATCGCAATTTCAAACTAGTAAAGAGATTGAAGTGTTCCGGCGTCAAAAAAAAAATAATTTCTCCGTATTACAAAAAACTGTTACTATATATTTCGAATATAAAATTTAGTTATAAAAAAATAAAGTTAAAAAATATTTTTTAATACAAATATAATCATTTGATTTTTATATCATAATATATTATACTTAAGAAAAATTATGGATCAAATGTGTATTATCTTTAAAATAGGTGGCGATATTTTATTTATTTTTTAAATACAGATGGGATATGTGTCTAAAAATACTAATGTATATCATTTTATTCTATCTTATGTTCAGTGAATCAAATTGCAAACAAAGTCATTGTCGATTCAGGCAACATTAAGGACCACCATCTCTTTAAGACATAACTAACATTAAGGATAATATCTACACAATTTTTCTCGAATTATATATATATATGCTCGTCGAAGCTTCTAGCAACTTATTAATGAGGTGATGACCCTACGGTGGAATTGACATAATTCACTCCGGTGACCGTTTCGACATGATAGGAGAGTATTTAATTAGCTTAATTGTAGGGGAAGCATAGTTCAGAGAAAATGTAGAAAATGCAGGGGAAGCAGAAACAAGGGATAAATATAGAAAAGTCTGGATTGGTATAGTGCCACCAAGGATTGAATTGTTGATCTGGTTTGTGATTCAACAAAAACTAAACATAAAGGATAAACTTGCAAAGTTACATCTCATCAGGACTAGTGATTCGTTGTGCCCTTTATGTGAATCGGAAGCTGAAACGATCTCGCATTTATTTCTGCACTGCAGACTCACGGAGAGGCTATGGTATGATATTCGTTGCTGGATGGGATACAATTAGGTAATGTCGAATAACACTTATCAAGCCTTCTCAGCTTGGCTAGGAGTGAGACGGAAAGGTATAAAAGGTAAAATCTGGGTTGCGGCCTTTTTTGCAGTTGTTGAAACCATTTGGGAGTTTCGAAATAAAGCAGTGTTTGATAATGCAAATATCTGTCTGAACTGGATCTTGATCCTGGTCAAGACTAGGGTGGATTTATGGCTAAAAGACGGTCAGCATATTTTTGACTATAGGGTCGATAATATTGTGCATCAGTTACAATACCTAGTCTAAGCTTTAAGATCACTTAATGCTGGCTTTTATTTGATCTTCGTCGCCCTGCTTTTCAGCTTCCTTCGGGGTTTTGTTTTCTTTTGGTTGGATGTATGGACTTTTGAGTCGTTATATCTTAGCTCAAAACTTATAGCTGTATCTGGTACTTTTGGTTAACCGATAAACCATAAAAAAAAATAGCTTAATTGTGGTGCCAGTAAACTCACAGGTAAATCAGAAGGAAACAACGGGCTCCGGCGCCTCTTGGAATCGATAGGATTAAGAGCCGCAGCTAGAACTCGAACGAGCAATCGGTCGTCCGTAGGAACGGGAACGAGGAACTCCCCCAACTTGAGGACTTCCTTGGGACCATACTCTTCGTATAACCAGACCTTCTGTTTTTGTGGCTCCATATGGATTGGTGATTCGTTCTTCAGGGCAACTGCGCTCGTCTCCATTCGGCCGGTATTTATAATGCTTCATTTCGAAGGACTTGAGTGTGACACTTGACTCACTTAGTTTAGCACACTCTTATCGATTCTAGCTATCCGCAAGTCTGCCCAACATTGGTCCAACATACTCGGCACCCGCTAAGAATATGATATTTTCATAATTTAAAAAAAAATTATTTATTTCTCGTGGTGCCTACCTTTTAAACATCGAGATGATCAAAATAAAAATTAAAAGGTGATTGTACGTTTATTACCCAAATTAGACGTGTTTGGGTTACTTGTCCTTATACTATTTACGTATATTGATATAATTTCTTGGCAAAATAACGAGTACTTAATTATCAAAAGGATTTCATACATCAGTGAAAACAATAGTAGTTGTGCACGAACCGTTCAATTATTTATAACAAAAAGAATATGCGTGTCAGCGAGTATTTCCATCCTGCCTATGTAATATATAGAAAAATGATGTGCGGTAATTAGCAAATAATTGATGACAGATAGAAAATATTATCGGTTAGCGGAAAGCAAATATCATTGATTAATTTAATGGACATAAAATATTATCTATACATATAGAGATGTTTAGTAATTAGTCGATTGTGATAGTTGTTTGTATGAGATATTGTATCATTAATTAGTTGATCGTTTATCATGTCGGTTGATTTGACCAACAAATAACATTATTTGTTCTTATAGAGATTTTTGGTAATATTAACCGACAGTGAAATTTGATAGCAAATTAAATTTATAAAATAACTTCATAATAGTTATTTTGAATAAGTTAATCCAAAATGAACATTTTGACCTTTCTCGACTAGAGTTTTTTTAGCCCAAAGTACTATTCTAAAAGACGCACTTTACCCATCACTTGGATTTAGAGATTTGAAGTCATCAAACTTCTAGTTTACCACCAACATGTTAAAAGCTCTTCGACCCAAATTTATGAAACGTGGACAAAAACTAATATGAACAAATAACTTTGATGGAGCCTTTTGGGGGTGAGATAGGTCTTAGGCAATAAAGCCAAGGTTGCATGCATGGGAGAAAGTTTGAGTTCCAAAGAGAGAAGTGGGGTTGAGACCAAAAAAAAACTAGGTAATCATTTCATCCATGACCTTCTAATACTCGAACATTTGCTACATTAAACATGAGCATATGTGAAGGAAGCACAATTGAGATTCCATTATTCTCTATATTTCTTTCTTTAACCCTCTGTTACTCCCATAGTTATAGATGTATATTTTATAGACATCGACAAATGTACGTTTCATAGAGATAAAATATATATCTTAAAGTGATAAATTAAATGTACATATATCAGTATCCATAAGCATAGGGCACCTTACTAATGATAGTAGGATGTAACAATTACAACGTCTAGCATATAACTAATGATGGTAGGATGTAACAATTACAATGTCTAGCATATAACAAATACATTGTATTGATCGGCAAAGATGTCATGTGTAGATGTTGGCTTGGAGAAGAGCATCATCTACTTTTCTTGAATTACAGAAGGTTTAACCACCTAATCAAATATGGGAAAAGAAAAGGCATTAAAATAAGAGAAATGTGTCAAATAATCTAAAATTTAGGCATGATATATATATATATAAAAAAAAAACAATCATAAGTTCTTTTAAAATTTACCAAATAATTATAAGTATAGGGATTTTTACATTAAATAATCTTCTATTAATTTTAACAATTCATTAAAATTTAAAAATGGTCTTAGAATTAACAAAAGTACACTTACACCTGCTGCATTTGCCCTCTCCAATTCCTTTACTAGCTTTCCCTCTTCTGTTTTATTTTGTAAAAGAAAGAGTACCTAAAATGTCCCCAGTATTATTTGTGAAAAGACAAAAATACCCTCTTTTATTATTGGATGGTCCATATTTTTTTAAGCTGATAAATAAGCCAAAAAACTTCAATTTTCTTTTTAAAAATAAATAATAAAAAATCATTTGATCTTCTAAAAGAATTTTCATATTTTACGAGCAATTCCAAAATTCTACGAAAGATTTTAGACTTTTGAAATATGAACAGCCTAAAAACTTGCAAAATTATATAAAAAGTTTGAAAGTGATTAAAAAATTTATATTATAAAATATCGTTTCCAAGTTTTTTGTCGGTCTCCATCCCCATCATTGCCTCAAATTCTTCTCTCCCCTCTCTTCCTAGCTAGTTCCTGCTACTATTCACGTTCGGAGCAAACCCATTTAGCTCAGTCCGTGTGGTCAACACTACTCACTAAGTTTTAATATCTAATTAAATATTTTTGTAATTTCTAATGCTAGATATAATTAATTGTACCATAGTACGAACCAAACAATATTAATGCAGGTCGGTATATTTACTAGGAAATGGTGAAAAGTTAGCATATCTAAGGAACTACTTTCCAACGGCTAATATTTTTGGAATTAAGTATAGTTTATTAAGGAGATAGGTATTTATATACAAAATGAGGCTACAGTACATTTAGTTATAGCTATAGGGACGACGTAAAGGGTTGAGTTGGAGTTAGGAATGTTAGAGTCTATCTTGAAATCAATAAAAACACCAGATCCATATACATAATTGAATCTAAACGGATATCTAATATGGCATCTGCACTCAAACTAGATGGATAACTAATGCCTTAAGGATAACCCAAAATAGCGAAGGATAATGTATGGATAATCAACTTTTAAGAAATAATTAAACCTCAAGAAAATAGAAACAGTCAATGCTAGGATTTTTTTTTTATGATTGATGTTACGGATGAAACATAAAGCTTAAACCTAAGGAAAAAACACTTAATCTATCAGCGCATTGTTAGGGTTAATTTGAAATATGTGTCCCTAATAAATGTATATATGTTATTCTGATTAAGAGTAAAGTGTAAATTGATATCGGATAAACTAGTAGGGTTATGGACACAAATATGAAGACGGATATGAATTTGGAGGCGCCATATGGATTCGAACCCTGCACATATCTCCCCCTTCCCGTATCTATTTATCTATGCTTATGTCCGCATTCCTCGAGTGAATAGTCGTTCGATTTTGAGTATTAATTGTCTGACGGTCATTTATAGTTGTAGCAACTTCTGCATTTGTATGGACAAGGAATAATAATTTTGGTAGTTGAGTTGATCAGTCAAACCAGCTTAATTACAAACTATTAGACGCCTACATCACGTGTCCATGCACATCAATGCATAAATTCTTGGACAACATGAACGTCCGTTCGGCTAACAAGATTCAAAATGTGGGATCATTATTGGCTAAGAAGGCGTGCCCCGTTCACATCAATGGATGAAATCAAGATAGATAATCTCTGGGCAGATTTATAGGTATGATGATAGATCTAATCGGTACAGGAGTTGGCGATCACAATTTTGCGAGCAACTGCATTTACAAACTTATAGATAAAAAAGAAATCTTTTTGCAATTATTATGACTATATATTGTGGATCACATTATTATAACATCTGTTTTCCCCCGTCATCATCTCCTATTAGTGTCGTTGTCGTGCAATCAATATTATCTAATTAGAATGAAGGCGTTTTTACATACAATTATGTCCGTACAGGAACTTAATTTTCAATTGGTTGAGTTTCCTACCTATAATCAATTTTTATGAATAATAATAATAATAATAATAATAATAATAATAATAATAATAATAATAATTATTATTATTATTATTATTATTATTATTATTATTATTATTATTATTATTATTATATGAGAGAATTATGTAACACCAAATGTTAGTAAAAGTATTGGCGTAATGGATCATCATAGTTGACTAGCGTTTGATCCTGGCTAAAACCATGGCCCTCTAGAGCCAAAAAAAAATGAGATACTCACTTTCAAAACACTCAATTTGATAAATACTCCAGAAATTTATATATATATTTTTTTTTGATAATTATGGGAGTAGTCCCAAGAACAAAGCAGCATTACAAGAAGGCTTCCACATTGTGGACCATTTTCTGGACTCGATAAGGAAACTCACGTCTATTCGCCTTAATCCACGAGCCTATCCTAACTTTAATAAGCAGGAGAAGCCACCTATCACACACTTTGTATTTATCAAACACGACTTTATTTCTATACTCCCATATGACATCAACTATAGCAAAGAAAGCCGTACGCCAGAGATCTCGCCTCATGCCGCCTCCTGTGAAGCCAAACCACGCATAAGCATGCGTATCAATAGATCCTGACAATACCCATGAAACACCAAGCCACTCACTGATCGCATACCACATCTTCCTTGCCATAATACAGTGAATAAACACATGGTCCACCGATTCCTTTTCAACCAAACAAAAGGGGCACCCTTGGCCTCCAAATCCACAACATGTAACCTAGCTAACCGATCCTTGGTGTTAAGTCTCTGTTGGACCGCAAACCAAGCGATAAGTTCAACCCTTGCAGGGGCAAGCCCGCTCCAAATGAAACTAAGATCAGGGTTATTTGGTCTGTCTCCAACAGTCTTCTGCATCGCTGCCATACAAAATGATTTGACGGAATATGACCCGTCCTCCTCGAGTACCCATCGATACTTGTCCTTCCTTTCTCTATTCAATGGATGACGGTTTATGGCCCCTTCCATCTGCGCCACTGCTTCGCTCTCCCACTCGAAAAGAGGTCGTCTCCATCTGAAGATCCATATCCATTGATTCCCTTCCCATCTCCCCATATCGGCAATCTTCCCTTCCTGTTGGCTAGAGACACTGAAAAGTCTAGGGAAGGTCGCGCTGAGTGCTCCTGATCCTGTCCAATCATCGAGCCAGAAGCTAACTGTTTTTCCTTCTCCAACAACTAAAGACAGCCCCTCTCTAAATACGGGGTCCCTACTGCCCCCCTTGGTTATATCAACCCACGGTGACCACCCTCGTTGATTCTCCAAGCAAAGCCCACTACCACTTCTGTCCCCATAGTGAATTGAGGATATCACGTTCTTCCATGCAGCTCCGTCAACCGAATAATACCTCCACCACCATCTAAATAACAAGGCATTGTTCCTCATGGTGAGGTCCCCCACGCCAAGACCACCCAAGGCTTTGGGTCTTTGGATCACACTCCATTTAACCAACGGTAGTCTTTTCTGATCTCCATTCTGCCTCCAGAAGAAATTACGCTGGATGCTAATAATTTCTTTGACCACGCCTTTCGGAATCTTAAACAGACTCATAAAGTACATGGGGAGGCTGTTAAGGACACTCTTAATCAGAACCAATCTCCCTACTCTAGAGAGAATCTTTGATTTCCAGCCTGCAAGCCTCTGTTTCACTTTATCAATCACCGGCTTCCAAGTCTGACTTCTTCCCCCTTTTGCCCCCAATGGAAGCCCCAAGTACATAGTAGGTAATTTGCCGATGGTACATCCAAAGATCTCCGCGGCCTCCCTCTGGAAAGGATCATCTACACTGAGGCCTATAAGCTTTGTTTTCTCAAAATTCACCTCCAGGCCGGATAATAAGAAGAAGCAATCCAGCAGTCTCCTCCAATTTCTTATGTTCTCAGAAGTAGCCCTGCAAAATATCATCGTATCGTCGGCGAACTGAAGATGAGTAACATGACACCTGTGCCTACCAACTTCCAAACCTTGAATTAGCCCCTTATCAACACCTCTCCTAATCATCTGACTAAAGGCCTCCACTGCAAGTACGAATAAGAACGGAGATATCAGGTCCCCTTGACGAAGTCCCCTACCCATACGAAAAGGAGGCGTAGGGGTCCCATTCACTAGGATCGATATACTGGCAGTCGAAATACACTCCTTGATCCATCCTCGGAAGACACCACCGAATCCCATAATCCTCAACATACCCTCCACAAAGTCCCATCTGATACTGTCATAAGCCTTCTGAAAATCCAGCTTAATCATAACCCCTTCTAAACCCCTTGTCCTCCTAGACCATTGTACAACTTCATTGGCTATCAGAGCACCATCCAAAATGCTCCGTCCTTCTATGAATGCTGTTTGAGAATCCCCAATCAGATCATCAACCTCAAGCTTCAATCTCTGGGCGATAATCTTTGAAATCACCTTATATATGCATCCAATCAAACTAATGGGTCGAAATTGGCTCACCTCTTCTGCATCATCCACTTTAGGGATCAAAGTAACCAATGTAGTGTTGATAGAGGTCGGGAGTTTGCTACTCCTGAAAAAGTTCAGAACCACCTCTGTAAACTCCTTCCCTATTACGCCCCACATCTTCGGATGAAGCCCATGTGATACCCATCGTACCCTGGTGCTTTCATGGGATCACAAGCCCACACTGCCTTCTTGACGTCTTCCTCCAAAGGTATACTATCGAGCTCCAACCTTTGCTCCGTCGTTAACTTGCTAAACCCTTCCTCACTGATTTCTACATCAGGGCACTGCTGTTGCGCAAACAACCTCTTATAAAAAGAGGTCACTATCTCCCTAATCTCAGCCGATTCAGTGTACACTTCCCCGTTGTGGATGAGTCTGCTAATAAGATTCCTCCTTCTCCTAACTGCTGCGATTGCGTGGAAGTACTTCGTGTTCCTGTCTCTCTCCTTAAACCCTCTAACCCTGGATACCTGCATCCAATAAGCCTCCTTCCTCTTGTGCCACATCCATAGCTTCCTCTGTAGTGCCGCCCTCCTAGCCAGCTCCACTTCATCAACCAACCCTCCAAGATTTGTGTCATCCAACTTGCTCATCTCTGCTTCGAGCATTTTAATCTTCGCCTCAAAATCCCCGAAATTCTCCTTATTCCACCTACTCAACATTCCTTTCATTGCCTTCAATTTTTCATGACATGATCCCCTTTTCAAACTATCCCAACATCTAGTCACAAACCCTTGGAACTGAGGGTGCGTGAACCACATATCCCATGATCTAAACGGAGTCGGCCCTCTCCCAGATCTCGACAGTCTAAGAACGATAGGGTTATGGTCCGAGAGAGACTGACCCAACCCTATACAATCAATATCGGGGCAAGACACCAACCAACAAGGGTCCACCAGAAACCTATCCAGAAGGCTAGCAGAGTTTGCGTTGTGCCAAGAGAACTTCATATTTGAGGGCTTCAACTCGACCAGGCCCATCTTGTCAATCCACTCGTTGAACTCCTTTACGCTTCTACTGTCCACTCTTCCTCCTTTTCTTTCTTCACCTGATCTAACCTCGTTGAAATCCCCCATGACTATTAGAGGGCCCCCACAACTCTGTCCCACCGTACATAATTCCTCCCACAGCGTCCTCCGGTCCCTCGAATTCAGATTACCATATACTAGTAATATCCCACAGTCAGCGTCAAAAGCTCGAAGTCGCCCTTCTAACAGAATCCATCTGCTCCCACTTCTAGTACTTCTTTCCACAAAAAACTGAGTGTCCCACCCGATAATCAATCCCCCACTTCTGCCCTGCGCCTCTGAGTCCCTCCATTCGATCCTCCCGGTAGTCCACACCTTGTTTTTCCAGGAGTCCCTCACGATCTGATGTTTTGTTTCCACCAGGCCACACACCCACGGGTTATGTTTCGCTATCAAAGAGTGAAGACACGACATCTTCCCTGCTGCCCCAATCCCCCTTATGTTCCAGCTAATGACAACCATTAAAAGGATCCTACACCCCTTATCACCCTTGATCTCGCCTTTATAATTTCCTACTCTTCCTTTGGCTTCTTCTAAGTACCCGCAATTTTTCCACACACTTCGTCTCTTCTTTGGAAGAGAGGCCAATTTCTTTCCCAAGTTTCCAACATTCACTAGCTTCATCTAACCCCTCTTCATTTACCTCCCTCCTTTCATCTCCCTTTCCTCCCATTTGAGCTTCTCTACCATGTTCTTCTATAGCTACCTCAATTATTTTTCCAAAACCGGGTGGGGGGCTGTCCATACTAGAGTATTCGTCCGCCCCTCTCCTATCCTTCTCCACATCTCCCTGCCCACCTCCTTCAACTTTGTCCCATGTCACTCCCCTTCCCGGTTCTTCCCCTCTTTTACACCTTTCCATCAACTCCCTCTCTTCCTCCAAGCTATGGTCTACCCCTGCAAAAATGGTGGCTGTAGACTCGGCCGACTCCTCCCCTTCATCTCCAGCTACCTCACCTCCAAACACTGCTTCCGCACGTCTCCATATTTCCCCCCGACCAGCGTAGCACCTGGTCTCGTAATCAGCTCCTCCAATACCATTTACCCTTCCACCGGTATCCTCCCCTTTACTTTCCATTCCACACTCTCATGCGTGTAACCGTCTCACCTCCACTTCCCAAGGCCTGCACATACTCATTTCCTTTCTCCCGCCCCTGTCGCACAAAGCATGCAGCAACTCCTCCTCTCCCCATCGACTGCACTTCTCCCTTTCCAATATAACCGATCCATCTCCCTCGTTTTCATAGGCCAGCATCATACCCAACGGCGCCTCTTCCTCCCTCGGTCTCTCCACATGCTTTGGAACTAAGCACGACTCTTCCCTTTCTTCTCCGTCTTCCCTGTGCATCCCTTCTTCCCCCGATCTTTCATCTTCCTCGTCGGAATCCGTCAAGCCCGGCCAGAACGAGCTCGTGCGATGCGTCGTTCTCTTCCCAGGTGACCGCTGTTGCCCAACTTCCTGCACATGCACAATACTTTCTTTCCGTTGATGGCTATCTCCAGCTGCTCCCTAATCTCCCCCAATACCGGCGTATCCACCGTCGCCATGACAGCTTCCATGCACTCACCAAAATCCTCCCTTTCTTCCCAGCCGGCCCACCGTCCCCACGGCATCATAATCTGCCTCACCACCCCTTCCTTCCACGCCACAACCGGTAGCCCACGGATTTCTACCCTAGCTCTTCTCACCCGGCACGCATCCTCCATCTTCCACTCCCGCACTACTCCGAAAGTTTCCCTTAACAGGCTACCTTCCTCCATGGCAACCTGGGCTGCTTCCACAGATTCATAGGTAAGGAGGAATTTAAAACGTCCAAGGTCTCTTACCTTACACAGGGTGCTCCAGGATGCAATCAACCTTTGGATTATTAGGTCCGGCAGCAAGGGTCTCGTCGATTCCACTACAACGCTTCGTTTCAGCCATTCGACCTCCTCCTTATCGACCTACAGCTGAAGAGTCCTCCTGTCGCCTCTCCCTGTTGTAACGGACGCATATGATCTTTCATCTCGCCATGCATCTTTCCATCTCGAGACTCCATTTCTTCTCGTCTCCCCACTCCTTCTTGCCGAGCCATTGCTCCCCGCCTGTCCAGACTCACCAAATTGTGCCTCCTTCACGTACAGCTTCAAGCCATGCAGCAGCATTCCATTGCATTTCCGAACCGCTTCCATCGCCTCTGCTTCCGTTCCAAACCGCACAAATCCAAACATGGCCTTTGTCCCCCGCCTAACCTTCTTGCTGATATAGACGTCCTCCGTCTTCCCAGCCCCTGCAAACACTTCTTGTAGTTCACCTCTGCTAACCTCCCCAGCTATGTTATCCACGAACACAGAGAACATCTGCCTTAGTCGTTTGATTCGATCCCTCCCTTCCGCATGGATAGACACCCTCCTGCCTCCTTCCTGACGTGTATGGAAAGTATGGTGTGATGTGCTGCTGGTATATCTGGAGGAGGATAAATCTAAAGGAAAGGCCGACGCATACACTCTATTCGCATGCATGTTGGATCTTGAAGTTACAGGATTTTGCATATGATAATCTGTTAGTGTATAAGAAAATTATAATTTAAAAACTAGAGTACTGCCCGGCAATGTTACATTTCTTCAATTTTTTCTTTAAAATAAGGATAAAAAGATATCTATGTTTGTCCTATGAAAGTTCATAACATACGATTAGTGGAACCTTCTCGAGTATCCCTAGAATATGAGGGAAGCAATGTGTTTCATTTGTGGGTTCTATTGTTGCATCGAGTGTTTTTTATTTTTTTAATATTTTTTTTTTATTCTTCTTAAGTCTTTCTGGTTGGCTTATTGTGAGGTTGTCACTATATAGAGTTGCAAAGGAACCCTTGTGTTGTCTGTGTAGAGAATAGAGATGTCACTGTGCAAGGATACGTTGTTTGAGTCCGCTTATAGTCATGTTGTTGCTGTTCTAACGTAGGGAAAAGAATATCAATGATTAGAGGCCTTCGCAATACGGTCCAAATTATAAGTTAAACCGAACCAAACTGTAATTTATGATTTGATTTGATTTACAATTTAAAAAATTACAGTTTGATTTAGTATTTATAAAAACAGTTGGATTATGGTTTCAAAATTTAAGTTACATTTTATAAATCAAAGACTCTGTGTGTGTAATTTTAAATGAAAAAAATATATATACTTTTCACATATCAATATATAATTTTCAAGTAGTAAATTGTATCATATAACTCTATAGCTTTTCTTTCTTCTCGTATCTTTGCACACACACTTTTTTTTTTCTAATATGATATGATATAAAATTTCTTTGATATTGATATTAAATGAAATATTATAATTAAAAATTTAGATTGGATATAAATTTATAAAAATATATATTAAAGTTGAGGTTATATAGTAAAAACATTTTTTATTATAAAAAAATATTAAAATAAATATTAAAGCCAAAGGACATAAACCACAAACTAAATCGAACCGTAAAATTATGATTTAATTTTATTTATGATATCTATAAAAAAACCTTTTTTAAATATTAAAGCCCAGAGGGTATTTAAAATTTTTTTCAAACCATAAAATTACAATTTAATTTGGTTTAGAATTCAAGAAGAACTTAACCAAATGATGTACACCCCTATTTTGGTTTAAAACTCAAACCGAACCAAACCAAACGCACCCGTGGCTTAATAGGACTTTTGTTCTTGTACTGTGCTAGTCTCACTTTTCTTCGGGGTAGGAATTGCGGAGTATGCTTAGGCGTTTGTACGTACCGTGATCTAGTTTTACAGTAAGGAAAGGTGTTTGATCGACAGAGAATTTATAAATAGCGAGGATACGGACACCATAAGAGGACGCAAGGACTCGTTCGGTCGTTCCTCATTTGATCACGTGGCATGGGCAGCAAGGGGATTTTTTTATTTTTTTTAACTTCTCTGGACCCAAATACCTAGTGTCTATCAAAAAGTGTATGACTGGTTAAAAAGAAAGTTATCCAAACCGAAGGAAGACGAGAAGAAGCAGACGCTAAAAATACACCTAGTTGAAAGAGGGGGGGCTATTGAAGAGTCACAAAGTTTTGGATTCATATCCTAACTGTAATAAAATTAACTTCAATAATCGCAGTAATTAATACAATAATTAAATCCAAACCGAGATTAACGTTGTGCCGTGAAATAATCACTGCCCTGAAGTGATTTTCGACCGGACAATGGCGCAGATTCCTTCTTTGTCGAATCACCCCCTTTTATTTTTGAAGAGTAAAACGCAACCCGACGGCCATAAACCCTAACCCTAGCGCGACGCTCATTAATTTGAAATTCCCGATATGGTCATTGATCTTTGCAATTCCATCCTTCAATCTCGAGTGCACGAGATCGAATGAGGTTGTGTTAACCTTGGGGGTGATTCGACAAAGAAGGGATCTGCGCCATTGTCCGGTCGAAAATCACTTCAGGGCAGTGATTATTTCACGGTACAACGTTAATCTCGGTTTGGATTTAATTATTGTATTAATTGCTGCGATTATTGAAGTTAATTTTATTACATTCTGAAGTGATCTTAGTGCGCTCTTAATTTCGTTTTCGTGGCAATATTCATTCGAACTGTGCTGCTCGAATTGGTTAATGTTCTTCGACATTGTGCTGCTCGAAATTGGTTCGTTTTATTCCACCCTATGCTGTTCGAATTGATTGATTAATTCCGAAATTAATTTGGCCTCCGTTATTGTTGCGAGGACTTACTGATTATGCTCGGTTCTTGCTGCATTGTATAAGTCGAAAGTATACTTGATTCGGCTTCGATCTTTTGGGTCTTCCTATTGTCGATTGTTGCTGGAATTTAATTGCTGGATTAAAAGGGTTCTATTCGAATTTATTGCTTGAAATCATAAGGTCGATTGTTGCTGGGATTTATTCGCTGGATTAAAGGTGTTATATTCGAATTATTGCTGGATTAAAAGTGCCCTATTCGAAGTAATTATAGCCTCTCGAGTTTGGTGTGCCTTCGTTGGATATAAGATTTTGTTTGCTTTCGGTTTTGGATAATCTACTCTTGCTACTAGTGTCATAGTAGCTTCTGTTCATAATCTTGCTGTGATAGTTTTGCTGAATCTGATATGGCTTCAAGTGTACCAAGAGTCATCCCTGATATGTCGAAAGTTGAGCCACTTGATGGTACTAACTACCGTCGATGGTCTCAAAGGATGACAATTTTGTTTGAGGCTTTGGAGGTTGATTATGTTCTGTTCACTGATCCACTGACTCAGATTGTCACAGATGCTGATTCTGCTACTCCAACAACCACCCCGGTTCTTCGTGCTACAAAGAAAAGTGATGAAGCTGTGAAAGAAAAATACAAACGGGACAACAAAACCGTTCGAGGTCATATTCTACAGCATATGAACAACAAGCTCTTTGATATGTTCTTCGGTGCCGAATCTTCCAAGGATATCTGGGACACTCTGAAGAACAAGTATGGTTCAGATGAAGCAAGTAGAAAGAAATATGTTGTTGGAAATCTTTTACGATTTCAAATGGTTGATGACAAGCAGATTATGAACCAAGTCCATGACTATGAGCTGCTGGTTGCTGAAGTATTGGGTGAAGGAATGAAGATCTGTGAAACTTTTCAGGCAAACATGCTGATAGAAAAGTTCCCTCCATCCTGGAGCGATTTCAGAAACCATCTGAAGCATAAGAAGAGGGATTTGACCTTGCCAGAGTTAATCAGTCATATGAAGACAGAAGAGGCGAACCGCTTGAAGGACAACCGAGTACCTTATGCCTCAGGTTTCATGAGCGCTAATATAGTAGAGTCTTCTGCTGGAGCTGACAAGTTTAAGGGAAAAGGCAAAAAGACTCAGAAAAAGGGTCAAGCGAAAGGTCAACCTAACTTCAAGAAGGGTGACACTCGAATTCAGAAGAAACAGCTCACTTGTTATGTGTGTGGTAAGTCGGGTCACAAGGCTTATCAATGCTTTAAGAGAAAGGACCCGCAGACTCAGAATCAACAAGGTGGTGGTCCTCCTGCTCCACAAGCTAATGTTGCTGAGACAGAGGAAGTTATTGCTGCTGTGGTTGTGGAAGCGAACCTAGTTGAGAACAAGACATATTGGATATTGGACACCGGGGCTTCAAAACACCTGTGCGCAAACAGAGAACTATTCCACCAGTTCCAGGATGCTACAGATGGAGAGCACGTCTTTATGGGAAACTCTGCAACTGCTGGAGTTATGGGAAAAGGAAAGGTTCTTCTGAAACTTACCTCTGGAAAGTCTTTAATGTCGAATGATGTGTTGTATGCCCCCTCCCTCCGTAGGAACTTAGTTTCTGGTAGCTTACTTAATAGGGCTGGTTTGAAACTAGTTTTTGAAGCTGATAAGGTCGTGTTGACCAGAAATGGGGACTTTGTGGGTAAGGGGTATTTGTCTGATGGACTATTTGTCATGAATGTTGTTTCTTCTCCTATTAATGAAATTGGGTCTACTTCTGCTTATATTGCTGAGTCCGTATCTGTGTGGCATGGTAGGCTAGGGCACGTGAATGTGGCTTCCATAGACAAACTGAAATGAATGAATTTAATTAATGTGTTGGACACTAATGATTATGAGAAGTGTCCCATTTGTGTGGCAGCCAAGTATGCTAAAAAGCCCTTTAAACCAGTCACAGCGAGAACAACGGAATTGCTTGAATTAATACATACAGATTTAGCAGATTTTAAGAACACCGAGAGTAGAGGAGGAAAACGGTATTATGTGACATTCATTAATGATTATTCGAGATATACCAGAGTTTTCCTCTTTAGGTCTAAAGATGAGACTGAAGGTATGTTCTTAAAGTATAAGGTAGAAGTGGAAAACCAATTGGACCGAAAGATTAAGAGGCTTAGGTCTGATAGGGGTGGTGAATATGGAACTAGTTTTTTAAAGGACTTTTGTGATAATCATGGTATAATACATGAAACTAGTGCCCCTTATTCTCCCCAACAAAATGGTGTAGCGGAAAGAAAGAATAGAACTATAAAAGAAATGATGAATGCTATGCTTTTGAGTTTTGGTATGTCTGACCAAATGTGGGGGGAGGCTGTCCTGTCTGCATGCTATGTTTTAAACCGGGTTCCCCATAAGAAACTAGACAAGACTCCCTATGAACTATGGAAAGGTTTTGAACCTAATCTGAAAATTTTGAAAGTGTGGGGGTGTCTAGCTAAAGTTGGTTTACCAGACTTTAAAAGAACCAACGTGGGAACAAAGACATTTGACTGTGCATTCATTGGGTATGCTCAAAATAGTGTTGCATATAGATTTCTGTGTTTGAATGATTATTCTATTTGTGAATCTAGAAATGCAGAATTTTTTGAGAATGTGTTTCCTTTGAAAAAGAATGCATGTGAACTTGCTAGCTCTTCTGATGCCTCTTCGGTGCCTTTGTATTCTTCACCATCTCTTGGTATTGAAAATGATAATATTCATGAGCCTAGGAGGAGTAAAAGACGAAGACTAGAAACTAGCTTTGGACCTGATTTTATTACTGCTTTTCTTGTTGAAAATGATGACATTGATATGATTAATGTTGACTTTGTATCTACATATCTAATTGAGGAGGATCCTAAATCCTATAAGGAAGCAGTAACTTCTGTGGATGCTAGTTTTTGGAAAGAAGCAATTAAAAATGAGTTAGAATCGATTATGTCCAATCACACTTGGGATTTGGTTCATTTGCCTAAAGGTTGTAAACCAATAAGATGCAAATGGGTCTTCAGAAAGAAATTAAGAACTGACGGGACCATTGATAAGTTTAAGGCTAGATTAGTAGCTGTAGGCTACAAGCAAAAGAAAGACGTTGACTTTTTCGATACTTACTCTCCTGTGACTAAGATTGCCATTATCCGCTCCTTGGTCGCTTTGGCTGCTATCCATGGACTTATAGTCCATCAAATGGATGTGAAAACAGCATTTCTGAATGGTGACCTGAAAGAGGATATCTATGTGGAGCAGCCCGAGGGCTGTGAGGTTGAAGGTCAGGAGACTAAAGTGTATAGATTGAGAAAGTCATTGTATGGCCTTAAGCAAGCTCCTAAACAATGGTATGAAAAGTTTGACCAGACTTTAGTCAGAAATGGTTATATAGTAAATGCATCTGATTCTTGTGTATATTCTAAATTGATTGGACATGAATGCGTGATAATATGCTTATATGTGGATGACATGTTGATTCTTGGCACAAGTATGTCTGTGGCCGATGAGACCAAAGTGTTTTTATCTTCTCATTTCGAAATGAAAGATTTAGGAGAAGCTAATGTAATTCTTGGCATTAAAATGAGAAAAATCGAGAATGGCTTTTGCTTGAATCAATCTCACTATGTTGATAAGATTCTAGAAAAATTTGAATGTCAAGATGAAGTGTCTGTGAAAACACCCTATGATCCTAGCATACATTTGAAAAAGAACCTGGGTGCCAGTGTTTCTCAAGCTGAATATGCTAAAATCATAGGTAGCGTGATGTTCCTAATGAACTGTACCAGACCTGACATAGCATATGCTGTGAGTAGATTGAGTAGATATACTCACAACCCAAGTAGTGATCATTGGACTGCTCTACGCCGTTTACTTAGATACCTTAAAGGTACTAAGGATTGGGGTTTGCATTTCTGTAAATTTCCTGCTGTACTAGAGGGATATACGGATGCAAATTGGATTTCTGATAATGATGAAGTCAGTTCTACCAGTGGTTATGTGTTTACCTTGGGAGGAGGAGCTATATCCTGGAATTCTGCTAAGCAGACTTGCATAGCTCGCTCCACCATGGAGTCAGAGTTTATTGCCCTTAAGTTAGCTGGTCAAGAGGAAGAATGGTTAAGGAACTTGTTGGCCGATGTGCCTTTGTGGAGGAAACCCAGTGTACCGGTTTCCTTACATTGTGATTCACAGGCAGCTATATGTGTTGCCAAGAACACTGTTTATAATGGTAAGAGAAGACACATTCGTGTTAGACACAGTTGTGTGAGACAATTGTTGAGGAATGGTGTGATCTCGTTAGAGTTTGTTAGATCCGAAAGGAATCTGGCATATCCTCTAACAAAGGGTCTAACAAGGAGAGTTATCCTTGAATCGTCGAGGGGAATGGGGCTTAAGCCTCTGAGTTGAGGAAGGTATGGTAAATACCACATGTGGTCAAATGAAATCATATGATCACTCCTTTGCACTACGTTCTCATTCCTATGGCACATTGTAGTGCGTTGTGGAAAGGTTCAGCTTTCTGCTTTGATAAGTTCATAGCCCTATATTTTGGGTGGTCCTTTTGAGACGGATCTGATGAACTTACTGCTAGACTTTTAAAAGGTTGAGCATGATTATGCTCTTAATGGATCCATAACCAGATTTGGTGGTGCTTGTGAGACGCACTTGATGGATTCACCTAGGTGAGTGTGAAGGTGGGCCGCCTTCTATGAAAGATTAAGGCTATCTTTCTAGAGCACTCATGAGTACCCAAGGTGTGCGCATGACCATTAAAAGTGCTTGTGTTACTATCGCGAAATTTGCAAATTTAAGGTAAAACATGTGCTGTGAGGGTCTCAATCGAAGTCTGAGTAGTTCAAGACTCGTTCACTCCTCAGATACGATTGTTGCCTCATTTCACTACGTATCAATTCAATCCTTGTGATATTGATACTTAAGTGTTACTCCTTCCTTGTCCAGATCAATGGGTTTTTCTTCTATTTGCCATTGGTAGGGGATTGTTGGTGCAATGGCAACCATGTGGGTATTTTTCCATTGTCCCACATTGGTGGTGAATAGGAAAAATGTTCACTTTTTATATCCCCTCACCTTTTGGGTTGTTTGAATAATGAGCTTGGGGTTATTTTGTGGGTTGTGGGATGGATCTAACATACCACACACACGCGCGCGCACGCCGCTGCCCGTCCGGTCCGGGACGGGCCGGACGTGGGTGTGGTGTGGTCTTTGATCCGGTCCGACCCGATTTTTTCTTTTACCGTTTTTATCCGGTTTACTTGGTCTTTATCAGTTGCGTTTTTTACCTATTCAACCGTTTCGTTTTTGTGGACTGATTAGTGGAAGACGTTCCACTCATGCCTTACTCGGTTTTTTCCTATTTAATGACATTTTCTTTTGTTAATTAGATGAACAAAAGCTTTTATTTTTGAAGAGTAAAACGCAACCCGACGGCCATAAACCCTAACCCTAGTGCGACGCTCATTAATTTGAAATTCCTGATCTGGTCATTGATGTTTGCAATTCCATCCTTCAATCCCGAGTGCATGAGATCGAAGGAGATTGTGTTAACCTTGGGGGTGATTCGACAAAGAAGGGATCTGCGCCATTGTCCGGTCGAAAATCACTTCAGAGCAGTGATTATTTCATGGCACAACGTTAATCTCAGTTTGAATTTAATTATTGTATTAATTGCTGCGATTATTGAAGTTAATTTTATTACACTAACTACTCGCTAAGCTAGGATATTTAATTACTAGACACATACTTTGTCCAGTAAATTCTCATGCTCAACACTAATATCTATCCCATCTTTCTCCATCCTCTGCCTCATTTCAGGTTGTCTTTTTCCTGCAGCTACATAAACCCGAAGCAACAACAAATATGCTTTCGAATCAAGATAATTCGAATCCTTCAACAACCTGCATAATTTCTCAGCATTTTCAACATCCTTCTCTCTCTCAAAACACTGGAACGCCTCGTAGAGTCTTTGTAGTGATGGATGCCACTTAGTACCTTCCATGACTGTTACAGCTTCTTCCAAACGTTCCAATTGCCTCAGAGCCTTCTCTATATCACCTTTTTTCAAAAAGTAGTACATAAAACACTCATGAGCTTTGACGAATGGGGATTTGGATCTACTAGTCGCACTTTCACAAGCTTTTTCGGCTTCTTCTAACATGTCATGCCTAAGGAAGGCAATAATAACAACGGCTGTTAGCCTAGGATCGTATGTCTTGCATTGTGATTCCCATTCTTCAAAGCAGGTTTTCAAGGCTTCTATGTCATCTAGTTTTGATAAAGCTTGAAGCATACACAAGTAGCTTAAGTTGCTACAGGATGGGAATTCTGATTTGAATCTTTCCCATGCTCGATTAACCGCAGACGAATTACCAATCCCAGCATACAAGGAAATCAAATAGCGGTATGCTATAAGTTCAGCTGAAAGCTTTTTATGCATCAAGTCTTCCTCCAGCTGACCCAGGACTGATTCAGCTTCATTGGCATGGCCCACTTTAATATATGCTGTGGCCAAGTTAGTGAATGTCGTCCAATCATACTGCTCCAATTTAATCTCCTTATGAATTCTTTCTACAGATTCAAGATCATTCATAGCAGCATAGCTCTGTAACACATTGTTGTAAGTGTATGTGTCCGGAGATATGCCCTTTTCTTTCATCTCTAGAAGCAGAGGAGGCACCCTCTCTGGAGTTCCCTCGTACAGCTGGAGTCTCATAATGCTGTTAAAGGCCGGAGATGTGGATGCATAGTTCAACTGCTCCATTGCCTTAAAGAGGGCAAATGCTTTATCAGCCAATCTTTCCATGCAATAACAATTCAGAAGAGCTCCATACGTATATAGATTCTTTGATGTGGTGGAGAGGCTATCAAAGTACTTCTCAGCTTGACTGATACCCTTGGTTTTATATATTATATCCAAATACAGGGAATACTCTCTTGGGGAGAAGTAAAATTTGTGTTCATCCAACCATTCCAGGATCTACAGCCAAAGAACAAAAGCAGAAATAACTAATCAATAATCTTAGTAAACCAGCAATGACTAATAAGACAGAAGGCATGAGCTTAAAAATAGAGCATCACTCAATATAACTAAATTTGAACAGAATGCATAATCGCTGCTCCATCAAAAAGTGGGGATCTAACAGTTATGTCAAATATTGCGTGCTAATATGCTATATTGTAGCATTGAAAATTACATACACGTACCCATCAATCCATTCCAGCCTCTTGATCAACTCCAATCAGTTGGAAAAGGAAAGGAAAGAAGGAAAATTAAGAGGCATCATAGACAAGTGACGAGGGAACTTCTGTGTGGAGAGAAAACCCAAACAGATTCAGAAGATAGATCCTAAAATTATGATAGAAGCCACATATCCACTATTCATTCCAATTTAAGAATTGACCTACTTTTACAGTTTTGCATCCCATAAAACTTGTCTATCTCTCCTTGACCTTAAAAGAAAAAGGTTCCTTGCCTCCTTCCTTGTAGATGCTATTAGAGGTTTTCATAATACGGTCCAAACTGCAAACCAAACAGAACCTAATTTGCAGTTCGGTTTAATTTACAGTTTCCAAATTATGGTTTGGTTTCATATTTATAAAAACGTTTACGTAACGGTTTCAAAAATTAAATTACAGTTTATAAAGCACATACTGTGTATATATAATTTAAAATAAAATTTATTTTTCATGTATCAATCTATAATTTTCAAGTAGTAAATTGTAATATATGATTCTATAATTTTTCTTTCTTCTTTTATCTTTGCACACATAAACTAACTTTTTTTCCTAATATGATATGATACGAAACTTATTTGACATTGATATTGAATAAGACATTATAGTTTTAAATTTAGATTGGTTGTAAATTTATAAAAATATATAAAGTTACAGTTAAATAGTAAAAATATAGTTTTTTATTATAAAATAAGTATTAATAAATATTAAAGCTTAAGGGGCATAAACCGCAAACCGAATTGAACTAAACCACAGAATTATACTTTGGTTTGGTTTATGGTATTTAAAAAACGGTTTGGTTTGGTCTGAATTTTTTTCACACCGCAAAATTACAATGTGGTTCATCTTGAGTTGTGTACACCCCTAGATGCTACAGTCATTTTACAGTGTTTTCCTATCAACTTCACTATAATACTTATACTATTTCGCTTCCTTTTCCTCTTGCCTATGTCAATCAATAATGGCTACTCCCTGAACTGGTCATGATCTAAGCTTGGTAGCCTTTCATTTCAACAAGAAAGATAAAATAAATGGCTACAGCTGCTCAAGCTTGTAGGGTATATTAGACACATTCATTCATTCAAGGCAACTTTCATATGAAGCTTGAAGCTTTACACTACTAACAGCTATGTACATGGTATTAATTGATTTGCAAGCCTATAACAGAATGAAATTCTTGACAGACTACTGTGAAGCTTGAAGCCGCCAATGTTCACTGCAGTTACGCTAACTACCCAGGAAAATAAACAAGATACTTTAAATTTGAAGCACAGGGTCATGTTCACTCACTCAGCAAACTTGATGAGTGGATATATAAGCAAACGGCATTATTAGTCTTCTTTTCTAGTGTGATGTTTTCGTGAGGATTCAGCTCCAATGTAACTGACATAACCTTAAAGCAGCTGATAATGCAAAGCAACTGGTGATACATATCGGTGCGAACGAAATTCAGCTCATCTGGGTCAGGAACTAAGATAGACTGTACGTCGTCTTTCAGAAATGTTTCCAAAACAGAAACTCGAGCTCACACTTTACAGCGCTTTCCAAAATGTTTAAGAAAACATTAAACAAAACAACTGCATTTCAGTCAATCTTTTAACCTTCACCATCCCTCAAAAACCTTGAACCCGAGCATAAGGTCTTTAAATGTATCTTTCTAACTATTTCATTTAAGTTTAAAAGGACAGTTATGCACGATTAATTTGCGGCTTCGTTTCCTCAGCCTTCCCAATTCCGTCCAAACTAAGCAATCGATTATAAACATGTTGATAGACAAAGGGACATAATTATTCTTCCACGATATGCAACTACAAGTTAAAATTCCAAATCCATAGTGCCCGCCACAACGAAAGCACAATGATAGAAGCACTTGCGGTTCAAAATATAAAATCATAACACGTTAGAGATTAACAATCAATTTAATCAATCAACAAAAATGAAAAACAAGTTATTTCAACAATGAATCTTACCTCCAAGCAAACTTGATATCGTTTGGATTTACGAAGAGACCTAAGGCAATCCATAAGCTTCGGCTTCTTAATCGACCTGCCCTCTCTTATATACTTATTCAACACATCTGATGCTTTCCCGCCGGTAGCTACCAACATCGAAAACTGGGCGAAAAGCCTTCTGTCCGGTACATTAGACCTATTCACAGATTCAGTAGCAGGTGCAGCTCCTGTTACCGCCACTGTCTCTATGATGGCAGCACCTGTAGTACAGAAACGTCGGCAAAGGAGCGATCCGGTGGAGAGTAGACGGCTAATCGTATTCTTCATCTAGCCTAAGGAGTGCGCACCGGGAGTGAGAATAGCGAGGCGTGGGAAAAAAATGTGGGGTGCCTTTGATTCGGAAAACTATTTTCTGTTTTGAGCTTCCAAATTTCTTTGAAAATTAAGAAAATAGTTGTTTAAAATATAAAAAACAATATGAATTTATTTATTAGTATTACAAAATTATTTTTTAATAAATTGAATGATCATGATGACAATAACAATAATTATTATTACCAAAATCATTCATAATAAAAATTTTAATAATTTCAATAATAATAATATTTTTATTATTAATATGAACAAAAAAATAGTGATAATCATGATAAAAATAATATCAATATTAAAATTCATAATAATTATTATAATATTACCACCACTTTAAATGATGATCATGATAATAGTAATATGTTTTCTTAAAAATAGTTGTGATAATAATAAGATTAATTAAAATAATTATAATATAATCAATTATAATAATAATGATATTAATACTACTATTAATAATAATAATTAATATTATTATTATGAAATATTAATATAATAATATTATTATTTATGTAAATATCAATAATAATAATAATTATTATTATTATTTACTAATATAAATTATAATATTATAATTATTAATTTTATAATTTTCTTTAAAATAATATAATGAAAAAATATATTATTATTATTAGAATATTAAAAATATAAAATATTAACATTAATAGTAACTTCATTATTAATATTAATGAGATTAATAGTAATATTAATATTTATGATGATAATATTGTTAACTTTATTAGTAATACTATTACTAATTACTAATTGATGTTATTATTAATGCTAATACTAATAGTAATATAAATTAATAAAAATATTAATATTAGAATTAATAAAAATATTAATATTAAATTTAATAATATTATTATTTTGAATATTAATTTTAATAATAATAATATAAAAAATTAATAATTATGTTAAAATAATAATAATATCATTATTATTATTTTATTAATATTAGA
The DNA here is from genome assembly GCA_039764185.1 of Tamarix austromongolica. Lineage (NCBI taxonomy): Eukaryota > Viridiplantae > Streptophyta > Magnoliopsida > Caryophyllales > Tamaricaceae > Tamarix > Tamarix austromongolica. Next base: position 13,116,395 of record CM077819.1, read on the forward strand.
ATTGATAAATATTAATAAAATTAATTAAATATTAATAATAGTATTATTATTATGATTAAAAATAATAGGTATATTAATTTTATTATTAATGATAATTATATTAATAGTAATATTATTATTCTTTTAATTGGAATGCATGTAGAAAATAAGGACATAAATTTATATGAAAGACTCAAAAAATATAATATATGTTGTTTTCCAATTTTATTCACAAAGTTGGAAAATCGTGTGTCCAATTTTTTTATTTGAAAAATATTAAACAAAAGTTATGAATATCTTTTTTGAATTTTTGAAAAACTTGAAAATGTTTTTCAAAAAACAACAATACTTTCTAAAACTAAACACACTATTAGTGTCACATGACTCATAATATGGGAGAAATAGGGCGATAATGCCAATGGAATATTGTGTAGTAAAATTAAAGATGTGATAAAATATATGTAACTCTTTGATATGTTGTGAGCTCTTTAATTAGAAAAAAAATAGTAGTAGTAAGATTTTAATTGAATTTCAAATTTATTATTATTTATATGTACACATAGTTTAGTAAATAAACTAAACTATGATAGCGTAGAAATCTAAAGGAATAGTGAATATCTATATATGTAACAAAATCATATGGTATAAGGTAAGCATTCACTCAAGTATAATAACTATTTAATTCACCAAAGTAAATTTATTTACCCACTTCACTTCCTCTTGAATATTTCCTTATCATATTTTGTTATACATTTCAAGTATTATACTTCGTTAAAAAAATTATCAAAAAATTCAATAGTGTAATACCCTAAATTTTAGATAAACCTAATCTCGAGTAATTTACTTTGTAACATAATCCTAATCTTAGAAAATTAATATTTCTACCTTACCCTAATTCTATAGCCTTAGAATTTTAACTTAATCCTAATTTATTGATAATTAAATTATCCTAATATCCTAACCTAAATTATATTAATCTTATCCTAATTAAAAAATAAACTTTTTATTTCTCTCTTTTCCTTTTCCTTATTTTCCCTTTTCTCTTATTTTTCTTTTCTTCCTTCAGTTGGCCTTCTCCCTTTCCTCTTCATTATTCCCCCTTCTTTCTGCGTGAAATATTATCACTAGGCAATGCTTGCAGCACCACCATCACCTTCCAAGCCACTCCCTACCCCATCAACTTATCAACTCATAGCCCTTATGATCATAGATTGGGGTTGAATTTTTAGCCAATTGCCACCCTCCTCCCTTCTCATATCCGCGTGCATGTGTATGCATATATATACCCCCAATAATAAGTTCTCCCAACCAACTATCTCGTCCCTTCATTTTTCTGCAGAAATTCCACCACTAAGGGCATCCTACTTTCCTTCATTTCTCTCCCCTTGTCGCTGCCAAAACAACAACAAAACTCACCACCAGCGATCCCAACCAAAACACCCCCTCCTCCTTCGGTCACCTTTATCATTCTTACCCCCTAACCAACCGCCATTTCTACCAGTGCCTTATTCCAACTTTTCGACCAAATACCCCGCAGCCAGCCACCTTCCTTTTCATTTCCTTGGTTGCAACCACATCAACTACAGCCCATGCCTCCACCCTTAGCAACTTTTATCGCATCCTCCCCCTTTTCTTTCTTCCTTAGCCACGACAACTTCCACTGGTGCACCCCTTCCACTTTTGGCAGCCTTAGCCACACCACCACCACTTAGTCCCTACAAATGAACAACATTCCCCTTGTTTTGGCTAATACCACTAGTGCACCTCCTATAGCAACGACGTATGTTTCCCTTGCTACCACGCCCTTGGCTCAGCACAACCTTGCCATTCCTCCTCTTTGGTTGCGTAAGTTTTTCCCAAATCACTTATTTGGTTTGTTTCGAATTTTCTCCCTTCTTTCACCCTTCTTCTTCCTTAATATTTCCTTGAGTATGTCATTTAATCATAATGGTTTTGTATTGTGCTTTCTTAGGTGAAATTTTGGAGGTTCCAGAAGAGGCGGGATAAGATAACCATGCGTAAAGACTAGAGTCATTTTTGTAATGATACTCGACTTAGTCTAGGATTTTTGGTTGCTAAAGTGTTATGCATGTTTTTATGTTATACCATATTATTATTATTATTATTATTTGATTTAATGTATGCTTGTTAATACTTTGATATACGATTGATATTAATTAAGGTATGATGAGTATAATAAAGTACATGGAGAAAAATGGAGGATCCGGATATATTGCTACCAAACATATAAGATTTGCATGAAATAAGAGTTTTGTTATCGATAAGGGAATTTGGTCAATATGGGTTACATGTGATAATCATGGTGTTTTAAGGTGCTATTTCATATAAAATATACTAAGCAATTTATATGAATTACGTAGAGTAGTTGTGAATGATCTAAGTTTAATAAAGTATGAAAACGGTTTGATTTGGGAATAGTAATCTTAAAATGATGAGTTTATTATCACCTGTGCGAAACGTTAGAGTTAGACCATAAAATTTGGATATGTTGTTAACATTAGTTTTTTAGGAATGTATATTGAATTTGTGAAATTAGAGTTTATAAGCCCCGAAAATAGTAACTTTTGAGATAGATTTATTATTGTATGTGTAAGACCTTAGAGTTAGGCCTTGAAATTTTAGTATGTTGATAATAATAATAATAATAATTATTATTATTATTATTATTATTATTATTATTATTATTATTATTATTATTATTATTATTAAGGAAGAGGTAATAATTTTGATGGTGAAAAGAGTGATAGGAGAAGAGTTACGACAAAAGTGTGAAACTTAGATTTTTGGAAAATATAAGGGTCTTAAACCTAAAAAATGACCTTATGATATCATGATATTCATTACCTGCCTTGAACATGTTTTGTACTTATCGAATCAATCATGAATAAAACATTAATCAATTAAACTGAAAGATCACGTGAGTCGGACCGAGGTATTTTATGGGTTTATTCCACCAGACAATAATAGTGGCTCGAGTGTGTTGGTCATGGCAGGTGTTTCAGACCATTCCACCGGTTTAAGAACACTATCTTAGGAGTGTTACCATGAGAGGTGTTGGGTTCATTCCATCGGACAATAATAGTGTATTAGGAACATTTTGTCTTGAGAGGTGCACTAGTCTATTCCATCGGATTAAGAGTAGTGGGGCCCTAAATTCAATGTGAAAGATAAATTGATTTGAAATAATTAACCTAATGGATAAGATATTAATTACTTAAAATAGAAGAGTATGTGAGTCGAGACCAATGTGTTGGTTTCATTCCACTAGACGATAATAGTGGCTCAAGTGTGTTGTTTTTGAGAGGTGCTTCAGATCGTTCCACCAATTTAAAAATAGTAGGGTCCCTAAACTTAACATAAATAAAAGAATAAAAATATTTATATTTAATAAAAAAAAAGGCTTTTACCACTTACCTTGTGATAATTTATGTGTTTAAATGTGTGTATTAACTATACCCCTAACTTAATAGTATCGTCACCTTAATCGGCACATAGCGTACTGAGTCTACTGACCATACTTTTTATAGGTGCTACTCATTTCTAGGAGCAGACAACCCTGATGCTTCTATGTAGGTCTTTAAAGACCATTTGGATGATTTTGCTGCATATGATGCATTTTATGGAGAGAAGTGATTTTTCCTATACCGGAAGTTTAGGTGAAGAGTCATGTTATCCTGATGATATTTTTACCCGGATACCTTTTGGACTCTTTGATCTATGGCATCCCTATTGTTGTATTTTATTATTGTACCCCAGAGTTAGTCTCTAATCTCATATTTATATTTATAAAGCTTCTCTCATTTCTATTTACCATATTTTCGTTTTAATGGTTTTAGCCTTGTGATTTGTGTGAGGATGGTATGGTAAACTAGACTTACATCAATTACGGCGGTAACACCTAGTATTTCGATTATAATTTTTCATTGTAAAATAAAATTTTTTAATAGTAAAATTTGGAGTGTTACAAGTAAAAAAAATTGAAGAAGTGGGGAAATAGTGCAATACATATAACACTTCACTCAACTTAACAAATATCTCAAAAATAACATATCTAACTTATGTACAAACTCTTCAAATCTTCTAGAAATAAAGGATTTTGTGAATAAATCAATTGGATTCTCATAACATTGAATTTGTTTGACATTGATTGTTTCTTCCTCCTCTACATCATATGTGGAGAAAAATTGTGGTATTATAGACTTTTTTCTGTCTCATTTGATGTATCCCTCCTTTTCATGAGTGATAGAAGTTGTATTATCCTCATATATTAAAGTGGGTTAATCCATAATTATTTTCATACCACATTTATTTCATATGTGTTGAATCATTGATTGTAACTATATGCATTTTTGTCCATTTTCATAAAGAGTAATTAACTCTGCATTAGTTAATAATGTGGTAGTCACAATTTACTTTCTTGATCTCCATGATATTAAAGCATTCCCAAATGTGAGCACATAACTAGATTGTGATTTTATTTTGTGGGGATCTGATGAGTATATTAAATCTATATATATGATGAGAGTGGCATTTGTATGTCTTTGGTAGAATAGTCTAAGATCATGCGTACGTCCGAGGTAACGAAACAAATTTTTATCTCCCTTCTAATGTCTCATTATTGATCCTTAACTATGTCTGAACAATAAGTTAACATAAAAGACAATAAGTTGTGCCTTGTATCTTATAATTTTTTCCCTTATTTCATTTGTACACAAACTGTAACACCCCGATTTTTACTACTAAAAATTATATTTTGTATAAGTGTTAATCAAAATAATGGGTGTAACTGCCACACTCCGTATAAGTCCCGCATATGGAAGCATTAATGAAAAAAATAATGGGTGTTACCACACTTAGTATAAGTCTAGCATCGTCTACCATTCTTATACTAAGGGCTAAGGTTAAAACATTACTTAAACAACATTTATAATGTCAGAGCAAAATAGAGATTATAAAATTTATTCTTATCTTAATAAATACAAAAAGATCGGACAAAACAGTTACAATATAAGAAAAGAAGAAACAACAAAGGGATATAAGAGTGCACGGTGGTGGATATAGTAGTTTGGGCATGTAAAACATAGCACGACCGAGGGAGGAGGAGGAGGAGGAGGAGGAGAAGAAGAAGAAGAAAGAAAGAAAGAAAGGAGAGGGAGCTTGGGCAATGGTGTTGGACTAAACATTAAAATGGCAGGAAAAAAAAAGAGGAAGGAAGAGAGGGTGGAGTAGTGTGTGTGTGTGTGTGTATATATAGTGCGAATGATGAAAAGGAAAACAGAGGGAAAGGCGTGCAATGGTTGTGCAGGGTGATGGTACAAGTCACGAGGGGTGGCAGGGAGACGATGGTTATGTGTTGTGATAAAAAATGTAGGTAATGGGGATGGTTGTGCGTATATGTTGCGTAAGGATAACGAAGGAAAGAAATGGCAGGGGAAGTGATGGTACATGTGCAGGTCGGGCAGCAAGTGATAAGAGGAGAAGATGGGTGATGGATGATGGTGATGATGGAGGCTGCAGAGGAGGTGATGGTGGAGGCTGCAAGTGACAAAGCAAGTGTAATACTCCAAAAAATTTCTTAGTTTAATCCTGCATCATTAGCGCCCTAATCTAATGCTAATCTCAATACACCTTATGTTAGCCTTAACCTATCATTAATCCCAAAACTTTAACCAATTCTAAAAACCTTAACTTTGATAAACCATAATTCATAAATTAAAATAAAAACCTACTAAAATTTTTGCTAATCCTAATTACCTTTAGCTAATCTAAAATAACCCTAAACTAATCCCCCAATCCTTCTCTTTTCTTTTTCTTTTTCTCTCTTCTTTTCTTTTCCTTCTTCTCTTCCTCCCACCAAACTTGAGTTGCAATTCTTGAACCTATGCAACTTACACCATCACCTCACCTCCTTTCTTCTTTTCTTCTTCTCCTTCTGCATCCTTATCCTTGCTCGATCTATACCCCGTCACACACCCATCTTTCCCCCTGCAATTTTTCTTCTTCTCACACAACACTTCCATAAACCATCACCACCCTCACCCTACAGCTATTAACCTACCTTAACCATCTCCTACAAACATCACCATCACGTTGTAGCTGCACAATCACCATCATCACCATCGCACACCAGCACCCTCTTGTTCTTTTTCTTCTTCCCAACGCACACCACACACGCACGCATGTACATATGTGTGTGTGTGTGTGTGTGTGTGTGTGTATACCTCACACTCTCCCTATTTCTCTTTGGTTTTGCCTCACTCTGCTAATATTTGTGCCAAATAGACATCACTGAGCTCCCTCTTCTTTCTCCTTTCCTCCTTCTCCCTTTATTCTTCTACTTCTCCTTCATTTCCCTATTTTTGGCTTTCGCACCACCATCTCACCCACCGTGCACTGCCTCAGCCACCACTCGCCGCCCTTTAGTCAGTAGACTGACCACTAAGGTTGCCCCAACCTTCCCCCTCACTGTCGCTGACCATTACCATTGACCGCCACCTCTTTTCACTTATTCTTCCTCTCATGTGTTGTAGCATCGCAGAGTGCACCACCGATGCACTGCTTGTTGTATGGCCATGCAATGCTTAAATCCCTTGTTACACAACCGTGCAACTCCTGCACCGTCTAACCATACATAATTTTTTCTGTCGGCTTATTTCTACACGGCCATGCAAATTTTGCACCGCCTGGCCATACACCTTGTTTTCTCTTGAGCAGAAGCTACACCGTCTACTTCACATCTGTGCAACCTCATTCCTTTGGTCGTGCATCCCTATTTTCACCCCAAACTTCAACCAAACACCTGCAAAATTTAACCATAGCTCCACCACACATTCCTCTATACATTCACACATCTCAAGCTCCCATTTGACTATGGTTATACCTATTTTTACCCTCTTTACCTTGATTTATCTTTCGGTTTAACTCTTCGATCTTAACCGTATATTTTATTATTTTAGTATGTGGTATTCCAGTAGCTTCGGAGAAGGAAGTCTAGGATTTACATGCTTAGAGCTCAGTGTCCTAGTTGGTAAGGATACTATTCAATTTTTAGGACTTTTGATGACATTTTCTTGTATGGTTATATGTGTTTTCCTGATATTGTTGCTATATTATGTAACATATGTTAATATTGATAATTTTTGGTGATATGAATGTTATGTTGAAAGAAAATAAGAGTTGGTAAGAGAAATTATTATGTTATGATTTGTGACGATAATATCATATTTGTGAAAATACATCTTATGGTATGAAATATGGGTTAAATGATGATAATTATCGCACTTGTTGAAATAAATCTATAATATGAAATATGGGTAAAATAATGATAATGTCATAACTGTAAAAAATATGTCTTATGGTATGAAATATAGGTTGAATGAGTTGTGGTAAATGGGCTGAAGGTCTCTCATGAGGTATGATGATAAATGGGGACTTGGAGAAATAATATGTATGGAAGGTATAAGATTTTATAAAATAAAGGTTTTAATTATGCTTGAATGGTAACTTGGTTCTTATGGGATAATAAGAAAGTTTGGGTAATTTATGTGTTAGGAGGTTTAAATTATGACAATAATAACTTGAGTAATTCATGGGAGTATTATTGTTATTTGGGATTCATAAACGTTTAATAGAAAATTTGGGGCAAGCTATCTTGAAATGTTAATATTATTATTCCATGTTTAGGGTTTAAAGGTTATCTATTGGAATTAGAAGTCATGAAAATTTCATAGGAAGTGTTATGAAAATTCTATGGAATATGGGCTTGGATACTTTAGTGATTAATATATCGGAATGAGATTATTAAATCAGACTTATGGGAATTAGGTTTTGCATTTTGGATATGATACTAATAATGGGATTTAGGTGATGACATAATATAATATGAGTAGAACAACCACTATGGGAGAATAAACACTAAAGGAAGTGTAATTAGGGTTTGACAGGACTTAAGGACTCGGACCTATGCTACCTATATATCTGTTTTGACTGTGTCTTATGCCTGAAAATCAATTTTAAATAAGATACTAATCACTTAAAGTGAAAGAGCACGTGAGTAGGGTCATGGTGATTATTTTCCTAAACATATATATATGTATCCCATTTCATTGGGGAGAATAGTGGCTCGGGAGCGTTCTATCACGAGATGATGTTTTTAATCTCTATTCCATCGAAAATAATAGTGGCTCGGGTATGTTATCCCCGAGGGTTTCAGAAAGTTCTACCGATTTAAGAATAGTGGGGTCTCCGCTCATCGTAAAATAAGACATATCTTCATAACCTATGGAAAAGATACTAATGATTTACAGTAGAAGAATAAATGAGTCAGGACTAGAGTGATATATTTTCTATATGTATATGTATTCTTATTCTACCAGGTAGAATAGTAGCTCGGAAGCATTTTTCCCCAAGGAGATTTGTTTAACCTTCATTCCACAAAAAACAATAGTGGCTTGGTTGTGTTGTCCCCGAGATTTTCAGACCATTCCACCAATTTAAGAATAGTAGGGTTCCTTATTCAATGTACATAAAAGAATGAAAATGGATTATACATAATAAAAGGATCTAGATCGTAATATACCTTATTAGATGTTTATTTACTTGGTTATATTCCTTTATTACCTAATGTGGAAGCATGTGCTATTTGTATTCCTATGTCGATAGTATTATTCCCTAGAGTACGCGTACTGACCACCCGTTTTATGGGTGCTGCTCATTCCTATGAGCAAAAGGCCTTGGATCTTATATGCAGATTTTAGAGGATCAAGTAGATAACTTTGCAGTCCATGACACCTTATGTGAGGATGAGTGACTCCATCTATGTCGGGGTCAGGTGAAGAGTATATGTTATCCATATTATGTATTTAACCGGATACCCTTTTGGACACTTGACCCATGGTATCCTACTTTGTATTTTGGTATTGTAAAACTCAGAATTAAAACTCAGTATTGTACTATAAATGTGCTTTTATTTTCTAATTTCCTTGTATTACTTTAAATTTTTTAGCCTTATGATTGATGTAAGGATGGTTGCATAAACCAGAGTTATGTCGATCATGGCGGTAACCCCCACTATTTTACTTAGTTACTTCCGCTGTAAAAACAAAAATTTTCAGTAGTAAAAATTGGGGTGTTACAGCAAGTTGCAATAAAATCAAACTTTGCGGTTAAGGTTGATGGGAGATGAAGGAAGAAAAGAAAAGAAGAAAGGGAAAAAGATTTAAGGGGTTAGTTTAGGAAATTTTGGATTAACCAAAATAGTTAGGATTAGTAGAAATTTTTGTAGGTTTTGTTTTTGGTTTACAAAATATGATTTATCCAAGTCAAAGTTTCAAATTCGGTTAAAGTTTCAAGATTAATAAATTGGGTTAAGGCTAAAATAATATTTTTTGTAGGATTAGAATTGCATTAAGATATATTTTATATGGTATTAGGTTAGCTAAAATTTGTGGTATTACACAAACACCGATTTGTATCATATTGGCATTATGTCTCTTAATGTAAGGACCATTCATGTTTTTCTAGGGATTTTAGTTCTACTTGGGTTACTTCTTTCCACTTTAGTCAATCTTGTAATTGTTAACATTCATTTATCATCCTTGGCTCAATATCATTTTCATTTGATATCATTTCACATGCAATTGAGTATGTAAACACTTCATCCACTAAGGTGTCACTTTAATCAAAATTATTCTCTAGTAGAAACGTAATTTATTGATATTTCATGATCATCAATATTTCCATCATCATGCACCTATTCTTAGGTGTTGTCCTCGTAGGAATCATTATCTCTTTATTCAATGGAATGAACAGTTGCAATATCATTTGTTACATTGTCTTACTTTCTCATCCTTTTAAGTCTCAAGGCTTTTAAACCAAGTGGCCTACCACACTTTCAACATGTTGTAGTTTCATTTGTGGAAGTATTATCTAAAAATTTAATAGGAAATGAATTTTTTATAGGAGCATTCATATTTGGAATGCATAAATTTTTCACTTTCTTGATACCAAGGAATGTATTGGGGAATAAATCAGCTACATCTTGTGAGTTTGTAATATTCTACACTTTTTGTTCACACAAGTTTGGTCGTGAATCAATATGAGATAAATTGGTTATATTCTATGTAATCTTATTTGTATATGGCCCCTACTTGCTCTTATCTCCCTTTAAGGTTGAAAGTATTGCTTCACTAAAATGACAATCAGCTAATGGAGTTGTGAACATATCACTATTCATTGGCTTAAGATATTTAATAATTGATGGGAAAACTAATATAAATTCCTAATCTTCTCCATGAACCCATTTTGGTTCATTATGGTGGAGCAACGGGAATATATACAACACAACTAAATATTCTTCAATGCAATACATTTGGTTCTTTACCAGATACCAATTTTAATGGAAAGTATTTATGATAAGCATTCAATCTTAACCAAATCAAAGTTGTTGCATGTAATATTACATGTCCCCAAGTTGAAGAGATTAATTTGGAACCCATCAATAATGGTCAAGAAATCAATTGGAATTGCTTAATCAAATATTTAGCAAGACCATTTTGTGTATGGACATGAGTCACTGGGTGCTCCACATCAATTTCAAATGGCATATAATAGTCATTAAATACTCGGGATGTAAATTCACCAACATGATCAAGTCTATTTTTTTAATTATACTACAACCCAGAAAATGAGCTTTTAATTGAATGATTTGAGCTAGGAGTCTAGTGAATGTCACATTCCTATCTACTATAAAATAAACTCACATGTGACCAATGTGTTGATGCATTGATCGGCACCATAAAATATGAAAATGGTCCACATGGAGGGATAATCAGTCAATAAATATCTTCTTGTATTCTTCCTAAAAACTTTATAGACTTGGTGGTGATTTTATACATAGAAGTCCTTATAATCAATTTGCTAAGTGAAAAAAGAAAATACATGAAAAATCACAAGACTTCGAGACCTTAAATGATCTTTAATAAGTGTCCAATTTAATCTTCAATAATTTTGCGCATCATTCCTAACATAGGTGACCCAAACAAGCATACCATAAAGTAAATGTTTTCTTATATTCTAAATTCTGGCTAAATAGCATATTTGGACTTATATTAGTATAATACAATCATGAGGAATATCTTGACATTTTTTAAATAGTACATTTCTTATTAGATTCATGCATTATAATACACAATACTCTTTCCCATTTTCATTTGTGGTTTTTATATGATAAATATTTTGACTCATTTCATTAAAACTCAATAAATTTCTTTGATATTTCCTCGAATACAATGTGTCGTTAATAACTAATTTTTTCCGCTTAGGAAGTAACCCACATGCTCATTTGTAGCCTTTTATGAGCTTAGTAGCACTAGGTATAATGTTTATATTACTATCAATATATTTTAGTTGAGAAAAATGTTATTTGTTTCTCATAATGGTGTGTGTAGTGACATAGTCTACGAAGCATTTTTCTTTGCCATTGAATTGGTTTTCAGATGTGTCCATATCTTATATTTTAAAATAAAGAATAATTATTAGGTTATGTTTAAAATAAACTTCATATTCATTAATAATAGAAACTACAAGATAACATAAACAAGGATGACATAAATCATAAAAATGGCATGCTAATAGAAGACATATTACAACATGCTAATGGAGAACACGATACAATATATTAAAATAGAAACAAAAGGATATTAGAGTTAATATTCTCTGAATTAGTAGCATTCGCCATAATTCAAGTTCACCACCATTATCAATGTTGTCAATGAAGTAATCAAAAATTTCTAGAGTGGGCATAGATGTGGTGGCATTATCAGTGAAATCAACTTCAACATTCTTCTCCCTAGCCTTGATGAAACGTTGGTATGAATCAACCAAGTATTTAGCAATTCTACAACTACGAGTCTAGTGCACAATCATGCCACATTTGTAACATAATATTTTTTTTCTTTAGAGGAAATTTCTTCTGCCCACCTAACATTTGTGGTTTCAAATTTGTATATTATTTAAAACCCATACTTTCAAGGTTGTGGTAGTTAAAGCAACCCCTGCCACAATAGTTACCATATCCTCACTTTGTGTAATGCCCACATCTATACTTTTGTGTAGCATTAGCTTCAAGTAACATTGTGAAACCAATGGATCTTAAGTTATGAATTTTCATTAAGAACTCATTGTTTTTTTATCCATAAGAAAAACTTGTATAAGTTCTAAATACTTCCTAAATTTTCTTAGTTTATATTGCTCTTGGAATAAGACATTTGATACATGGAGCATGGAGAGTGTCTTTTTTAACATTTGCTCATTAATGAATGCTTGTCTGCACATTATTAGTCGGGACATTATTTGATACATATCAAAGTTATAGTCACCTATACTCTTATAATCCTGGAACTTTAAATGAATCAGGTCATATTGAGTCATTGGGAAGAGGACCATACTTTGATGTTCGTACATATTTGTTAAACTATCACATAACTTTTTTAAATCTTCTTTTAATAAGTATTCAATTATTACACTTTCATGTAAATGGTGACAAATAAATATTATTATCTTTTTCTTTTTTTCTTCTGTTGCAATTTTTTTTTTTGCAATATTATGGTGAAGACATTTAGCCTAGCAAATTTTCATTCTAAATATCTTTGACTTGATAGGTCGAAGATATTGAATACTCTAATATTAATGGTTGTTATGGGGCGTGCTGCAATATATATATATATAAGTTAATGTTAAAAGAAATACTAAAAATGTTAGTATAATATATTAAATTAGATAAACTAAAATAAAAAAAAATATTATCAAACAAATCACTTCTCTTTCTTTCCACTTTTTACATTTAATGCTTGATGGGTCTATAAAAGACCCATCAACCTCCATCCATTTCCTCATCTTCTTCCTTCCTTTTTTATTTAAAAAAAATTATAGTATAATATATCCAACTGTTGATATATTTAGTTCTTTTTTTACTCCTAATAAACTCATTATTTTTAGCTTGAGATATTTTTTTTATCTTATGATATGTTTCACGAATAATTTATTTTATTTTCTATGCGATCTTCATGGATCGAACATGGAAAATAGGTAAGAAAAATATAATATGTATGTGTGTGTAGCTCTTAGTTTTACTAGAAAATGAAGGAGGGACTATTCTTCATGGCTTAGTCCAATATGGGATAATCATGCTTTATAACATAACCATGCTTTATAGCCTACGTGAGTTAAACTTAGTAAGGCAATTAGAAAAACCAATATTTTTCGTTTAAAAAAAATCAACTCGTAAGTCCCAACTCCACACTTATTATGCCGACTTTTCTCCGCACGCAACTCAAAACATATTCCGGTCACAACTCCCAACCTCCCTCGTTCAAACTCTCCCTTTATTCTTCGGTGCATCAGAGAAGAAGAAAAAAAATGGAGAAACTCAAAACTCGAAGATCCAAAGATGAAAAAATGGTTCCTGAGCTCTCTTTCTCATTCGTTTCAAATTTTATTTTATTTTTTTGCATATAGATGATTTCTTTTAATCTCATGCATTATAGTTTAAAAAAAGGTAATTGATGTGGACGTTAAACTTGTTTGCCTTAATCACATTTCAGTTTCTGTTTAGTTACATTGATTTAAGAGAATTTACTGTAAGTTACATGTTATTAGGAGGATGTTAGTGGTTTGTATTAATGCATGGAGTTACGTGTGATTATGGCCGAAAGTAATGGTCCATAACGCACATTCTTAGGAGTTTTATTTATTGCTGAAATTAACTAAATCCACTTTCGGGTTGTATAAATATGAGGTGGAGTCGTAGAGTATTGGATATGCAGTTTTGTACTGTTTCATTAGTTTTATGAATGCAGAATTAAGTTGCATTATACTCCTCTTAAAAATCCTTCCCAAAATTCTATCTGTTTCTATTTTTCATATACTGTCATCTTAATCATTTATCTGAGTCTTCTCAGCAGAGCAATTGGTATCATTAGTCAATTAAGCCAACAATTGATTTCTTTTGATTTTTACTATATTCGCTCTTTTTAATCTCTTTCTTTTTTTTTTCCTTTGATCTAACTCAAATGAAGGTAATATTGTTAGATTTGGTTCAATTTTATTGTGATATGTCCGAGACCATTTTGATTTGATCTAGCGAATGTATATTCTGTTCAGATCAGCTTTTATCAATTTAGATATGAGTTTTTTTGTTATAAAAAAAGATCTATGTTTATGGAGAAAGAAAATATTTCTACCAAGGTCTTATGACCCAAGAAAACAGTTTTGAAAAAACAAATTATAAAAAAGAATGTTCTGGTCTATGATATGTAGGATCCAATTTTTGTTTGTCAACCATATAACGTACTTCTAAGAACACTCACAGAATAAATAATTTTGACAGAGTAAATAAATTATGTAATTTGTGATATTTTTTAAAAAAATTATTTTTTATTTTCATATTAAAGGTATATCCGGAATATTCTTAGACCAAACAATCAGTAGAATTTTTTTGTTAGATCCTTTGTATTGGAAATATGATAAGATATATGTAACTCTTTGATATTTTGTGTGCTCTTAAATTAGTAAAAGCAGTAATAATTCTTGAGTTGAATTTTACATTTACTATTAGTTATTTATACACATAATTTGGTGAATAAAACAAACTACAATAGCCTAGAAACCTAGGGAAAGAATTAATATATATATAATTTCATAACTTGAAACATAAATATATAATATTTTTATAAAATATTATCGTCATGCGATAGTTTTTTTCATCTACTAAAGGTAGTTTCCACTACCTATTTTCTAACTTGAAGTATAAATATCTAATATTTATAAAAATAACACCAGTTATTTTTCTGGCACTCAAATACTATAGTTTTCTTATATACTTATAGCAGTTTCTTTCACCTATAAAGAATAGTTTTGTACAACCTACTTTATGCAGTTTTCAAACTTAAAACATAAATATACAATATTTACAAAAATAACATCATTTTTTTTATCACTCAAATACTATAGTTTTTTGAGCTACTTATAGCAATTTTCTCTATGTATTAATATTAGTTTCAATCACATATTGTTGGTAGTTTCTTCAATTAAGAATGTTAGTTCTTATTGTATGTATACATATATATGCATGTGTGTGTGTGCGCATTAAATGCATCTAGCATTAGATAAATATTCACTCAAGTACAATCAATTATTTAATTCACTCTAGTGAAATTATCTATCCATAACACGATATTACTTTTATGAATAACTATTATTATTATAAGAGCATCCACAATGATATACTAAATTTACAACATCAAATTATATCGTCTAATTATTTTCTTTCTACTCTTTTATATTTTTATCAATTTATCTCAAACATAATTATTTATTCTACATCAACTACCTCAAATTTATAGTACTCTATTTCTGTTATCAGTTATATCATCAATCATTTATACTTTATATTATTTAACTTTTAATTTATATTAACATATACATATCAATTAACTATTTTATTAAATCAATTTCAATTAAATATAAGTTTACAAATAAATTTAAAGACCATTATTTTACTTTAAAAAAATTAAATTCTTAAAAAATATTTATGCCTTGAATAATTTTTAAAATAACCGGTTATGATTTATTTTGGTTTTAATAATAAAACTGTAATACTTCATAACTCTAATTTAGGAAATTATGACAAAATAGGGATTTATTGGTGAGATTATTTAAATATATTATTTTAATGAAATAATGGGAGTAATTAAGATGAAAAAAAGGAGGAAAATAGCAAAGAACTTAATAGAGAAGATTAGGGTAATCTGATAGTTAAAATAGAATTTAGGAAGATTTACCTAAAAATTTCTAAAATAATATAAAAATGAATTTAATTAATATTTTACTAATTTTTATTATTTTTAAATATTTAAAAATATCAAAAATACCATAAACACCCCAACTACCCTATTTTGCTTTTTTCTTTTCCTTTTTCTTCTTTCTTTTTCTCCTTTATTTTTGTAACACCCCCAAAATTCACTACTGAAAAATTTTGTTTTATTTAAAAGAAATAGTGGAAGCAAAATATAAAACGGTGAATTTCGAGGATATTACTGCCACACTTAGTACCAGACTGGTTCACTCATACCGTTCCAGTACCAAGTGCTAAGACTAAAGAGCATAATATCAATTGCTAGAAATTCAAACCATTATTAAATCAGAGTAGCGCAAGTAAATATTTTATAAGAATAGATTCCACATATGGTGGTTACAAGAATACAATTACATTTAAACCATACATTAAAAGAGGAAGAATGAAATCCTAAAGGTCGGATAATCCTTACGCTATTTTCCGTCGCCCACTTGAATAGCACCTGAAAAGACCTGCAAGGGCACTGCTCATTGAATAGGCAGGGGCCCCATGAAGGGAACCTTCAGTACTATGGTACTAAGTAACCCTTTAAAACACACTTAAAAATAGGCCCGCAATGTCACACATGATACAAATCTATATACATATATAACAAGATGTGTACATATAACATTCACATAATTAACAATCACATATATCAATAGGTTGCAATGTATGATCGATACTTTCAGCCTTAAGCCATTAGTCCATCATTATTCAATCATCTCTCAGATTTTATATCCATGTGAGTGTGGGAACCCCACTATTATAGCCAATTGGTCACTTATAGGGCAGAACGCACCTAACCACCATTATATGCCGGTGGATCGGTCTCCAGGGCAAAATGCTCCTGGCCATTATTATTCACCAGTGGACTAGTCTGGCCCCGACTCACATGGTGTTCCACTATAAGTGATTAGTATTTTTCCATAACTTTATTCACATCCATGACTGATTTTATTAAGCTCAGGACCCCCACTATTATTGTCGGTGGATCGGAATATATATCAACATCATCCGGGGCAACACGCTCCTGGGCCACTATTATGTCCGATGGATCGGTACTCATAATCACTTGCCAGGGTAACATGCTCCTGGGCCACTATTATATCCGGTAGATCGGTACTCATAATCACTTGCCAGGGCAACACGCTCCTGGGCCACTATTATAACCGGTGGATCGGTACTCAATATCATAAGTCATCTGGGCCCGACTCATTAATCTTTCACTTTTATGATTAGTATTTTTCCTTTCTTTAATCAGCACAACAATTCCAATTATTTGCCTCGGACGGGAGATCAAGAACCCGGGACACAAAGGTACATCAGTCGTACCAGTGCATACAAGCTACTCAGTACCCTTCAACCATGAACCCAGGGATGCAAAGGTACCCTGGTCGTACTGGTTCATAAAGCTACTCAGTACCCTACCGATAAGGACACCTAATCCATAAGTATGCATACCCCCTAACTAGGTCCGTAGAGCTAGATAGAGTAAGATATAGGGCCTGGCTGGGGCACAAAGGCATACCAACAAATACCAGAATAATCGTGGGCTAAACCACATCTTTAGAGTAGCGACCCCTAAAGAGCCACCATTCCCGATCTCGAGGTCTTTCACTTTAAGTATTAGTGTCTTAATTAAAGTGATCATGAAAAGCACAATAATCAGATACTTATTCACTTTCAATCGTTCTGATATCATTAGTCATTTCTTATTCAGGCGGTTATCCAAGATAACACGGAGAAATCATTAAGGCCATCATAATATCATCTAATTCCGAATTAGGATTCGTTCTCATGATACTTACTAATTATCAAACAATCTTACCTTGCTAATCAATGTTATTTGAGTCATATTATGAAATTCAGCAATCACAACGACATGTCAGGTACAAATTACTCATTTACCCCTTACTTATATAATTGCTAAGTCATCCCTTCTTTACTTGACAAATTACCATATTACCCTTCAGGTTGCATATTTATCAAATTACCTCTTACTCGGTTTAGGTTGCCAAGTTATCTCCTACGCTTTTTAGATCACCATTCACCCCTCATAATTGCTACACTTATCATATTTTTCCTTTGGTTGGTTAGATTTCCGCATTGCCCTTCTCCTTTGTTATAATTACTAAATTGCCCTTGAGTTGGATAAATTACCAAATTATCTTCCTTCATTATCATGATTACCATTTTGCCCCTTTAGTTGGTTAAATAATTACTAATTTACCCTTTAGTTGGCTAAATTACCAAATTGCCCCTTTAGTTGGATAAATTATCAAATTGCCCTTATTCTTTATCATAATTACCATTTTACCCCTCTCAATTATTATACCTGCCATTTTACCCCTTTTCAATTATTATAAATCCCAAATTACGATTTTTCATAATTACAATTACTAATTGACCATTTTTCATAATTATAATTACCAATTTACCCTTCTCCATATTTATAATTATTAATTTACCCTTCTCCATATTTATAATTATTAATTTACCCCTCTTCATTTTTATAATTACTATATTGCCCTTCTCCATTATTAAAATTACCATAATGCCCTTTTATTGGTTAATTTACCAAATTACCCTTCTCTGTTATCATAATTATCCAATTACCCTTTTATAATCATAATTTAATTACCAATCTATCCTTCGTCGTTATCATTATTACCAAGTTACCCCTTACTCCCAAATTTGCCATAAATATCCTTTTAATTTACAAAATTACCCTTCTACCCCTTACTTCCAAATTACCATAATATCCTTTTATTTACAAAATTACCATAATATCCCTTTTGCTTTACAATTTACTATTTTACCCTTTTACCTCCAAACTTACCATTTTTATCCTTTCTTATAAAATTACCATTTTGCCCTTCTTTTCCAAAATTACCATATTACCCTTTACTCTCAAAATTACCATAATACCCCTTTACTCATAAAATTACCATACCCCTTTTTACTTGTAAAATTACCATATTTCCCTTTTGCCTTCAAAATTACCACTTTACCCCCTTTATTACCCCACTTTTATTAAATTAACATTACCACATGGAATAATAATATTAACACTCCATTAACAATATCCAACTCCACCAACTATTATATTTTAATATAATACATATTAGCACCCACACATATTAGGCCACATCCTTACACAAGAATTATTACTAAAATACCCCTAGGGCTCACAATAATATTATTCAAGCATAAATGGTCATAATATGACATGGATAAGTACTTTAACACTTTCATTAATAATCAAGTTCTTCCCTTAGACAACATTTACACACAGAGTACATAATAAAAGAGCATACTTTCCTTTTTATTAAACAATACAAGCAAACATATAAATTATACTAACAACCATATATCAAACATAATAACATATTAAAAATCCTAATGTGCTAACATACGTTTACCCATGTGTTTAAGTAGGGTTTAACGATTACCTTAATTCCCGCAAAATTGAATATTACTAGTATTCCGGTTAAATATTCAAGCTTTGATTAGCAAAACCAATACCTAAAAATAATATCAATATTTATTATATTAGAAATAGGAAAATGAAAACATAAGACTTTATAAATTTTACTTAAGGAAATAATTAATTTAAATATTATCATACCTTAAAATTTTTAATAAAAATGGCCAATAAATGCAGAAACTCATGCTACATATGCAGCATGAGATGCATGTAAAAATAAGGGTCGAAGGTTGCATGAAAAAGAGGGTGGAAGGGGTGTTTTCGGGTTGGGGTCTTTAAGCTAGAAAAGAAGGTAGATGGGGCAGGATTTAAGGCAAGGGAATGGTGCATGAGTGAAGAGGGGTGTAGGTGGATGCTAGGGATGGGTTGTTAGCGGCTAATGGCGGCGGAGGCGGCGACGGCGAGGTGGCAAAGTTGGCTACCGAGGTGGGTCGAGGTGGAGGGGCTGAGAAGGAAGGAAAAGAGAAAGGAAAAATGAAGGGGTTAGGGGGCTTGTTTCGGCCAAACAATGTATGGGGGTCGTAGAGGAGGTTGCATGGAGTTGAATCATGGGTTGGGTGGCGGTAGAGGTGGCCGAACGGCGGCGAATGGCAGGGTTGCAGATGGGATGCCGATAAGGGAGAAAAATGGTGAGGAAAAGGAGACGGGAGGAAGGTGGAGTTGCGAGGTGGCTTGGATGGTGTTGTGGTGGTGTGGGGAGGGAGTAGAGGGGTGCAGAAGGTGGTTTAGGTGGTTGATGAGGTGGTTGCATAGGCGGAGGGTGGCAGTGGTGCACAAAATGGGGATGAAAATGGAAGAAGAAGAAAAGGATAGAAAGGGATCGGGGAAGGGGAATGGATCGAAGAAATGGGGCAGGGAGAGGCTGGAGAAGTGAAGAAAAAGGAGAGGGAGGATAGGAGGGTCGCTGGCTGGCCGGTGGCAACATGTAGGGTGGCAGGGGAGGTGGTAGGGTGGCAAGGAGGGGAGACGAAGAGGGGGGAAAACAGGGTAGGAATGATGGTTTGCAGGGCTAGCTAGGTGCAAAAATAGGAAGAAAATGATGGGAGAGAGGGAGAGGCGGGTGGTGGCAGCTAGGGGTGTGGCCGACATGCTCAAGGGCAGCAGGCTGGTGATGGTGACAAGTCGGGTGAGCGGCTGTCGAGGCATAGAATAAGAAGAGAAAAAAAAAAGACAGGGAAGGGAGCATCAGGCCGGTCGGGGAAGGAAAAAAAAAAGACTGGGTCGGCTAGTCTAGGGTGAAGGGAAGGAAAGAAAAAGAAAATGGGGGAGTTGGGCTGGGCCACTGCGTCGGGGAAAAGAGATGAGGGAAGGAAGTGGGTCGGAGGCCCAAGCGCAGGGGGAGAGGGGTGAGGCTGGCCTAGCGGCCCAAAGCCAGGAAAAAGGAAAAAGAAAGAAATAAGGAAAAAGAGAAAAAGGAGAAAGAAAAGAAAAAAGGAGGAAAAGGAAAATGGGAAAATGGAAAATTTTAAAATAATTGAATTTATAAAATAATAGGATGTAATATTTTTGATAATAAGTATATTTAATAATTTAATTTAATATAATTAATATATGGGCTTAAAAAGGATAATGTTAGTAAAATACTGGTTTGAAAATTTATTTAAATAAAAATAATATAATAAAATAACAAAATATTTATTTTTAATTTATTAAATACTCCTATCCAAATTTATATACTCAAAATTCATAAAATAATTAAACTAAATAATTTTAAAAGCTAATTTATTTCAAATAAATGCTATTTATTAAATTATAGGTTTCTAAAATTTTGGGGGATTACACTTTTTCTCCTTTCTCCTTTTTCTTTTCCTCCTCTTCTTCCCCCGTTTGGGCCTCGCCTATGCGGCCCAACCTCCCCCTCCTCTCTTCTCTCCCCCACGCGACCCAGCCCGCGTCTTCTTTCTTTCTTTCTTTCCTTTTTTTCCTCCCTCATCCGCCCGGTTCTACCCCTCTTTTTTCTTTATTTTCTTTTCCCTTGACCATCCAGCCCAACTCCTTTCTTCTTCCTCCTCCCTTCCCTTGTCCTCATGCTGTAGGTTGCGCCTGCGACCTGCCACCGTCCTTCCCCCTGCCAATGCACTCTAACCTGCATCCTCCTCTCACCCCATCCCTTTCCTTCCCATTTCAAGCCCAGCCTACCCCTACCCTACCTCTCTCATGTGCTATCTTCCCTTTCCCTTTCCCGTCCCCTACCCTACAACCCTGAAATTTATAGGGCCTGCACCAGCCTACCACTGCTGGCCGGCTGCCCCTAGCCCCCTACTCACTTTTCCTCTTCCCCGTTTGTCCTCTTCTCCCTCCCTTTGCCTATAAATACCACATATGGACCCCCATTTGCCCCTCCTTTGCTCTGCCTAAAAACCCAGCCATTTTCGCCACTGCGACTTCAGACACTGCCCCAGCCTGCGTTGTGGAACACCACCTCCTAACACATGACCCACTCCCTTCCCTGCATTACCCTCCACCAAATCAAGCCACTCACCACCCTTGAATCCCCCTACACAAACCACCGCTATTGTGTAAAGTTGGCAGCTCGATCTACCCTTTGCACCTCATCACCTCCCTTCTCACTATTGTGTGCCGCCTTTTCCACCACAATCACTACCTCCTCTGCCACTCCCTCGACTCAGCATACCCTTCTCTACTTTCCCCTATCTTTACTTCTCCCTTTCTCCCTCTCCTTCCTCCTCCCTACTTCTCCACCACCCTCGACCACCACAACCACCACCACCTACGCTGCCACCCTACTATGCCATCCCCACCACTGCAACCCTCCCAGCCCAAAGAGTCTACCACCCCACAACCACCACATCTCCCTCTCTCTTCTAGCCCTAAAAGACCCATCTTCCTCCAAACCACCACTTCTACCGCCGCCTCCACCTTCACTAGGTCGTGCCCTAATACTTCCTAGTCCTTAAGTATAAATTATTTGGTATAATTATTATTCTAACTTTACTATTATCCTTACTACTACTACTACTACTATTATTATTAAATTTATTATCATTATTATTACTAATATTGTTATTAATATTCTACCATGACTATTATGACCATCTAACCCTATTTTAGCTAATAATAGTATGGTTAACCACTTCAAGGATAATACCCTTATTTTTACTACAAAAGCTATTATTATTACTATTATCACTAATATTAGTTCATACTAGAGGTAAAGTAAGAGATAATGAAATTAATAAGAGGAAAGTTAACCCTAGTGTTTTCCTCTTATAAGTGAGCCAAGTCTGACCCCTAAGGAGGCGTAGGAGCATGCTCCAAGCTCGGTGTCTTTTTAGGTAAGGATGTGGTTAATGCCTAATATGTGTATTATATTATATGTGTGATGGATATATGTGTGTACCTTATGTGGTTATGAACTATGTACTTGTAGCGCAACTTGTTAAGCATGGAGTTAAGGTAATTTGTATGTGTTTCTTTATGGCAATATGTAATACTATAATGTGTTTTATATTTATGGTGCTTATGTAATATGACCTTTATGACATACATGCTAGGAGGCTCTAAATGTGATGTGTGGATGAAAAGATGAAAGGGATAAAGGAAGTGAGTTGACTAGAGGGAAGTATGAATGACCTAAGTATCTCATGAATTATCGGTGGACAAATAAAAGGATAATATGAATAAAATAATAGGGTGAAATAAATCTTGCATAGGGAGTATATATCTTGTATGGGATTGATAGTCTTTGCATCAGGATGATCTTTACGTGGAAATTTTTGACTTGAGGGTAAGTAAGGTGAAGGAAGAGTTGTTGGGATGATTAAAGTCCATAGGTGAAAAATAGTACGTGGGTTGATATAAGGGTACATGGGGGACTTGGCTAGGTTTTGGAAGGAAAACCCTAAGTGGGGAAATTTTTAGAAGGGATAAATAGTGGGAAGGATTGGAGTATGGGGTGAGAGTGGTAGGATGTCTTATGTAGGGTGAATGTGTGTCATGTGGAAGAGGGAATGTAAGTGAGAGTGATGGAGGAAAATCATATGAGAAAAGAGAGGTGTTGGGGTTTGGGGTAGCCAACTAGGGTTTCATGGTCACACATGAAAAATGGAAACTAAAGTGGGATATTTGGGGGTGGGTCGAGTGAGGAGATGAGTTAAGGGCAAAGGGAGCATGGGTTGTGTGTGATAGAGGGAGGTTGGGCCATATAGGCCAGATTAAGGTTTCTTGGAAAAACCCTAGAGGGCGACGGTGAGTTAACCTAGAGATATAGAAAATTGGGCTTCGACCCACACACATAGGAGTTGGGTATTCATAGTAAGTAAAGGAAATAAGGAAAGGACATCTAGATGTACTAGGAGGCGTAGAAGTCCCAAGATATGAGACTAACCTTTTAAGGGATTAAGAGTAGACGAGTTGTGTGAGAAGATTGTCCAAGAGGCATGCATGTCTAGGGTGAAAGTATCTATTGAATAATACATGGATAAGACACTAACCATTTAAAGTGGAAGATTATTGAGCCGGGCCCAGACCAATCTACCGACATAATAATGGTAAGGTAAGTATTGCCCTGGATGTTTCTGATTCACCAACTATAATAGTGGGGGGGTTCCAAGATCAATAAACCAAACCTTAATTTATGATAATCCATGTGAAAGATACTAATTACTTATAGAGGAACACCATGGGAGTCGGGGCCAGACCGATCCACTGCATAATATTGGCCAGGAGCACTTTACTTTGGAGACCGATCAACCGACGAATAATAGTGGCTATGAGCATTCTACCTTAGATTTTTGATCCACCGGCTATAATATTGGGGTTCCTATACTCACATGGGCTTATAGTAAGAATGGTTTGGAATAGGAATAATGACTAGAGATCTAATAATTATGTCTAACAGGACTACATCACTGCTTGTACTATCTATCTTTCATGTATGGCTTTATCCGCATGGTTACCTGCTTGTGTTATCTATCTTTCATGTATGGTCTTAGCTGCATGGTTACCTTACTCAGTACTTAGCGTACTGATCATCCATTTTATGGGTGCTGCTCATTTTCACGAGCAAAGATCCCTCCTAAGTTAGTGCAGTTAGGATATGTTGTGTTCGATGCCTATGATGCATTTGAGGCATTGAATAGGGCTAAGTGTTGATATTTTAGACTTGGCATGGGCCCTAGAGTGAGTGTAGTCCAGACTCATCTTTCCTAATTTTTATCCTATCTTCTTGTTTGTATTGTTATTTCCCCTTAGGGGATCTAACGTTGTATTAGTTTTATTTTCCATAATGACTCATTAGTTACATACTCTAATTTCCCTTTTCAACTATGAATTATTATGATTTTATGTCATAATCAATTTTATGACTCGTGAAATTTATAGCATTGTGGTCAGTGCGAGACTAGTCAGGGGCTAGGCTTTTGCTAATCACAGCAGTAGCACCTCCTGTCTTGTTGTATGATTTTATTTAAATGAAAATGTTCAACTGTGATTTTTGGGAGTGTTACAAAAACATTTATAATTAATAAAATATATAAAGAGAATAAAAAATATGTTAATATTGTATGAATATTACAATGAAAAAAAACATGTATTATCTTAACGATAGTATTATCTAATTTGGCACAACAAATATTTTTTTTAAAATAATAAATATAATGTATGTAAATATTAAAACATATAGAATCAATAATAACGCATACTCTAATTATCAACCTCAAATTGTTAGATGTATTCCACCTAATTAGATATAAACCTATAGAGTGAAACATGACTTGTAACTTAGGAAACTTTATGAAGATATAAATTTATGTCCATTATTTAGGGATGGCAATGGGTTTCAGACCCGACCCAGACCCACTAGACCGGCCTCATTTTTAGCTGGTTTGGGTCCATGACTTTTGGATCCGATAGGTCTGAGTCGGGTCTAGGTCCATATATACCTAAATAGGTTTAAGTTTGGGTCTAATAGTTCGAGATCCAAACCCGATCCGCTAGACCCTTTTAGTGTGTGTGTGTGTGTGTATAAATACATACTAATATTATGTTTGTCATCATTTTCATAATATTATTTGAACTTCTTATTCATTTTTTTTAATTTTATTTTTGTATATTTACTTTATAAGCAATATGTATAATATTATATTCTAAAAGCATTAAAACACCATTTGAAAAGTTAACGTAACTATTTTAAAATGTTTATTCTTTCACTCCGATGATTTTTTTAACAAAAACTACATATTAAGCTATAAAAAATATAAATTTATTTGTATATATATAGATTATTAGGATTCGTTTAGGACCCACTAGACCCGATGGATTTGGGCTTAGATCTAAACTTTTGAGACTTGGCAGGTTTGGGTTGGGGTATATGAAGATATTGGCTTATGGCTTTGGAGATGTGCATCAATTGATTACTCGTGACTATTTATATATATGTTATGGGATTACTCATGGTTATCGAGAAATGCATCACAAGACTACTTGTGTCTATTAAGATGGAACTACACATGACTATTGAGATGCGCGACATGGGACTATTTAGGGTTATTGAGACGTGTACTAAGGGATTACTTATGGCTATCGAGACATATGCCACTAAACTATTGATGGCTATCATGACATGTGTCACATGACTATTTATGGCTATCATGTTTTGGGCCACATAACTATTTGTGACTATCGAGATATAAGTCACCAATTACTCATTGCTAACTTCACAAATTATAGCCACCAAATCACTTTTCCTATAGCTATCATTTTCATCACATACTTACAGGGCACAAAAGATGACTCCCAAAATTTTCTTAGTGAAATGTTTTAGCCATTTGATTTTTACATATAGTGGTGTATGTGACGATTTATTATAGTGTTTCTTTACAACCCTATTTGATGTAGACTCGTCATTTTCTTCTACTATGATTGACCGCCTTAATTTTGACCATACAATCTTCGATTATAATATCCATTGATCGAACAACAAACATATCTTAAAGAGTTGTGGAATAATTAGAGGATGAGTCATTTAACATTGTTAGTTGAGAAGTATGGAGAAATGTTTGGACAAGATGTGAGAAAAGTGATTATATATTTTCCTTTTATTTTTTGAGGAAGGTAGATTATGGGTGTAAATGTATAAGAGTTATATATTTATAGGCCTTGTGAGATAAGTGTAATAAAGAATCAAATGATACAATATCACATACACATATTTGATTTGTGTTTATTGAGACAACAATACCATGACAAATAAGTATAAGAGAGAATCAAACAACACAATATCACATGCTCACATATTTGATTTAAGTTTGTTAAAATGACAATACCATAACCGATAAGTGTAAGAAGGAATCAAATGGTAAACTATCATATGCACACATATTTTTGTTGGGTTATATTGAGATGATAATACCATGATAGACAAGTATAAAAGGAAATAAAATGGTGAAATATCAAATGGTATTATATAGTCATTTTCCAAATTAAAATTCATAGATAAAGATAAAGATACACCACATTTTAGTAATAATATTGCATAACCAAATACATCAATTAAAAAAATACATTACAATAATATTTCATAATCAAAAATTGAAGATAGATTGCCAAATAAAACAACTAACATAATTAAATTAAATATTATCTAGTCTTATAGTGGTTGTATAAAAGACTTGATGATTTTCAAGGGTTTGTTCAGTCATATTAGAAGTGTTATTATAAATTATAGTTATATTTAGTTCTTTTTCCATCAATCGCGTTCATAGGGCCCTATCCTTCTCCTTCTGGTCAACCTGTGTTGTCATTTACTGTAATATTACATTCCTTTTTGGTGTGATTTCCAAATTACCTTCCATATTTGAAATTTTTCTATCTTATACCTTTTGCTTTGCTGCTTTCTCGACCACTAGTCATACCTCTTGAACTCTAGTATCTGAAGCATTAGTTGTAGATGAATTTGTATATGCACCTGACTTTGAAAATTTAGCTTACTTTTATGTAGACCCTTTCTTAGTACCCTATTTTATCACCATCCATTTTGGATAATTCTTCACATGTCTCCATACATACTCATGACTAAACAATGACCTATACCTTGTTTTATTTACTAAGTGTGTTTTAGAGTGCATCTATATCGTTAGCACCACTCTAATTAAATTAACAACTATGATTATACCAACTAATACAATGATAATTAACATGATGAAATTGATTCTTTACCATCAACATAAGTCTTTGTGGTCTTCTAAGGTGATATTTTTAGATGTTATCATTTTTTCCCAAAAAACTTTGCATTCCTAATTATTCCCCTAAATTGGATACTCTAAATAATGTATCCACACATTAAAGAAGTAATCGAACCATTTACAATAAACATGGGTTTGGGCCACATTTGGATATTCAACCCAAGTGTTGTCTTCGACATGAATTCAAGTGGAATATCTAGGAAAATCAAATCTATCCATAGAAGTAACGTTTGGAGAATAAAAAATCATGTTCACTTGATGCTTCTAGATGTTGCATAGAATTTTCAATTATTGGAGTATTTAGAGGTTGAAAGAATTGAAGATTTAGATTAAATAAATTAGAATAATGTGTGATGTTTGAAAACAATTGATATTTCGAATTTTTTAAATTCTACATACTCCAAAATATTGAAATATTTGAAATTTTGGATATTTAGGGAATGTATAATTTTTGGATAATGGTAATTATATTAGATATTCAGGTTAAGAATTTCACTTGAATTATTTAGATTACCTAAAATATTCAAAAAAATAAAACTTAGCAGCGTCCATCCTATAAAAAAATGGAGGATGATTAAAATGATTAATATATTTGGAGATACATGTATAAAATTTGGTCTTGAGAAATATAGAGAAGATTATATGAAAATTATTATGTAGAAGGTTATGTATTTATAACTTTTTTTATTATTATAGTTGGTTGAATAAAAATAGTCAATCAATGATAATATTACCGTTGGCTAGAAGAAGAAGAAGAAGAAAAATCTTCACTCTAACTGGTAATATTCTACACATAATAATTGACAGATCAAGTGTAGCACTGAAGGAGTGGACAAACGATCAATATGTAAATATTCAGATCATATGGTTACACAATACTATGTTACATTTATTACATTATTTAGGTTAAGGATGATAAGTTCAATGTATTAAATAGTTGGGTTCATTATGTTTAGTGATTAGGTTAATGTAGTTGTACAAGTTATAAACTTCGTTTTTAACACAAATGCTTAGGATAAGTGTGCCTAATATATAGGTTCAACTTATTAAATAAATTGGTTTATCGTAGATTCATAATACAAGAGAGTTATGTTCATGATAGTAAACATACAGATTCATCATAATAGTCATATAGGTTCATTTAATAAAACAAATTATTTTATCGAAAATGTTAGGTTCATGATAGAAAACACTTGTGTTTAGTAACAAAAAACTCATAAGGAATTGTTTATAAAATATCATATGTAGTAGGGATGACAATTTTCCTCACGAGTTCAGGGTTCCGTCACAAAATCTCTATTAGGGTTTGAATTCGAAGATTTTTTCGGCAATGAGGCGATGATGGATTTAAATTCTCCATCACTAAACCTACCCTTAATATTTTTTATATATAATTTTTTTTATAGAATACAAATTTAAAGTATGTTGTAAAAAAATATGACCGGGTATTGGGGATAGGATCGAGTCAATTTTTAAGGTCGGAAAATAAATTGGATATGGAAAACAAATAAGAGATTGGATCAAGTATAGGGATTTGATTCCCGTGGAGATCGGTGATTCCTTGATAAGAAATTATTTTACTTATGAAGTTCAGGATGGGAATGAGGTCCTTGTCCACAACTCGCTTTATTAACATCCCCAATCTACAGGTTCATAACATAAAGTTATTGGGTTCATAGGAAGAAAGCTTTTATGATCGACAAACTATTCCCCTAAGCATGAGAGTGACCCATAGCCACCCTAAAACTATTGACTTTTAGGTGGGGACATTGCCTCCTCCCTTTATGTCCACCCATACAATGCCCCAATTTTTTTAGGCACATGAAATTTTAGGGGAGTTGCTTTTTATTACATTTTGTACATTAAAATTACAAGCGTGTTAAATTTTATAACTGTGATATAGGTGCTCTAAAAATAATAGCACAAAAACTAAAAAAATGTAATTATTAATTTTATAAAATAAATGAAACAATATTTATGCATTATTAAAATATTTTTAAAGCTTTTTATGTCACTAATTTACATAAAACAATTAAAAAACATTTGGTGGTGATAGATTGAACAACAAAATTAATAAACATAACATATTTTGTTTGTGGTCATACTTACTTTGTCTTAAAAAGTTATGTGGTGACTAGTGAGCTATTGTTGACCATTGTAACATAATTTTATAAATCATTGATTGAAAACTTTTCATCTTAACCATTCAAGATTATTAATATATGAAGTTTTATTTATAGATATAAATATACAAAATTAACTTTAGTTATAATTAAAATATATTATTAAAAATAGTAAAATTCCTAAAAATCAATTTAGTATATCAACTATTCAAACTTTAAAAACTTTAAAACCTTTTATATTAACATATAGAAAATTTAACACCTAATACTTGCTTATTCTTATTCAACTTTGGTTTAAATCCACAATACCAAAATAATATAAGGATTTATGAACAAAAGCGACAAGGTAGAACAAAGGTTGTATATCGTTATAAAAAAATTACTCATGACTTTGTAAGAGGATATTAATCTTATAATAAAAGCAAGTATGTTTTTGAAAGAAATAATTATTGTTCTTATTTTAAGAATGTTTGTACTTGCTATAATGGTGTATGTTCTTATAAAAATGACATATATTATTACAAAAATGATGTTGTATATTTTTAACTAATCTTGCAAATATACTTATAAATATTTGATAAATCAATCATAGTTTCTACATCAGCTATATACAATCAATAAAAATAGGAATATAATACATTTTATTTGTTGTTCATATTTGATCCACATTAACCTATTATAATAGTTTGTGTTCGTTGCCCGCCACCATAAAACATTCCATTTATCCTTTATCATAATTATCTCTCTTTTGTAGTTCCTTTATGCATCGATAAGAAACCCAAATATTACTCCTTCCCACCTTCTTTTTCCTTCATTTTTTTTATCTCTATTTAACATTGATAATTACTTTTTGATTAGAACTACTTATCAAAATTAATTATCTTGGATAACTATTTTTGATAAGTAACTCCAAAATATTATTCATTAATTTGTGCTACACCTGATCATGTTTTATTATCATAGATAATTTCACTTATATTCCTGACATTTGATTTAATTTCACTTAAATATCATGTGTTTTAAATAATTTTATTTAGATATTATGTGTTCTAATTTTTTTTTTACTTTAGTAGCATCATATTAATATTTTTAGTTTTATTTAACTAAAATGATAAAGTTTATACAATTGAATAACTTTTAAATATGAACTAACAACTCTCAATATTTGATTTTTTTTTTCAAAAACTTTAGAAATGATTGGATTATTTTTTTCCTTTTTAAATGATAATTTAATGTTCTTTATTATTTAAAATATACAAATAAGTAAAAAAATTCAAAAATTTATATTTTTTCCAATTCAACATAAAAAATATTTAATATCAATTTTTTATTATTTTAGTTGTATAAAACTAAAAACATTAACATGGTGGCATTAATGTGAAACAAAAAATTAAAATACATGATACCCAAATGAAGTTATTTAAAATAGATTACATTTAAATGGGATTATTCAAAATATGTGATACCTAAATGATATTAAGCCAAATGTTCTGGTATCCAAGAAAAATTTATCCTTTTTTTCCCATCATCTTGAATTTCTAATTACTAAAAGTTGAATGTGAATTCTAAATCAAAAAGACTTTAGTTGATGAAACACAAATTTATAAATAGAACCTTTTTAAAGATCAAATAGGGGTCAAGAAACCCAACAATGATATGCCATGCCCTAAACAAAGGTTAAGACAAAAATAGGGCATCGTTCCTCTTAATTTATCAAACCAAAAAGAAGACATCTCTATAGCAAGGGGCTTATAAATATACATGTTGAAATATAGGGAATCACCCATATTGGTGAGCTTATTAACAACTACATTAGCCTCACGATAAGTGTGTGTGTGTGTAGCACACCAATTATCAAAGGCCCCTATAAGGCTATCACACACATACGGAATAATGGATGATGGGTGATCAAGTGCTATTCAAAAGTTGAATTTCCATCATCGAGTCAATGGTCACATGTATATTAACCATGAACCTTGGCTTGATTCAAGTGCAAATTACCTATAATTATGTGAGCAAAATAATATCAAAACCAATATTCATAGAGAAACAAAAACATTCATAGTCCTAAATGGTCTCTATCTTTGACTCCTTTAGAAATATGGCAGGATTACCCAATGTTGTAATATCCCAAAATTTTATCTAATCTTAATATCGATTAATTAATATTTTAACTTAATCTAAATTCAAATATAATACTTCCAAAAATTATAGTTGAAAATTTTTGTTTAAACAAAACTATACACCAAGACGGAGGTGCTACTAGCGTAATCAGCACAAGCTTGGCTCCCAGCCAGTCTCGCACCGACCACGAGGCTAGAAATTTCATGAGTTATTAAATTAATTAGGAAACAAAATCATAATGATTCAAATAATTCATAATTGAACAAGGAAATCAAAGTGCGCAATTAAAAAGTCATTACATAATAGAAAACTAATACAACGTCAAAGCCCTCGAGGGGAAAGAACAAAATAAATAGTAAGATAGGATAAAAACTGGAAAAGATGAGTCCGAACGACACTCACTCTTAGGCCCTATGCCAAGTCCAACAGGTCATCACTTAGCCCTGCCCAATGCATCAAATGCTTAATAGGCATCAAATGCGTCATAGGCATCAAACACAACATCTCCTACCTATACTAACTCAGAAGGGGCCGCTACTCGTGGGAATGAGCAACACCCATGAAACGGGTGATCAATACACTATGTACTGAGTAAGGTAACTATATGGGTAAGGTCATGCAAGTACAAACAAATAAATAAGGCATATAATACTCAATTTGGGTTTATAACATCATTGGAGATATAAGCCATTATTTTCATCTTACACATTTCCCAAATTATTTTTCGCGTGAGCACAAGGATCCCACTATTATAAATAGTGGACTAAAAAACACTCTAGAGTAAAACACACCTGACCACTATTATAGTTGGTGGACATGATATAATTTCAAGATAAAAAACACCCGACCACTATTAAAGCCAGTGGACTAAAAATTATCCTCACTTGGCCCTGACTCATGTGTTGTTCCACTGTAAGTAATTAGTATCTTTCCCTTTATTTATTCCCATATAAGGTTTGGTTTATCAAGGTCGAAACCCCTACTATTATAGATAGTGGATTGAAAAAATATTCCACAGGACAAAATGTACCTGACCACTATTATAGCCGGTGGACCGATTATCACTCTAAAGGAAAGAACACACCTGACCACTATTATAGCTGATGGATTGGAAATTATCCTCAATTAGGCCTAGCTCAAATATCATTCACTTTAAGTGCTTAGTTTTTTACCCATATCTTATTCCACACACAACCTATACTAGACATTGATGACCTACTAGACTTTCCATTCTCACCCCTTTATTCCCAGTTCCCTTGAAAAGCCCAACCCCATATCTTGGGACCTTTACACACCCTAGGACTCCAAGAATTCTTCCTCACTTTTTCCTCATTCACCTTGAGAGACCCAAACTCTTATGCACATGGATTAAGGCCCACTCTCCATAACTCCGTTTTGACTCACCATCGCCCTCTAGGGATTCCCTCAAAAATCCTAATCTGGCATATGTGGTCTCACTTCTCCCTATCTTACACCATCCATGCTCCTCTTTGCTACCAAAACTACCACTCCACTCAATCACACCCAACATCACGACTTCACTACCCATCTCCATGTGTGACCATGAAAACCCTAGTTTGTCCCCCAAACCCTAGTACTTCTTCTTTATTTTATATCATCCCCTTATCACCCAAACACCTTTCCACTTGACTCACTCCTCCTCCATGTGAGACCCTTCCATTCTTATTCCATACTCTAACCATTCCCATAAATTTTCCCTTGCACAACCTCCCCACTTAGGGTTTTCCTCCCAAACTCTAGCCAAGTCCCCCATGTGCCTTTATACCAACCTTTATACTTAGAATCCAATCACCACAACTACTCTTCCCCCACCTTACTCAACCCTTAAGTTAAATTTTCCTATGTAAAAGTCATTGTCGTGCAGAGATTAACTGCCCCATGCAAACCTTACACTACCCATGCATATTTAGTCCATTCTCTTAATTTGTTCACACTATCCCTTTTTTGGCCACTCATAAGTCATGAGATCTTTAGGAGTAGGAGTAGGAGTAGTAGGAGGAGGAGGAGGAGCAGCAGCAGCAGCAGTAGTAGTAGTCGTAGTGGTGGCGACGGCAGTGGTGGCAGGTTTGGGAATAGAGAGAGGTGGCAGTTATGAGGTGGTGGACTCTCTAGACTATGAGGGTTGTAGTGGTGGTCGAGAGTGGTGGAGATGGAGAGAGGAGGAAGGGGGAAGGAGGAAGGATGAAGGAGAGGGAGAAAGGGAAAAGGAAGGTTAGGAGAATGTAAAGGAGGTTATTCTGAGTTGAGTGGGTAGCAGGAGAAGTGGTGATTGTGGTAGAGGAGGCAATGCACGATGGCAAGAGGGGAGGCGATGGGTTGCAAAGGGCAGCTTGAGCTGCCCACTTTGCACATTTGGGGTGGGTTATGTAAGGGGAGTTTAGGGTGGTGAGTGGCTTGGTTTGGTGGAGGGTGATGCAGGGAAGGGGTTGGATGGTATTTTAGGCAGTGGCGTTACACGATGGTGGATAGGGTGGCATCTAAAGGCATGACAGAAAGATGGGTTACATTTTCCAGGCAAAGTAAAGGAGGAGAATCGAGGACGTTGGGGGTATTTATAGGTTGAGGGAGGGAGAAGAGGACAAAGGGGCAGGAGTAGTAGGAACTTACCGATCGACGGTGGCAATCTAGTATGAGGTTGCAAAGGTGTAGGGTGAAGGGCTACATATGGGGGAAAAGGAAGGGGAATAAGCACTCAGGGGAGGCAGGTATAAGGAAAGTTTGGCTCAAATTGGAAAGGAAAGGGATAGGGGAGAGAGAAGGGAGTAAACTGGGGTGGTACGGTGGTAGGGCAGGATGCTCGGTGGTAGTTCTATAGGTTCGACCTACAACACGAGGGAGGGAGAGGGGAGGAAGAAGAAGAAGGGGCTAGGCCAGTCGATCAGGGAAAAAGAAAAGAAAGAAATGAAAGGGAGAACTAGGCAAGCGAGGGAGAAAAAAAGAAAAGAAGGGAAGCGAGTCGGCTCTGCGTGGGGAAGGGAAGAGAGGAAGGGGATTTGGGCCGCTCAAGCGAGGCCCAACTGAGGGAAAGAAAAGAAGAAAGAAAAGGAGAAAGGAGAAAAAGGAAAAGGAAGAAAAGGGGAAAAAGAAAGAAAAAGAAAATAGGGTAGTTGGGATATTTAGGGTCTTTTTGGTATTTTTTAAAAATATTTAAAAATAATATAATTAGTAAAAATAAATAATTAAATCCTTTTTATATTAATTTATAAATTTTGGAGTATATTTTCCTAATTTTATTTTAGTTAGCAAATTACCCTAATATTTCCTAATTAAATCCTATGTTATTTCCCTCTTTTTTTTGTCTTAATTACTCCCATTATTTTGTTAAAAATATTATATTTAATTAATCTCACAAATTAATCCCTATTTTATTATAATTTTCCTAAATTAGGGTTTTGGGGTATTACACTAATCTCCCGATCATCTATATTTTTTAGTCTAACTCTAACCCTGGATAATTGATAGATTTAATTTTAACTAATTTTCTAATTTTAAACATAAACATAATTATAATCCTAAACATAAAAATTCCTTCTTCTTCTTTTTTCTCTTTTCCTTTTTTCTTTTTTTTCCTCTTTATTTTTTTTCCTCTTACTTTACCCTTGGGCCATGCAAGCTCCCCTCTCCATGCATGACC
Source organism: Tamarix austromongolica (assembly GCA_039764185.1). Lineage (NCBI taxonomy): Eukaryota > Viridiplantae > Streptophyta > Magnoliopsida > Caryophyllales > Tamaricaceae > Tamarix > Tamarix austromongolica. The sequence continues at coordinate 13,151,883 of CM077819.1, forward strand.
ATCATTATCACCTTCGATTTCCTAGCCCTACACACACCACCAAACCCTTACACCTTGCACAAACCTCCCTACATCGACCACTTGCACTTTTCACAGCCCTCCTTATATTGACCCCTACACCTTGCACAACCCTCATTACACCGACCTTTGCACCCTACACAACACATGCCTACCACAGCTAGCCCCTACACCATATGCAACCTACATCCCCTACAACACTAAAACCACCTGCCCAACCACACCAACCGAGCCTTTCCTTGGTCGTTTTCCATTTCCCCTAACTAACCCATGCACCTATATACATGCATGTAGCCTCATCTCCACCATCTCATTCCTTTGTTGGCAAGAGACCAGCTGGACTAATGCCCTTCCTTCTTTTCCTCATTTTTCCTAATATGTTTTGTCACCGCCAACACCACACTCAACACCACCATAACCAGTGCCTTCCTTCCTTCTTTTCCTCCTTTCCCTTACTCTATTTTGTTTCTACCAACATAACATCTAACATCACTATTTGAGCCTTCCCTCCTTCTCCTTCTTCCCTTCTACGCCTTCACTTACCACTACCATTACACCTAACCCTCTTAGAGGTGGCTTTCCCTCACCAACCATAGCCATGTGTTGTTTCCTCCTACATTACACTTGTCAATCCAATCATTATCCTTCACTCGTGTTCTCCATCAACCACCAAACACCACCAACCACTCATGCCACCTATAGTCAACCACCAATCCCATCTCTACCACACTACCACCATGCATGCCAACCATTGCCTCCCCCAAATCCACTCCCTTATTTCCCTCTCCCCAAAATACCTTTTTTTTTGCTTGATTAAGGCACTTTCCAACTATGGTCATACCCTCCTTCACTTGTCTTGGCCGTATACACTATTCTCATGGCCAGTGGAAGTGGTGGTTGGTTGGAAAAGTTGGGCTTTGGAGTTGGAAGAGAGAAAGGGAGGTGGTGGGATCCCTGGACTAGCATGGTTGTAGTGATGGTGGTGGAGTAGTAGGGTGGCAGCACAGGTGGTGGTGGTTGTGGTGGTTAAGGGTGGTGGAGAAGGAAGGAGGAGGAAGGAGAGGAAGAAAGGGGAAAGGAAAGATAATGGAGGTAGAAGATGGTATGCTAGGTTGAGAGGGAGGTAGTGGAGGTGTTGGTTGTAGCAGAGGAGGCAACGTAGGGTGGCGATGGGGTGCAAAGGGTAGCTTGAGCTACTCACTTTGCATGGTTGGGGTGAGCTACATATGAGGAGGTAGGGGAGAGGAGTGATTTGTTTTGGTGGAGGGTGATGTAGGGAAGGGGCTAGGTGGTGGTTTGGTCGGCAGCATTGCAAAATAGTGGCTAGGGCGGCGTCGAAAGATGCGGCGGTAGGGAGTTTTGGGGATTTTTGGGTAGAGAAAAAGGAGGAGAATAAGGGCGATGCAGGGGTATTTATACCTGTGGGGAGGAGATGAGGACAAGGGAGCAGAAGAGGCAGAGGTTCGCCGGTCGGCAACAGTAAGCCGGTACAAGCCTGCAAGTAGCAGGGTTGCAAGTTGTAGAGGGAGAGAAAGGGAAGGGGAAGGGGCACGTGGGAGAGGCATTATAGGGGCATAATGGGCTTGAAATGGAAAGGTAAGGGATGTGGGAGAGACAGGGGAGCAGGTTAGGGTTGTGTAAGCGTAATGGAGGACAACCGGTGGCAGGTGCTAGCATGACTTGCAGCGTGAAGGAAGGAGAAGTGGAGGAGAAAGAAGAAGGGGGCAAGCCGATCAGGTGGGGATAAAAGAAAGAGTGGGTCGGCCCACATGCACGAGGAAGAAAGGAAAGGAATAAAGAATAGGGGATGGTGGGGCTGGCGCAACTAGGGGGAAAAGAAGGAAGGAAAGAAAAGGAGGGGAAAGGGGGATGGGCTGCGTAGAGGATAAAAGGAAGGGAGGAAGGATGGGCCGCATAGGCGAGGCCCAACTGAGGGAGAAGGGAAGAAAGAAAATAAAAGAAGAAAAGGAACAAAGAGAAAGGGAAAATGAGGAAAAGAGGGAAAAAGGAAAAAAATAAGGTGGTTGGGGTATTTCGGATCTTTTATGTTTTTAATTTTTTTTTAAAATAATAAAATTAGTAAAAATAAATAATTATGTTCCCTTTTATATTAATTTATAAATTTTGGGTAAATCTTTCCAAATTCTATTTTAGTTACAAATTACCCTAATCTTCCCTAATTTAATTCTATATTATTTTTCTCTTTTTTTAGTATATTAATTACTCCCATTATTTTATTAAAAATGTTATATTTAATTAATCTCACATATTAACCTCTATTTTATTATAAATTCCTAAATTAAGATTTTAGGGTATTACACTTACTCCTAGCACCGACCATCTCCACTGGTCCCTCACCCTCTGCATTGACAACTCCTGCTAAAACCACCCCAACACCAACACCAACACACAACCTCACACAAGCACAACATACTACTTCATCTAACCATATGAAACACCAACCACCACCTTCGGCCAAATTGACCCAACTCCCTTTTCTCCTTCCGCTAGAACTGTGACACCTCCCCTTCTTGATACACCCTCCACCACTGAATCCCTTGGCCAAGTTGCACAAAAAACTAGCAATCACCCTCCTCCTCCTTCGACTAAAACTACAAGTCCTCCCCACCTTGTTACTCCATTATCTACCGCAACTTCCTCTTTGTCTTTTGGCTATTTGTGACATGGATTCCCCCTTGCTTCACCTTTCCCTGATGTGGATTTCCCTTTTGCTTCACCTTTCCCTGTTGTTTCTTCCCTCCCAAAACCGACCATTTCTATCGTTCCTACCCCTAGCAACACACGACTCCACCGTTGCCCCTCCTCTCCTTGACAACATCCACCAATTTTCCTCTTTTGTTGTGGCTTCCTTTGCTTTGCTTCAACCAGTTAGTTACCCTTGAGTTGTTTTAGTAATTTTATGTTATTTTGTGTAATATTAAATGCTAATATATATGTGTTTGGGTGTTAAATTCTTAGTTAATTCTCAAGGATCTTGGAGAAGGCTTTTTTGTGTGATCTTGGATTAGGTAAATCCAATTACTCATAAGATGGTAGAATTTATGTGTGATCATGCTAGGATTTTTTAGACCTATAATGA